>CAXITT010000123.1:523199-562527 GCA_964033795.1 Lymnaea stagnalis
TACACAGGCTAGTACACAGGCTAGTACACAGGCTAGTAAACAGGCTAGTACACATGCTAGTACACATGCTAGTACACAGGCTAGGACACAGGCAAAGTACACAGGCAATACACAGGCTAGTACACAGGCAAAGAACACAGGCAATACACAGGCTAGTACACAGGCTAATACACAGGCTAGTACACAAGATAATACACAGGCTAGTACACAGGCTAGTACACAGGCTAGTACACAGGCTAACACAGACTAGTGCACAGGCTAGTAAACAGGCTAGTACACGGGCTAGTACACAGGCTAGTACACAGGCTAATACACAGGCTAGTACACAGGCTAATACACATACTAGTACATAGCCAAGTACACAGGCTAATACACATACTAGTACATAGCCAATTACACAGGCTAATACACAGGCTAGTGCACAGGCTAATTCACAGGCTAGTACACAGGCTGGTACACAGTCTAGTACACAGGCTAATACACAGTCTAGTACACAGGCTAGTAAACAGGCTAGTACACAGGCTAGTACACAGGCTAATACACAGGCTAGTACACAGGCTAATACATATGCAAGTACATAGCCAAGTACACAGGCTAATACATAGGCTAGTGCACAGGCTAATAAACAGGCTAGTACACAGGATAGTACACAGTCTAGTACACAGGCTAATGCACAGGCAAGTGCACAGGCTAGTACACAGGCTAGTACACATGCTAGTACACAGGCTAATACACAGGCTAGTACACAGGCTAATGTTCAGGCAAGTACACAGGCTAGTACACAGGCTAGTCCGCAGGCTAGTACACTGGCTAATACACATGCTAGTACACAGGCAAGTACACAGACAAGTACACAGGTTAGTACATCGGCTAGTCACTAGCTGAGAGCAGGTCACGGAAGAAAAAAAAACAAACAAATTTCATTTACTCGATCAACTAACTATTGATGGATCCTGATATGATAATTATACGTGGATCCTGATCTACTAGCTTTAGGTGAATCGATGATATAGCAATAATCAGTAGATGCAATACACCTATTTGGAAACTTAAAAAAAAAAGATGTACAATAATCTTGTAGTTTTGTCATAAATAAATAAATAGTAAAACAATATATTTTATGGTATAAATAAATTATTTGTGTAAAAATAAATTTTATGGTATAAATAAATAAAAGTCAGCAAATATATTTTACGGCATAAAAAAGTAATAGTAGAATAATATTTTAATGGCATAAATAAGTCTTCATTTAAGATTTAACAAATATAGGTATCTAAATATCAATTTCTTTTAAACTGCAAATATTTTAAAAACGAATCCAAAAGTTCATAATGGAAAGAAGGGTCCACTAGGCAATTTTAGTCAGCGAGCAAAAGGGACCCTACCTGCCGGCATTGCAGCCTTGTCCCGGAGACACTGGTGCTACTGTTGACCGAATGTCCCTCACTAGATGTCCCGAGGAAAGCCAGGGCGGTTGGAGAGCCTTTTGTGAGGAAAATGTTGTATGGCTCAGCTCAGCAGATGGAGCTGGTAGCCAATGTACTAGCCGGGGTCCTAAGAGAGCAATCTTAGACCTTGACCAGAATATGTGTGTTAGTTAGTAAGCGAGCCATCGAGCTTTATACATATCTCTTTATGTCTAGCTCTTTATGCACTCCCCAAGAACACCCAACCCTCCCTCTCCCCCCCCCCAAGCCTGTGTATAGGGCCACGAAGCGGCACGTTGGGGATCTCCCTTTGCCACGATGGTCCCCACAGTATCAACTCGATAGTGTACCGATGGAGGCCATCCCAGCATAAATTAGTAATAATTATAGTTATTATTATTATTGTTTTAATAGATTGAAATAACCATAAAAAGCTCCACTAACTAAAATTACAGTGGGGGAATGTTTTCAACATGTTATCAACATTTTATCAACATTACGCCAGGCCTATTGTACCATTTTGTTTGATCTTCTTTCCTCCCCGACAGAACCCTCCTCTTTCAACCCCAACTGCAGCCAAAGCTCTGCCTCCACCTCGGGGTCAACACCTGTCATCCCATCCACTCTGGCCCTGCCACTATGCCTGATGGGCTTGATCAAAACTCATTGGACCGGACCGTAAACCCCTCGTCAGGCCCGCCAGCTGGGACCCTCAGTCCATCTACGTCACACGACATGGGGCTAAGAAGATCTTCTTTTCTTTTTTTTTTTAACTTCCGCACACAAAAGGGCGCTGTTGTCTTTCCTTAGCGGAAGCAGTGACAAAATCAATCGCCAACAGCTTTTAACTCAAGGTGTCTACCTTCTTCATGACGTAGCAGTATTTACACAAGGAGTGATGACGTCATCAGCTGGCCAACCGTATCGTCTCCCGACTTCCAAGGCCGTGTTCAGTGACAGTTTCTTCTAGCAATGATGGAGAATGTGTCACGGCGGAATTGACCGGACAGTCCAGTAAGGAACTGTTGAAATTGGAATGGGGTTATGTCATCTGCACTTTTCCACGGACCTTCCTTATTTCGTTCCAGTGTGATCTTCTATGCGCACCTGGTGTGTTCCGTTCCGGTGGGATCTCAAGTCGGACCTGGTGTGTTTTCGTTCCGCTGTGATCGCTCCGGTCAGAACTGAAGAATTCATGACCAGTTCAAGGAACTGATGCATCGGCTTTTACGACTGTGACTTTCTGAACGAAAGGCTGATCACGTGACAAGACTGTGTACAGATTGTTTTACCTCGAATAGTGTCTCCTTACGTTTCTTCAGTTCTTCAAACTCTGTAAATAGTGTACATACATTGACGTAGTCATTAGTCAGTTAATGAAATATGCAATTCTGTTAGTATTCTTGGTGGTGATATTTTTTTTTGGGGGGGGGGGCCTGCGGCCATCATCCGCCTTGTGTCTCCATCACCCTGCCCCCTTCTTTATACGTCTGTGCCTCTCATGATCTCTATCTCTATTTCTCTCTCTGCCTACCTTTATCGCTCTCATTGTATCTCTTTCTCTATCTCCCTCTATCTGCTCTTCATCTCTCTCTCTCTATCTCTCTCTCTTTCTCTGCCTATTTCTATTACATTGTTTATTTTCCTTTTTATTATCTTTATCTTTTCTTCCCTCAATATTTTCTCTCTCTCTTTTTTGTTTCTCCTCAATCTCTTCAATTTGCATTATCTGTCTCTTTCCAAATTTGTCTCTATCTCTTTATTTCTTGATCTATCTATTTAATTATCTCTCTAATTTGTTTCTTTATTAACTTGGTTTTCTCGACTTATCTCGTAGGACTTGAGCTTATCAATTGTCTTTATTTATTACTAACGTTTTGTAGACAATGTTTAGGATTACTCGTAACAAGGTTAGGAGCCAATCGGGCAGGTGTAGCTTTAGTCTGCTACATGGTAGCTCCCGTTGTCATGGAGATGGTTTGTTGACATATGTTGCTAGTCTTTTTTGATAGATTAAAAATTTTGGGATAGGCTAAGGTTTCATAAAGAGTTAAGATATAGAATTTAGACTTACTACATAGGCTAAGATTAAAGACAGAGTTAAGATTCAGAATTTAGACTTACAAAAGAGTCTTAGATTTAAGACAGAATTAAGATACAATTTAGACTTACTGCATAGGCTTAGATTTAAGTCAGAATGTAGCTTATAATAAGACACAATATATCCTTAATATATTTTGTTTTAATATTAGAACTTCATTATAAATGGGAGACGAATACGGTCCTTGTTACTGTTAACGTATTTAATGAATAGCCTCCCTTGAGAAGTTTTCCATTGCAAAGGTGTATTGTAAAATATTGGTTATTCCTGTTACCTGAAATTTGTTTGAAAGAAATTTCGTCGACGGAAAATTGATCGACGGAAATTAGATCGAACGGAAATTTGGTCGAATGTTGTTGTTTTTTTCCAGTTAACACGTTAAATATTTCGTCAAATTTCTTTTTGAACGCACTATACTATATAGTAAAACAAGATAATGCGTTATATACTTAAAATACCCCCAAACCCTCTGTTTAGCATTGCGTCCAAAACCTCAGAAGAAGTATGCTAGTCGAAAATCTGGGAAAGCAATCGTGGCGGTTTGGGGGGCGGGGGAGGGGAAATAATTTACACTTAAGTACTTATCTTATTCAGTGTTGAAGCGGTATAATCCAAATCATTCGTTAATGGGGTTTTAGGCACACAGAAAAGAAAATGATAAGAATGCAAATTAAAAATGGAATCGGCCCGACTGAAGTAATCGAATCATCGATCGCCGTCGCAATTTTTCATTGATTGATTTTTTTTTTTAATTTTAAATTCACTAAATATTTAGCTTTTAGGTTGAAATTTCATTTTTTGGCTTAGCAAGAGGGAGAAATATGCCTAATTATGAATTTAGCTACAGATACTACAGAAAAGACACTGGTTTCTTTTCCCAAAAGAGAATTTCACTAAAGAGTATTTTTAATAGGCCTATACACACACAAAAAAAACACCATTCTTCCACTCCCTTAAACGCCTTAAATTGCACCCGGGGCAGTCGCCCCCTTCACCCCCCCCCCCAACGTTCGCCCCTGCCGACAGTTTTTTTTTTTTTAAATTCCACGTAATGCGAATTTTTTCCCCTTGTGTAAACTATAAGTGAGGGGGTGTGTGTCGGTGCAATGATTGGTCACCATCAGAGGGTTCGATAGACATAGAATTAGGTCAGTAAACAGAAGTTGTTACGATAATCTTATCCTTCAATAAAATATTAACCATATGATATAACAATCTCATACAGGAATGATGTATAGCAATCTCATATAACAATGATGTCTAAAAATCTCATACAGCAAGGATGTCTAACACTCTCATACAACAATGATGTCTAACAATCTCATAAAACAATGGTGTATAACAATCTCGTACAACAATGATGTCTAATAATCTCTAGCTACGCTATGAAATGTTTGATAGATCAACTGTGGTATAATTGTGTTAGTTTCACCTTAAGCTAGAACTGTCAAGTGTCAATCTAATTTAAAAATTGTCTCCACGTTGTGTTTAAAGTGAAACTGTGATAACAGCCATGTGTATATAATATAATCATGCCTCTTTGTGATGTCATTTGCGCACTCTTAGTACGTACCACCTATCGGATTACTGGTGAATCTACTAGTATGACGGTGATTTCGAGAACTCTCCAACACACCTTTCCTAGTACTTATGTGTTACTTCATTCTTCCCTCAATGCATGGATCCTTTCTATTTATAGGCCGAGTTCGTCATATCCGGTGGAAAGCAGCAGATTCGAGACGGGAACAGAAGTCTACATTATTCTAATGGTGTAAATTAGAATAATAATAATTATTATTATTTCAATATAAATGCAAGAACTGAGAAATGATTGGCAGTGGCTCAGAGAAAAAGTTTGAGCCCAGGTTATGAGCGACCAAAACTCTTTAACTTCTCGGGCTGGTGTAAACACGTGATCTTTGTGAGGTCATAGTGACAAGAATTAGATGGTATTGTGAAGTGGAGTTATCGAGTAGGCTCAATGTTTGTAAACTGACGATTTTTCCGGACCCGGATTTCGAAAAGACGCTCAGACAACCTACCTCAAAACACAACCCCAGACACGCATCCCAAACACTCAACCCTGACACCCAACCCAAGACAAGCATCCCTAACACCCAACCCTGATACTCAACCCTGAAACCCAACTCTTACATGTACCCCTTGACCCAAACCAGACATCCAACCCCCCTAAATCCCCCCCCCCCCATTTTTTTTAATCAAAACTGACATCCAACCCTGACATGGATCCGTAAAACCAAACCCTGACACCCAACCCTGACACCCAACCCTGACACTCAACCCTGGTACACAACCCTGACACTCAGCCCTGGTACCCAACCCTGACACTCAGCCCTGGTACACAACCTTGACACCCCACCATGACACCCCACCCTGAATCTCAGCCCTGGTACACAACCCTGACACTCAGCCCTGGTACACAACCCTGACACCCCACCCTGGCACTCCACCCTGACACTTCACCCTGACACCCCACCCTGACCCTCAGCCCTGGTACACAACCCTGACACCCAACACTGAAACCCAACCCTGACATCCAATCCTGACACCCAACCCTGACACCCCACCCATAACAACCCACCCTAACACCCCACCCTGACACCCCCCCCTGACACCCCACCCTGCCCCCCCACCATGACACCCCACCCTCACACCCCTCCCTGCCACCCACCCCACCCTGCCATCCAATCCTGACACCCAACCCTGACACCCCAACCATAACAACCCACCCTAACACCCCACCCTGACACCCCATCCTGACACCCCACCCTGGCACCCCACCATGACACCCTACCCTGACACCCCTCTCTGACACCCAACCCTGACACCCAACCCTGACACTCACCCTGACACCCCACCATGACACCCCACTCTGACACCCAACCTTGACACCCAACCCTGAACCCCACCCTGAACCCCACCCTGACTCCCAACCTTGATACCCAACCCTGACACCAAAACCCTGACACCCCACCTTGACCCCCCACCCTGACACCCCAACCACTTGACAGTCTCCGTAACAAAATATTTTTTTTAAAAATCCGTTGGGGCTAACAATCGTACTAAATAAACATAAAACACCTTGGCTTCCGTTTGTCCTCATTTTCCCTACTGTGTAGCTGACCATTGTCACACCATCAAATAGTCTCGCCATCATGTAGTCTTACCATCAAATAGTCAAATAGTGGTAGATGTGTAGTATTGAGAAACTGTGAAGATGTAATTTTTTTATATTTCAATGTTTTTTATATTTTTCCTACTAACAGACGGCGAAACGTGGTAGTTAATAAAAACAAATATCAAATTTAGTAAAAAAAAAAAAAATATTTAAAAATTGTTGACTTGTATTTTCATTACTTGTTCAAAATGTGTGTTGTGTGTTTGTGTAAAGCAAAAAAAAGGGGGGGGCAACCTTTTCAGCAGGTGGGACAAATAAAAAAAAAATATATATTCCTGCCTGGCCACGATCTACACCATGGTTGGGGTGTCAGGGAAATTTTAATGTTTTTTATATTTTTCCTACTAACAGAAGGCGAAACGTGGTAGTTAAAAAAAAAAAAAATCAAATTTAATAAAAAAAAAAAAAATATTTAAAAATTGTTGACTTGTATTTTCATTACTTGTTCAAAATGTGTGTTGTGTGTTTGTGTAAAGCAAAAAAAAGGGGGGGGGCAACCTTTTCAGCAGGTGGGACAAATAAAAAAAAAATATATATTCCTGCCTGGCCACGATCTACACCATGGTTGGGGTGTCAGGGAGGGGTGTCAGGATTGGATGTCAGGATTGGGTTTCAGTGTTGTGTGTCAGGGTTGTGTACCAGGGCTTGCCAATGGTGTAGATCGTGGTCAAACACTTGCCAATGGAGTAGATCATGGTCAAACACTTGCCAATGGTGTAGATCGTGGTCAAACACTTGCCAGTGGTGTAGATCATGGTCAAACACTTGCCAGTGGTGTAGATCGTGGTCAAACGCTTGCCAATGGAGTAGATCATGGTCAAACACTTGCCAATGGTGTAGATCGTGGTCAAACACTTGCCAATGGTGTAGATCGTGGTCAAACACTTGCCAGTGGTGTAGATCACGGTCAAACACTTGCCAGTGGTGTAGATCGTGGTCAAACGCTTGCCAGTAGAGTAGATCGTTTTATTTAAACGCTTGCCTGGTTTAATGGAAAAAAAACCCCACCAAGCAATAGGAATTTTTTTTTAAACCCATAAAACCTAACTGAGAATCAAACACATTTATTACACAAGTTTAAAATGTTTCAAAGTGAGATCTCTGAATTTGCTTTGCAGAACCAATCGACCTCGACCGATGCTGTCGTAACACAAATAGTTTTCTAAAATGAACATCAGTAACTCGTGTGATTTGATGAACTTCATACGACTTAAAAGCTCTTCACACGCAGAAGTGTTTCCTAGTAAATAAACCATCGACAGAGCATGTTTGTAACACGCAGCATATTTAGCCTTGTCCGAATACCTTTCATAACAAACCTCTCCGAACCAACTTGATGGAATGTCTTCTTTTAACTGTGTATCACACCACATTACCCCCGGTGTTCCATTTTGTACTCTTCCTGGTAATAAATTCGCGTCCGTCGCGAACGGCGTTGGAAATGCACACAAAAAAAAAATGCACACGATGTTCTTTAGAATCCCATAATCGGTTGTCAAATTTGAAGTTTAAGTGAGATATCAAAGAACCCTATTTATCTGAGGCCCCATGTGTGACGTCTGGTCTGTAATGACGATGTAGGAGTAAACTGAGTCAAGATGTGTGTCCTCCACTGTTGTTCGCAAAGATCAAGTTTCATTGAAATGCAGAAATACGATCACACATCTTATTGATTATTTGATTTCTCTTTAGGACGAGTATTAACGAAATTTAGATGGCTAGTTATATCGACCAGAAATGCAAAGTCGTGAAAACACAGACTTAGTCTTCAGACTCTGAGATACTTATTGACTTGCTTGCAAAGAATGATTGTATTTCTCGCTGGAAATAAAACATTCCTTTCAAGATGTTGGCAAGGCTCAGCCATCTGACTTATGCATAAAATGTAACGTCATTATAATCCAAAGACTTTAGAAAGTCTTGGAACTGACGGTGATTCAACCCGTTCGACTTAATGAAGATCACCATTTTGACGACCACTGTCATGACATGGTCCGTTTTGACGGACTTCGAACACAAATTCCCCTGATGAATGATGCATTGAAAATTTAGCATTGAAGTATTACCGACTTTGGAGGCCGCATTTTCCATCAATTTTGACTAAACCTTCGTGTTTCTCAACCATCCGCGTTTGAAGCACCATCCGGTGGTAAGTCCGATAAGTTGTAACGCAAAGCGATTCAATGTCGATGTAATCGCCTGAAACGAATCTCGTGACTTAGCAAGCGATTCAATGTCGATGTAATCGCCTGAAAAGAATCTCGTGACTTAGCAAGCGATTCAATGTCGATGTAATCGCCTGAAACGAATCTCGTGACTTAGCAAGCGATTCAATGTCGATGTAATCGCCTGAAACGAATCTCGTGACTTAGCAAGCGCGTCCGTAAGTGTTTTCTTTTCAATGGACATCAACACCCCCGATACAAATGGTGTACTTACCTGTATAGAATCGATATGGTGGACATGATACTTGGTAGTATCGATATGGTGGACATGATACTTGGTAGTATCGATATGGTGGACATGATACTTGGTAGTATCGATATGGTGGACATGATACTTGGTAGTATCGATATGGTGGACATGATACTTGGTAGTATCAATATGGTGGACATGATACTTGGTAGTATCGATATGGTGGACATGATACTTAGTAGTATCGATATGGTGGACATGATACTTGGTAGTATCGATATGGTGGACATGATTCTTGTTAAAGTAGTTTGAACTCTTATTATAAATTTTGATAAATATGTATTTTGACCGTCAGTGGCATAATCTCTCCAGAGGCAGTGGAGGTAATAGAAGGAAACTACAAAATAACACGAGGCCTTGTCACGCTGGGCTGAAAGGAGTTTATGAGTATGAGCCCGAAGACCATATAACATATATCAGAAGATGCAGCATCCTAATAAATTTTATCAACATCTAACGGCGGGGGAACTAAAATTAAGTAACCTTGAGTTTCAAATAGCGGGGTATTTGAAATAGCGGGGTATTTGAAATAGCTAAAAATCTATCAATTTTCCCGAAAATGCGAAATATTTAAAATATCTCAAAACCAAAATTAAATTTTCCAAACATTTCGAGATATTTTAAATTTCTATGAGCCATAATTTAAAAAAATATGTGATACGAACGACTTATGATAAAATGTTTTTCTGTGATGTGTACAATAGAGTTAACATTTTATTTTCATTTGACCTAGCTGCGCAGGCCGCACTATGACTCCCGGTGGGCCGCATGCAGCCCGCGCGGCCTCATGTTGGCCACCTCTGGTGTCAAGTGTTTTTCTGCAGCTTAGGTTCTGTTCGACACCCTGTGTCGGGGGCGGTGCTCTGTCTTGGGTGCAGTGTCGAATGTGGTGTTCTTTTTTTAGTGATGTTTCGTTTCTGATGTTCTGTTTTGAGTGCTTGGGTGCTGTATTTACAAATATTTGACGATATTTCGAAATAATACTCTAAGAACGAGCTATTTTTAAAATTTATTTTGAAAGAAAATAATAAGTCTGCGATACACTTGCAATTGGAAGCCTTAACATGGGCCCTAATGCGTAGGCTAATAAGTCAGTAGATTCAAGCAAAGCCCTTGTCCACAAGGGATGACACAAGCATTGAGCAGCGCAATTTTTTTTTTTAAATCCTTCGACATGGTTTCATATTCTCCAGGGATGTAAAAAATTGGATTTAATTTTAAAGAAACTCGGTTTTGTAAAACCGGTTTAAGACCAGATTTCGTATTTTGCAAAGCTTTTTAACTCTTCTCACAACAAAGCCATAATTTGATATACTTCTATTGGCTCTATCGTAAGTAGAGGTAGGAAGCTATTTTTAGAGAGGACAAAGCCACCACCTCGCTTTTACGATTGTGATATCATAGTTTGGTGCCAGCCCTCAATCCATCACACCGAACTTCAGGGTGTGTTAGTTGTATCACCAAACCTCACAGCAGCGTGTGATAGTTGTCACACCAAACCAAAGGACAGTGTTTGATAGTTCTCAGACCGAACCAGAGGACAGCGTGTGATAGCTGTCACACCGAACCAAAGGACAGCGTGTTATAGTTTTCAGTCAAACCATTGAAATAAAGCTGGGATAGTGTTGAGCACGTGACGTCAGCCACTATTGATCACATGACCATTGGGTTACCATTGTGTTGATCACAAAATAAAGTTCTGGATTTATTTTATTTCTTTAAATTATGATTAAAAAACAACAACAAGAACGAAAACCGGTTTTAGTTCATCGTCTTTAATTCTAAAGGGTTTGTCATTTCTAAGCTCAGAAAACATTACGTCAAGTTACTATGTTACTACCCACGTATGCACAAAACATACCTCCTAACAATATATTTTCATATATATATTTATATTTACATATATATATATCGGAAGCAATTCGGTTGTAAAACCCTTCGTAAACGAAAGTTTTAAACATGTTTTCATCGAGATTAAGACCCACAACGCCGGCTTACGTCAATGTAGACGTACGGAACAGCTGTCGAGGGATTGGCTGTTACGTACTGTTACCCGTATGGATAAATTACTCTCTTATTTAAGTATACGGCTCGTTCTAAAAACAGTACACACCAAAAGACGATACCGTAAATTAAATACAATTTTTAAAAAAATAAATAAAGCTTATTTGAAACTCACGCTTCATCCCCAAAGGCTCGAAACGTGGTACAAAGTCATCCATATTTAAAAAAAAATTGAAAAAATCTATATTTTACCACACTGAAATACAAAAAGCAACATTACAAAAATTACATACGAGAATACCCATAACAAAGGAAACCGTAACCAAACTATGGCTAATCACAATTAATAAAATTATTAAGTTAATAATAAATTACAAAACCAGAAAGAAATAAAACTAAAACTATTGATTTACAGTATAATGATTGGCTTGTACCGGTACAATGTTAAAGACGGTGCAATGTTGTAAAAAGGCACAATGACGAAAAGGAATCTACACACACACAGCAAATAGTAGTAAACAAATATCTGTCTTATAGCAAATCTCTATGGTGATAGCCAAAACTATCCCCCCCCCTCTTCCTACATGTCCCTCAACATATAAGGATAATACGGGGAGAGATCAGGTTAGCCCAAGATGAAATGAGTAAAACGAAGTAAGGTTAAACCTGAAAAAGGAACGCAACAAAACAACGAACGCGTCGGCAGGAAGCCTTCGTCAGCGAACAAAAACACCCCAGACAAAACAGAATAAAATTTTAAAAAATAGCACTAAGCCTAGAAGTAGTACCCGAGAGGGCAGCAAATGAATCTATACATAACCTGCTTCAAAGAATTTCTCGAACGGGCTGACCCGCATTGTTTTCCTTTCCTGATGCGTCTAGATTTTTCTACAGAATTCTAAATAATACAGGCTATAGATTTTATTTGGTTGTAAACAAGGTCAAGAGAGACTTTATTTAGTTAGCCAAACCCTAAATGCGGTACCGAACTTGGGGCCAGCTAGAGTTCATTCACGGGGAAAGATGGCGTAAACTTGTCGTCAACATAACATTGGCAAAACGCATTGCTAGGAATTTTGTTAGTAATATCTGAATGAGATTGACCAGACTGCATGCCCGGATGTTCTATTAATAGATTACCGCCATTAAATGACATACCCTTTTGTAGTTGCATTCAAGAAAAGCGTGCCACAAGAACAGCGTGCCACAAGAGCAGGGTGCCACAAGCAAAGGGTGCCACAAGCAAAAGATGCCACAAGCAAAGGGTGCACAAAAGAACAGGGTGCCACAAGGAAAGGGTGCCACAAGAGCAGGGTGCCACAAGGAAAGTGTGCCACAAGAGCAGGGTGCCACAAGGAAAGTGTGCCACAAGAGCAGGGTGCCACAAGGAAAGTGTGCCACAAGAGCAGGGTGCCACAAGAACAGGGTGCCACAAGCAAAGGGTGCCACAAGAACAGAGTGCCACAAGAGCAGGGTGTCACAAGGAAAGGGTGCCACAAGCAAAGGGTGCCACAAGAACAGAGTGCCACAAGCAAAGGGTGCCACAAGAGCAGAATGCCACAAGAGCAGGGTGCCACAAGCAAAGGGTGCCACAAGAACAGGGTGCCACAAGAGCAGGGTGTCACAAGGAAAGGGTGCCACAAGCAAAGGGTGCCACAAGAAAAGGGTGCCACAAGCAAAGGGTGCCACAAGAGCAGGGTGCCACAAGGAAAGTGTGCCACAAGAGCAGGGTGCCACAAGAACAGGGTGCCACAAGCAAAGGGTGCCACAAGAACAGGGTGCCACAAGAGCAGGGTGCCACAAGGAAAGGGTGCCACAAGCAAAGGGTGCCACAAGAACAGGGTGCCACAAGCAAAGGGTGCCACAAGAGCAGGGTGCCACAAGCAAAGGGTGCCACAAGAACAGGGTGCCACAAGAACAGGGTGCCACAAGCAAAGGGTGCCACAAGCACAGGGTGCCACAAGGGCAGGGTGCCACAAGGAAAGTGTGCCACAAGCAAAGGGTGCCACAAGAACAGGGTGCCACAAGGGCAGGGTGCCACAAGGAAAGGGTGCCACAAGCAAAGGGTGCCACAAGAAAAGGGTGCCACAAGCAAAGGGTGCCACAAGCAAAAGGTGCCACAAGAAAAGGGTGCCACAAGCAAAGGGTGCCACACGAAAAGGATGCCACCAGAACAGCGTGCCACCAGAACAGGGTGCCACAAGAACAGCGTACCACAAGAACAGGTTGCCACAAGCACAGGCTGCCACAAGAACAGGGGTGCCACAAGCACGGCGTGTAACAAGATAAGGGTGGCGCAAAAACAGCGAGACACAGAAAAAGGTTGACATCGGAGGAGGGTCAACCAGAGAGAGGAGACACGGAAGAGGAGTTCTTTTGGGGAAATCTTGACGGGAAAAATATGTTTAACACAAACTCTAATGTAGAGAATGCCCACATATATATGCCCAAGCCCATCTGTCTATTCAATTTTTTCTTCTAAATTCATTCCCCAATATCCTTTAATTCATCCCACTTTTGGATCTTGTTCATTCGCTAGTTGAGATCCTGCATCAGAATTACCAATACAAGAAATAATATTTCAGGACAAAGAGTTTAACTTTTCCAAACTTTGAAAAGACAAATAGTTTAATTTTTCCAAACTTTGAAAGGACAATTACTTTAACTTTTCCAAACTTTGAAAGGACTAATATTCAATTTAAAGACATTTTAAACTCTAGATTTCGAACAAAAAACAAAAACAAACAAACAACAACAACAAAAAAGAAGGACCTTTATTAATTCAAATATCCCAAGCGTAGGACTATATGTGTTTATAAATATGTTTATAAATAATTTTAATCTACACTCTGTAACGCAAAATACTAAACGTAGCTGTACTTTATTGCACGGGGCTGCCTCCAGTGCTGTAGTTGCTCATGTGTATATTTAGACAAGTTTCAAAGAAAGACATCACCAGGATTGCAACTTCCAAGTTTATTCCATTCAAGAGTCTTAAGAAAATGTCTCTCTTTAAAAAAATAAAAAAAGGATTTTCTAAAAAGTTTAAACGCGTAATTTGTTGGAGTTCGCCCCGAGTGGTATGTACTCAAGGTCACCAAGGCTTAGAGAGTATTTAAACGAAAAATCCATCTCTACAACGGTTCGAATTTCATGAGCCACATCCAGACACCTCAAGTCACCACTGACGCGGAAAGGTTTTCACCACTAACGCAAGTGATTAAGCTGAAGATCCTCCCCTCAGCCAGCCTCGTTACCATTCAAACTTTCCGGAAGCTGCAATTTTCGCCGCGGCCATTGTTTCTATCATCGATCGTCCAGTGCCGCACGGCAATAGTACATGCTTTAAACGTGGTGTGAATTATTTTATGTCCAGCCTTACAATCTGCCGGTGTCCCCCCCCCCCGCCCCCTTTTTTTTTTTGAATTTGTCGTCCTCGTAAATGTCCGAAATGTGTTTTCGCTGCGTTTCTCCGGCTGAGCCGCATAAACAGCTGGCATCCCGCGAGATTGACGTTACTGCCCGGGATCACGGTACGTTCTTTCTGGTTTGACGCTGTATGAGCTTGCCCTGACATCTACGACACATTGGGAATGGTCACTTTCAAGGGAGGAGTTCAGGCTTTTGAAACAACAACAACAAAAAAACAACCTTTGGCATCGGATGAGTTTTAGGCATTTAAGCTTCGTATGTTTGTATGTGCCAGAAAGACAGAATTTGATATGTTCCAGGAGTTGTTGGATTAAGTTTTAGTTCTGCGGACCACGATACACTTTTGGAGGATCGGGTTTATTCCGAGAATCATGTTATTGTGAAGAGTTGGGTTTTATTCTGTAGATCAGCCAGGTCCGAGTTTGGAGAATTCACATTGGAAGCCCGAGTCCAATATCAAAGGCTGTGATCTGCTGTCTGACTCCACCATTAAACCATATTGAAACATTGAACTTAAGTTTCATCCCATCTCGCGGCATGCTGCAACGTCTTGCCGTCCTTGGCGCTATTGGCGTCGCCTTCTGGCCATCTGACGATGCTCAGGTCACGCTGGTCAACGTGGCGCTGAACAAGCCCACAGCTCAGGAGACAACCTACGATGCTGGAACATTCCTGGCCACATCCGACCTGGCCGTGGATGGCAACCCGGACCCCGACTTTCAACACAAGTCGTGTTCCCATACATACTACGACAATTCGACCAAGTGAGTAGCACATGAATAGATTCTTGCGCGAATAGCACATAGGTCACGTGTAACTGATAAGTTAACATATGAACACAAGCTTCAGCACATAGGTCTTTAACCACAGCGACATTGGCGTAGGAAAACAGGGGGGGGGGTGAAAGGAAAGGGGATTCCAACTTTTCTCCAAGGAGTGGACTTTTACTGCACTTATTTTAAAAAGCTTATTTTTTTATGTATATTATGTAATATATTTTGCTTTTTTCATATTAGCATATTACATAGACCACGCTTGTTACATAGACAACGTCTGTTACATGGATGACTTCTGTTATATAGACAGTGTCTGTTTCATAGACAATTCCTGTTATATAGACCATGTCTGTTTCATAGATAATGTCTGTTATATAGACCATGTCTGTTATATAGACAATGTCTGTTATATAGACCATGTCTGTTTCATAGACAATGTCCGTTATATAGACCATGTCTGTTTCATAGACAATGTCTGTTATATAGACCATGTCTATTACATAGACAATGTCCGTTATATAGACCATGTCTGTTACATAGAAAGTGTCTGTTATATAGACCATGTCTATTACATAGACAATGTCCGTTATATAGACCATGTCTGTTACATAGACAATGTCTGTTATATAGACCATGTCAGTTACATACACCACGCATATCGCACAGTCCTCGCCTGTTACAAAGACTATGTCATTATTCAGACACACGTGTAGTGGGGAGCTCGCTATGTGTGGTACGCATGAGTGCATCTTCTGTTGAATAGACTTTTTACTAGCAAATTACCCATACGACAGTCAACTTAAAAATGAAAGAGTAGCAATCTGATTTCGTCTAGAAGTTTCCATTAAATATATTACAAGTTTTTTGTGCCATGGAAAGATTAAATATAGAACTCAATAGAGTCATTCTAATATTTAAACAGTGTGATCTCTAGCATACGCGTTCTCTTATTTCAACATACAATTTTACACACGTCCATACTCACAAAAACTAAAAGAGATCAAAATCGATTGATCAAAATCTCAAAGTAATCGATTTCAAATAACTAATTAATTGTAATTAATTTACAAAATCTCAAAGTAATCCATTAAAAAACGCAAAGTAATCCATTTACAAAATCTCAAAAGTAATCCATACGAAATCTCAAAGTAATCCATTTACGAAATCTTAAAGTAAGCCATTTACAAGTTCTCAAAGTAAGCCATTTACAAGATCTCCCAGTAATTCACTTAAAAAATCACAAAGTAATCGTTAAGTAGGACATCATAAATATTACAAAATCAGACCAACAAATAACTCGGTTGCGCTACAAGATTTAAATCTATGGGTCAATAAACCGCCCTTGTGTCTTGTTCAATTAATTTCACTGGAAGTGCATGCTATCCTTTAAAACGTCAACAATTTGACAATTATTGAATCTTAATGCGCTTTGACCCGTGGATGCCTTGGTAAAAATGGCTGTTAGGCGCACTCTTCATTGTGGCAGCCACGTTGATGGGATTAGTAAATAGTGTTGCTGTCGGATGGATTCTTAAATATGGCTTTCGGCTGGCCTGGTCAATAGGGCTGTCAAATGGACTTGTCAATATGGCTGCCAGGGACACGGGTCATTTTGGCTGTCAGATGGACTGGACTGGTAAATATCGATGTTGCCAATATGGCTGTCAGGTGGACTGGCCAATATTGCTATCAGACGGACATGCTGCTGTGGTTGTAAGAAAAACTAATAATTTACTGCTTTATTATCAATATTCACCTGGATTTGCCGACCTAATGAGATCGATAGTTCTGGTTCATTAAGACACAGGGTTATTGTTGAAACTCGTGGAACTGTAGCCGAAGGCTGGTGATCAAGTAAACTTGAAAGTTTTTAGCCATACAAGTAATCAGGTCTTGAGACACTTCAGCTATTTCAACTTAGAGCAATGCAAAGAGAAGAAGGAGAAAGTAAAAGACAATAGCTGAAAGGTAAACATTTAGTACAATTTGTTTTCAAATTCGACAAGCTTTTAAAGTACACAAACAGCAAGAGACCTCGTGGATAACTGTGGATAACGAATGTTTGACAGTTTATCCAAAGTAGCAAAATAATTAAATAACTATGTGGGACAACTCTGGCTGTTACTGGCAATGCTTCTTCTTCATCTATATATTAAGCGCCCACGATCAGTGTATTGTTCATTTTGGCTCCTGTGTGTGTAGAGGGGTTTGCAATGTTTTGAGCCTGGTACTGCAGAGGATAGTTCACCCGTTGCAAGGGCTACCAGGCAAGGGTATCATGAACTGGGGTTTGGAAGGCCTGAGGCAATAGATCCACATGTGTCAAGTGTTGTCGCATCAACTGTTCCTTTTTGGAAGCGTGTTCCAGTCCTTGATTGTCTTTTACTGTTATGAACCGGAACTTCCTGTCATGGCCTTGTCGCTGTCTAGTGGGGAGAGGGACGAGTTTCTATGTAATGCTGGAGCAGTGGAGCAGCCCATTATTTATCTTGTACATAGTAATCTTCTTTCCTCGCACCGAAGTTACCGATTTTCTGATCTTAAGGGCCCGGTTGTACACATTGTTATTGTGTTCGTCCCCACGGACCTCTCTTTGAATGGTAACACCAAGGTACTTTGTGGAGAAAACCGGCTCAAATGTATGGCCATGTTACAGGCTATTCTAAGTATGATAGTCGTTCAACAAATACGTGGCATAAATCTGGATGTTACAGGCTATTCTAAGTTTCATAATCCTTTCAACAAATACGTGGCATAAATCTGGATGTTACAGGCTATTCTAAGTTTCATAATCGTTTAATAAATACGTGGGACAAATCTGGATGTTACAGGCTATTCAAAGTAAGCCGAACATTTATAAATAGCAATAAACATGTTAGATAATGAAGTTGAATAGCAATGATGATTAATTAGAATATTTAGGAGTATGCAAAGTTTCATGGTGTTGAATAGAACATGAACTTGGTTCTGAATGATGCAATTTCTCGAGACAAGAAATATCTAAATTTGTGTACGCTATCCAACATTTGACACGTTCTTCTGTGTCAGCATCCAACAATGGGATATCCCGCCAGAGTTTACATCTGTTTCAAATTTCAAACTCTGGCCCTAGTGTCCAATGACGTGGTCTTTCCATGAAATTCTTCTTCTTCTATATCTTAAGGGCCCACGATCAATTTATTGATCATTTTGGCTCCTATGCATGTAGATGGGATTTGCAATGTTTCTCTTACTGGTGTTGATGAGGAAATCATGCACTAAGGGTTTGAAGGCTGGAGGCAATAGACACAAATGTGTCTAGTGTTGTCGCCTCAACCGTTCCTTTGGAAAGATTGTTCCAGTCCCTGATTGTCTTGGGCAGGAATGAGCAGCTCCTATACTGGCTTCTTGCTGGTAGGAGCCTGAATTGCCTGTCATGGCCTCGTCGCTGTCTATGGGGGAGAGGGACGAGTTTCTGTTTAATACCGTACATTATCGTTATGTGAATGCATTTCTTGCACTGTGTCCAACTAGATGATCTTGCTTGAAGGCTACATGGCAGCAGCACACTATCCTTATGTGGATGCATTGAAAAAGGAATGAATCCATTAAATCAGATGGAGCAGTACAAAAAAAAAAGGGGATCTCATTTCTGAAGCACTAGGACTTCAAAAGAATTTCAAACACTTTCAATTTGCTTTTTTTTCTGGTTGTGTTCACAAAATTGTTATAAAGTGTCAAAAGGGTTTCCAAACTGCTACACACACACACGTGCAATTAAATTTATGGGTGCTTCAAATCTGCTATAAAAATTAGTTCAGCTCCTGTCCGCATTCATTTAGGAACAATTCAAAGATTACAATATTGCCAAGGAAATGGAAGCTTCTTTGGCCCTACAGTGTGTAGTACAGACCACCATTGGAAATGTTAAAGAAATCACCAAAAGGGCAAAGAATCAGTTACAGATGGCATGGCCCTCTGCTAAAAAAAAATCTTTTCAAAGTAGATGTATTTGAACGCACTTTAGCCATCCTTGTGACATCACATGCTTTGCACACGACACTCAGGAATTTTGCACACTCCACTGGGTGGAGTGTCAGACGGGAAAAGCATGAAGTGAATGACTTAATTCATTGCCAGTGATAGAATGCATTAGATTAAAGTGAGACAGTTGGAGCAGACATCTTAGACCAGTGTAGACGGACATTTTTATTATCTAATGTCTAAGAAGCGATCCCTTGTCTATTGGCGAGTTTCATAGCCTGTTATATTTTTGATTGTTATTACTGTTTTTATTGCAAGGAGAAGTTATTGCGTTTCATGTAAATAGAGAGCAATTGTGTGAAAATTTGACTTGATATTTCGTTTTGGAGAAGTGGCAGTATCAGTTGACTTTGCAAATTAGATTTAGATAACTATCATTGTTGTAAGTCACACACTCAGGATCAACAGTTATAATCCTCATTCATCTGGTTGTTCATCCGTCCAGAGCAGTGCACGTTGTGGTAGATACATTTGGACATAGAAAAAAGCCATCTGAGGATACAAAGGCTATTATTGTTATATTTAAAAGTGTTGGACTGCGATAAAGCTTTAAAACAGATTAATTAGACACGAACAATTTGTGTCAATATAACATATAAGTTAAGCTTTAATAATAATTTTACATAATACACAAGTGTACGTTTCGGCACATGCCTTCATCAGTACAAGTATAAAATTAAATTTACGTTATATATATATATATCCTTCCTAAAAAAGTGAGCAAAAATAGGAGTAGGCGAAAAAAACAACAACAGACAGAAACAAAGTAAAGAAGAATTGAAAGGACAACTTCCTGCTTCGGTCAATTATTGTTGGTGTGTACGCGGGATTTGCTCTCACAGTGCCACGCGACTGTGTGTTACATCATAGCACAGGGTCAGCTATTCAAGTGGCACCCAGCCCCACGCATAATTCAAACTATAGTTAAAAATAAGGTAGTTAAGTCATCTGTGATATCACATTCAAAGGGCATAAATCTGGATGTTACAGGCTATTCTAAGTTAAGTCATCTGTGATATCACATTCAAAGGGCATAAATCTGGATGTTACAGGCTATTCTAAGTTAAGTCATCTGTGATATCACATTCAAAGGGCATAAATCTGCGATTTCAATTCTTCATCAACCAGGGGCTTGACGCAGACCAACCTTTCAAACATAATTAATTTTCAACTCTAGATTTCTTAAAAATGTGATAAGAATCTAATTTTTATTACTGCAAATACTATTTCCCTAACATTCCATCAAATTGATATCACTAGATCTATCTACGGAACAAAAACCAACAAAAAAAAAAAACCAACATAAAACAATGGCCTCCTGGCTTTTCTTCTAAAAACTAAACACTCCCTAAGGCATAAACAACCGAGGCAACGTCACCAAAAACACGCAAAAGACACCTAGCAAAAACCTTTCGTAGTTACAAACACGACACCAAAACACGACACCAAAACACGACACCAAAAACACGACACCAAAACACGACACCAAAACACGACACCAAAACACGACACCAAAACACGACACCAAAACACGACACCAAAACACGACACCAAAACACGACACCAAAACACGACACCAAAACACGACACCAAAACACGACACCAAAACACGACACCAAAACACGACACCAAAACACGACACCAAAACACGACACCAAAACACGACACCAAAACACGACACCAAAACACGACACCAAAACACGACACCAAAACACGACACCAAAACACGACACCAAAACNAAACCAAAACCCGACACCAAAAACCAGCCCATGTAACAAACCAAACACACCGGAGACGATTTTCTATCCCCCCCCCCCCTCACAGATCACTTGTGACAGGTTGACTGTCATTTCCTTGATGTTTATCATTAACGGATTTAGGCGAGTCAAGTAAATTACCCGGGAATCAAAAACTGGCTGGCAGACCATTTCAGGCAATGGTACAGGCTACGGGAAGACAATGCGACGGCCAGACGGGTTTTCCGCTAACTTGCTCACTCCACAGCAGACAAGACCCATGGTGGGGGCTAGTGCGCAGGCAGAAGAGTATAGTGAAATAGATGCGTACAGACTTCTGCCCCAACAGCAGATACTTCTGGAGGTTAGATAATATCAGGGACCCTATCTGGCGGCATTGCAGTCGAGTCCCGGAAGCACTAGCGCGTCTTTTGACCAAATGTCCCGTACTAGATGTTGCAGAGGAAACCAGGGCGGCGAGAGAGCCCTACGTGAGAAAAATGTTGTCTGGCTCAGTCAATGTTCCCTCTAAGGTTTGCTGGCTCGTGTGCAAAATCATACAGTGACGTGCAAAGTTATACAGCATCAATTTTTGTGTGTTCAAAATTTTACAGCCCATAAACACAAACACACACTTACATGGAAATTTGCTGCGCGGATACTCAAAACTGCTGCGCGGTGTCTGTGAGATAGCTGCGTGGCCGCGCAGCCGCTCAGCTTAAAGGGAACACTGGGCTCAGCCTAATAGATGGAGCTGGTTGCCAATGTACTAGCTGGGGGTCATAAGAGAGTAATCTCAGACCCTCACCAGAATATGTGCACTAGTTAGGTGAGTCCATTTGACAGGAAGAGATTCCCATTGGATATTGGCAAATCTCACCGACGAAACCAAATTCTTTTATTAGCATTTCCGTTTCGATTTCTCTTTGACAGCTCCACCTGGTGGATGGTGGATCTATTGGGACTGTACCAGATCTACTCAGTGAAAATAACCAACCGCAACCTTTTCAGTTTCCGCCTCAATGGTTTCTACGGTTACGTCTCACCACGGAACCCAGCCAAGGAACAGGACTTCCCCTCGCAGCCCGTCGGTGACATGTGCTTCTACCAGGAGGCGTCGGTTGCCAACGCGGTGACCGTCACGTTGCCGTGCAACCAGCCGTTGCTAGGGAGATACTTGACGATATACAAGACGTCACAGTGGGCGCTGACGATGTGTGAGTTAGAGGTCATGGCCGTGAACGAGGTGACCCCTATCAACGTGTTTTACGTGATGTCGAACACACGGTATTTAAAGGTGAGTAATGTAGGTTGTTTTTTTTTGTTTTTTGGGGTTTTTTTTTCGATTTGGGATTAACATAGTTGACAGAAATCTATGATGTTTATACCCAGCAACTTGGAACAAAATTCATTATGAATTTAGAAACTGTGGTATCCTGATTTTGTATTTCTCTGTATCCGCCTCTGACAATGTGCAGCAGCTTTTTCAAGTAAGCCAATGAGATTTGCAATAACCTTAATAATAGTCCCAAAAGTTTGCATTTGAATGTTCATTTGGTTAGGAAGATACAATCAGGGGCTGATCTCTTTGTTATTTTCAACGCGTTCTCCTGGGTTAAAAAAAAAAAAAAACCTGTAATAAATACTATATAAATATGTTATAAATATGGGATTAATTTATAAAATATGAACATTTTATAAATTGTGATAATGCAAACATTAAAAAAAGACACATGGCCATTAGAGATTTAGAGACGCAATGCCATCGGAGATTTAAACACGCAATGCAATTACAGAATTAAAAACACAATGCCATTAGAGATTAAAGATACAATGCATTGAGAGATTAAAGACACGATGCAATTAAAGATTTAAAGACACAATGCAGTTAGAGATTTTACATGGGCAAATCTATCTCCCATCCTTTCTTAGCATGTACTGGTAGAACTGTTCTGTCATTATGTTCAACACACTACGTTTTTATTTGAAACATGTGCACATTCATTCGCGTCACGACTGCACCCTTGTTTGTCAAATGTACACACGCTCTTAGAGGCTATATCCCTCTTTGACTACCATCTTTACCAGTACATGCTAAGCTGGGATCGGAGACAGATATGCCCATGCACACATTTTGGTAGATATTTTCTTCTTGCCACATGTACATATTTTCTTCTTGCCACATGTACACACGTTGGCACAGACCATGTCCTGGTCTCACACAAAAGTCATCATTCAACCATTTCGTTCCAGACTCCCATCTTCACAAGCTACCGGGCGCACCACCCGGGGATCTGCGCACTGTCGTGTCCACAGAACGCCAGCGTGCTGAGCACTGCCTTCCAGGTCCAGCTGGGCAGTGGTCTCTGCGAGTGTCTCAAGTTGAGCGACGTGACCAACAACACCGAGGCAATGGTCCACGATGGACGCTCTCAGCTCTACGTCTCTGCTTATAACTGACGCATCTGTTCAATTGTCTCTGTTACACACCGGCTTCTATTGTGAGAAATTAATCTCCTATTTAAACTTATGGCTCGTTCAAAACAGTGCATTACAAAAGGACGATACCATATAGAAATACATCAACAAAAATACGACACCTAGAACAGTACCAATTACAATGGATAAGATTTAATTTAGTAATAGTACAATTATAAAATAAAATAAATATAATTACAAATCATCAAATTACAGCATGGTATATCTTGTACCGGTACACAGTTAACACAGTTAGTACACTGTGCCAATGAATAATGATGAATGATCAATGCGAATAAATACATATGGGCACATAAAGAATAATACATGTCTCGTTTAAGTAAAAATATCTATCTGAATCTCCCTATCTCCCTATCTGTCACTCCTTTAGATACACGTAGCGCAAGACGCTTCCAGAAAAGAATGATGACGTGTTGTTTACATTTCTCGGGTTATCGAGAAGATTCGACAAGATACCAGGAGACATACTAATCATGTTTAATTGGTAAAAACGACAGATCAAAAGAACTAGTCCCGCCTACAACAAACGCTACCGTCTGCTAAGAAATCTAATGTGTGGTGAAACAAAGTTCAAGCACGGGGAAAAAAAAGTGTACTACATAACATTCTCCTTGTCCGTTTAATTGTCTTCTAAATTACCTGTTCAATTGTCTGTTTACCTGTCTGTTCTATTTTTAGATATTTTCAAAGGATTGATGGTATTTTGAGGTTATGGTCCGTGCTCGTGGTCACGTACCTAGTGGCATTGATGTTGTGATAATGTGACTTTTTTTTTAATGGTTAAATAAATTGATCGATGATAGGTAATGAACATTTTTGAGCAGTTTAGGATTAGTGAATAAATTAACTTCTTTGGCTCAAGAATAAGACGTGATCCTATACAACCCTGTGACGTGATCCTATACAACCCTGTGACGTGATCCTATACAACCCTGTGACGTGATCCTATACAACCCTGTGGCGCTCTGGACCTTTGTGCTAGCACCCAAGTTTCACTTGCGTATTTCCCAGCTGGTCTGATTGCAGTTTTATTTAAAATGTCCGTTGTTTGTCTTGTAATGTTTTGAATTTTGATTATGTTTTTTGTTGTTACTACTGACGTAGGCCCTGTTTCCGGGCAATAAATGTTTTGCTTTTTTCTGTTAGTAATTCGTTTCTTCCTTTAATTGAAGATGCAATTTATTCGAATTGATTTACTTTTTCAAAAGTCTGGTTTCTAATTTTGAAGGCTTCCTCTGTCTGTTCTTCTCTTATCATAGTCATGTATTTTTTTGGGGGGTTGTTAACTTCCAGCCCTGCTTGTAGTGAGGCGTCTTCTAATTCAATAAAGGCTTTTGATATGTCTTTACTTCTTTTCTCCTGCAGTACTTTGTCATCAGCATATGCCAGATCCTAAAGGGATGGATCTTTTGATGTCATTTTTTTTGTCATACCCCACTGTTGATTTGTGTTGTTTTCCCTATTTATTTCCTCCTGTGATATTTCTAGTTTTGCTCCCACTTCATGCTGGTAAGCTTTTGCGGTTAGTTGGTCTTTGGTGAGCTTTAGGTAATTAATATCACTTTTCTCTTTGATTTCGGCCATTGTGAATTATGCTTATTCTCTGCTTATATGTAACCCTTACCAGTAAATGGCCCGAGTCTGCATCTGCTTCTCAGTAGCTTCTTGCGTCTATTATGTCCAAGCCACGCCTCCGCTTGATTAGAACATGTTTAAGTTGGTTGTGCGTGACTCACACTGGTGAGTTCCCAGTAACGTTATGTACATTTTTATTGGGAAAACGTGGTGCTGCTAACTATCATCCCTTTTCCTGGAGCAAGGCAAGGGTCGGATACAATTGTATTTGGATTCTTCATGCAGACTCTCCTTGCCAACAGTTGGTATCAACACTTTTTCTTTCCCTATTTTGGCATTAAAGCCTCCAATCACTATTCTTCTTCTATATCTTAAGGGCCCACGATCAATTTATTGATCATTTTGGATTTTAATAGCATGTCGCGTTGCCTCTTCCTAGATCTTTCCCAGCGTCTCATGAAAGGGATTCTTTCATCTGAACTTCTGTTTCTTCGTTACGAGCATGAACATTTACAAATGTTATATTAAATAGTTCTCCTCGCATACGCCAAGAGATCGATCTTTCATTCTCTGGTTTAAAACATAGCACGGACGACTTCTTCCTTCACCGCAAATCCTGCTGTAAGCATGCTGGTGTTCTTGCCAAACATTTCAACAGCACTAACCATAATGGAATTTTAGACATTGCAGTTACTGGTACACTGCATACAAGTCATGCACCGGAGAGGCTTTATAGGAAGAATAAATTAATAACAAGATTTGGTTCGTTGACTCCATGCGGTCTTAACCTAAGTCACAGTTCTCAATAGCTGCCATGTCTTTTTTGTCCTGTTCAGTTTTTTTTTTTTTAAATGATACATTCACTCACTTCCTTTCCGTTCTTCTGAACTTTATTTTGTCTGGGTTTGCGCCCACTCTTATTCTTTTCTCTCTTTTTTTAGTTCGGACACATGTACATATACATATTATGTAAAGTTAATTTATACTTATTTAAATGTTTTGTTTTTGAACCGATGAAGGCATTTGCCGAAATGTTTACTTGTGTTTTATGTCAAGTCATCATTAAAGCTGAACCTCTATTGTTTTATTGACAGCAATTGTTTTCGTCTAATTTATCTACTTTAAAGCTTTATCGCAGTCCAACACTCTTAGAATTGCCACTATAAAGTATGGTTTAGTCCTTGGTGTCGAGGGTATGAGAATCACTGTTGCTATGTGTAGAGCGTCGTTGTCATGTTTGATAGGGAAAAGATGTTAGTTCGAGATTTTATGTGCAGCCGTATCGTTTGTGTGAGAGTGTTGTGACGTAATTGTGTAATGGGAAGTGACGCGTTAGTTTTCGTTGTGGTTAGAGAAGAGTGATGGCGGATGTGCTACATTGACTGTTGTGGATTGAATACTGTTAAGTGTTGTGCTGAGAGAATTGATGGGGAATATACTGGCAGAAGTGTTTGGATTGGTATGTTGATTAATATTTGGTTGGAGTGATTTATTATCAAATTCTGAAATTATACATCAAGTCTTGTTCATCGAGTAGTGATAAATAAACTTTCGTTTACAACAAACCGGTTGCTGTTTGTTGCATTGGTGACTGTTTGTGTATGGTGTGCTGCTGAACGGAGTGCAGTGAAAGACTTGGCCATACAGAAGAATCGCTTCGCGACATTGGGGGCTCGTCTGAACGAATCAAGGGCAGTTAAGAATCATCCTGTGTGAAGCTGTGAAGTGTCAGGCCGTCCGAATTACCATCCCTGTCCGGGGCTGGGCAGTATAATCTCCGCCCGAACCTGTATGTCGCCGCCAGAGGCTTTGTGTCGCCACCCGAACCAGTGTGTCGCCCGCCCGAAGCTGTGTGTCACTGTCCGACACGTAAGTATCAACTTCCACGGGGCTGTGAACATCGACCGTCCGTTGTGTGAGGCATCCTGGCACATCTGTCTGAGGCTGTGTGTCGCTTGTCCGAAGTCGTCTGGGGTGCTCGTCGTGTGTCTCCTGTCCCAGCTGAAGCAACCGTCCAATGCTGTGACCCGCTAATTGGGTTGTTCCACCGAACTTTACACCGCTGTTGCTGTACACCCCTGTGGCTATTCAAGGCTGTTGCAGTACACCACTGCTGACGTATCCTGCCGCCGTGTCTCGCTGATTGCTGTGTCCCGCCGATTGCTGTGTCCCGCTGATTGCTGTGTCCTGCTGATTGCTGTGTCATGCTGATTGTTGTGTCCCGCTGATTGCTGTGTCCTGCTGATTGTTGTGTCCCGCTGATTGCTGTGTCCTGCTGTTTGCTGTGTTTCGCTGATAACTATTCCGCCGGTTGCTGTACACCGCTGTTTGCTGTGTACACCTGTCCCTGGCACGAAGCAAACCACCGACCGGATCGTCCCTGTGCCGCATCTAGATCATCACCGCACCTACAACCGGAGCGCCTATGCATCCACCACCAGTGCATGCCACCGGGTCAACAAAGTAGGCCCAATTAGACACTATTACCTAAAACTGTGACATTCTTATATTGTGTGTTTTCGATACAGGTCAAGTCAAGCACAGTTAAGTAACATGTTAAGTACATAAGTATTATTATTATAGTTATTTAAGATTATAGTATTTATCTTATATTGAGAAAAGCTGTACAGTATTTGAACATATAAATTTGTAGGAGTAAATTATTACACATGGAACCTAAGAGAACCATATCGGAAATAATAGCCGAAATTCGGGAGGTGGGAGAAAAGTACCTCAGATTTACGGGACTGGAGTTAGATACATTTGTAAGGGAGCAATGGGGGAAAATACAAGAAGAGGAGCGAGAAGAAAAAAGAAGGGAAGAGCGAGAAGAAAAGATAAGAGCAGAAGATAGGGAATATGAACTTAAGAAATTAAAAATAGAAACAGATAAAAAAATTGAATTAGACAAAATAAAAAATGGAGTTACACTAAGTCATCGTGACGAAACGAGACCCAACAAAAACGATCACCTATGCCTCCCTAATTACGACAGCGACAAGGAACTGGACGATTACATTGTAAACTTTGAATACATGGCCAGACAAAACGGGGAAACAAAAGAAAAAATCAGGAGTCAAGAATTTTATGACAGTGACAATGGCGATGGTGAGGGTGTAGAATGGGATAGCGCTAGAATAGACGGGATAATTAGTATTAACTGTGATAATCCTTACACTAGAGAGAATAGGTATAGCGAGAGGTCAGGGAAGGAAGCACATGATAGCCTTTACAGAGCAGAAGTAGAAACTAAGAAGAATCAGTTCAGATGGGATAATAAGCTTAAAACTTGGGGAAAACTTACAGACGGGGATAAGGTAGAAACTGAGGAAGGCGTTAGGGAAGCTGGGAGGCCATTAGGTGAGGTTAAAGAGAGTAAAGTCCATTTATTAGCCTTTGAAAACGAATTAATTGGACAATGTATTTTTTTTGATGGAGTACAAGACGACACTGGTGATACTGTACGGGCTGTTGATTTTGATAATGCACAACATGAGAGCTGTGATATGACACACGAGAGATGCTTTGATAATGCACAGCATGAGAGCTGTGTTATGACACACGAGAGATGCTTTGATAATGCACAACATGAGAGCTGTGATATGACACACGAGAGATGCTTTGATAATGTAACAGAGGGTTCTTTTGCTTTCGTACAACAGGGAGATTTTGGGTTTATGCGGCAGCACTTTGTTGAGAATGATGATTTGTGTTGTGCACGAGATTTTGTAGGTGTTAGGACCTGGACAGGTCACGGTGTTTGCGAAGTTGAAATCGGGAGCTTGTCAAAGGCTGTCCCAAGATGGGGACGTAAATACAATAAAGTAGAAGTCGTTGAAAATCATTTCATGTGGAGCTATGAGGATAGTAGTCCGACTGTTGAAGTTTGTAGAATTAAAGACACGGATTGCTCTAAGTTTGAGAACCATCATAGGGTTGAGTCTATCTTAGACTCAGAAAATCTGATTGTAGCTAGCGGGTTTAAGCGTGGCTATATAGTTTCCGTGGAGGAGGTGAACTTTTTCCCTGGTGTGGGGCTGGATGACGGGACCTTTGCTGTGGCTGATGATTTGTGTCGCGAGAGTCAGGAGGGCTCACTGGTTGAGAGCGAACATTGCTCGGACTGTGGGTTGAATGAGGATTTTGATTGTGTTGAGGAGGTGAAGGGTTTCCTTGAGCCGGGAGGTGAGGATTGCGTATTTTGTATTGCTGGTTTGTGTGGACACTGTGGTGTGCCCATTGGTCATGCTTTGGTGTTGGGCGTGACATGCTTGTTGCTGTTGTGGGTTGACTTGGTGTCATGTGTGGTGAGACAAGTAATGGTTGGCTGGGGAGGATCAAATTGGAATGCAGATTTGCACACTTTCTACCAGGCGTCGGACAAGCGAAATATTCCGCCCTTAAAAGCTTAGTAGTAGACTGGACAATTTATGGCTGTCCTCATGAATTGACGGATATTGACATTTGTCTTTTGGTCATTTTTTGCCACTTGTAAAGGTTTATTTATTATTAGTGAGTTGGTGCTGTAAACAGATGTCAAAGATGATTAGTTGCCTTAAAATCATAATGTTATTGTAAGGATTTTCTTCGTTGATTTATTATGAACAGTAATTATTTAGATATGACATAAATAACCCATGATTTTTGTTGTTGTTTATGCGTGTAAAATCTATCTAATTAGAAGGTAGAAGTAGAAACCGATGTTACAGGTGGTAAATAACCTGCTTTGAGATTGTTACTTGCTGTATGAGTCAGTATGACCCAACAGTGATTCCATACCCTGACTTTTCATTTTGAAAGATTCTACTCGTGGAGTAGAATCTAGCGGAAGAGGGGGGATATGTCGAGGGTATGAGAATCACTGTTGTTATGTTTAGAGCGTTGTTGTCATGTTTGATAGGGAAAAGATGTTAGTTCGAGATTTTATGTGCAGCCGTATCGTTTGTGTGAGAGTGTTGTGACGTAATTGTGTAATGGGAAGTGACGCGTTAGTTTTCGTTGTGGTTAGAGAAGAGTGATGGCGGATGTGCTACATTGACTGTTGTGGATTGAATACTGCTAAGTGTTGTGCTGAGAGAATTGATGGGGAATATACTGGCAGAAGTGTTTGGATTGGTATGTTGATTAATATTTGGTTGGAGTGATTTATTATCAAATTCTGAAATTATACATCAAGTCTTGTTCATCGAGTAGTGATAAATAAACTTTCGTTTACAACAAACCGGTTGCTGTTTGTTGCATTGGTGACTGTTGCTGTATGAGGTACTGCTGAACGGAATGAAGTGCAAGACTTGGCCATAGAGAAGAAACGCTTCGCGACACTTGGTCTTGAGGATGTCTGCGTTTTTCATCCAATTTCTTGCAATGCAGCAATAGAGATTTTATACTTAAATATTGTATGTATTAGGTTGGCTAATGCTTCTATTTTACAGGCTTATTACATTGCAAGTCGCAATTCGAAAAGCATGTCCATATCCAGGCATTGGTCATAGGTTAAAGGTCATGGGTCGAATTCAATTTTAATTAGTCCAGGTTTCATTATTTTGTTTCGCTTTCGTCATGCTTATTTCGAACATTGCAGGAGGTTATTAGCCACGCGTACAACCGTCTGAGGGAGGGGGGGGGCTGCCCCTTACAGCTCTCTTGGTAGCTGCCATAAATATCTGGTAAGGCTCCCTAGCCTTTAAGGATCCCTTTACCTCCCACCAGGCGGTAGGTTCCGATTTAGGTCCGCCCCTGGTATTTTTATTTACCTAGTACTCGACAAAACTGGTGGGCTTTCCCTTATACGCCACCGGAGGAGACGCTCAATGGAAGGACAGCATCTCCGCACGAGACACATTATCCAAGTACGTTTATGTAACATGTCATATACTGAGTAATTCCAGAACATACTTAAAGCTGTGAGCTGCCGGGCCAAAGGAATAGGATGGTTAAATAATGAATTGTGTAGATTAAATTAATAATAATAGTAATTGTAATGAATGTGTTATGATATTTAAAACATTAATATTGTCTAATCTTAATATAGAAGAATAATCCCAGGCCGTGTGGATTTTGTCCTGCGAACTCCACACCATCGTCACCTTGTGATGGACGGATGCCAGCAAAACAAAAAAAAAGTTTAAAAAAAAAAAATTGTATTAAAAAAATATATATTAATACAAGTCGACACATATCAACAATCAATTTTAACAATCAATCTGTGCCAGAGAGTAGCTTGCAGTTGGCTCACTTTATAAAACCTACTTCTAATTATAGCAAACAAACTCCAATCATGTCTTCACTGCGGGCTCACCAAGGGTTCACCTCCGGCTCACTACAGAATTATAGAAATTGGACACCGGGCTCAATATGAACTCACTACTCATCCTATGTGGACTCAAATGGGAGGTCAAATTAAGGCTTATTAATTTGATGACCTTTCTGTGGATAAAGTAAATATAATTATTACACGGTAGAGAAGTCTGTCTAATAAAATTAATTTATTGACATCAATTATGAATGTCCTACCTTACAATGAATACTGGACTGAATCGTTCAATTAAATCCATCACAAAGATTGTTATTGTTGTTGTTTTTACATTTTTTTTAAAGTTATTCTAACCGCATTGTATTGGTTTTTTTACCAAGGAACTATTCATCGCTATAAAGGACACTTCAACAAAAGAACAGGGAGGGGGGTTGGGGGGGGTGGGGGGGCGTGTTTACTACAAAGTAGAAATAATGAACTTTGTCAAGTGACGTACATCAGAAGGAAAATTGTAGTTAGAGAGAGTCGCGAAGACACTCCATCAAATTCTTAACAGATATAAGCCTCAGGTTCCTACGGAAAGGTCTCCGAAACTGTGGCGAGATGAGACCTACATTAGATAAGAGACGTACGTTAGAGATGAGACGTACGTCAGAGATACCCCATAAATTACTGTGTTGTATTTTTTTTACGCATTAGCAACTTGTTTTTTGTTTTTTTTTTGATGTTGATAACTTTGTGCAACGTGCATCTTTGACGTTGATAACTTTTTACATCTCGGATCTTTGATGTTGATACCTTTGTACATCTCGTATCTTTGATAACGTTTGCATTTGGAAGTGCTAGTAGCCTTCCGCGCATGCTTGCGACACAGGGATCAGTTTCGTAAAACACATTTTTTAAAAATGTTATAAAATTTCTTTCTTCGCCCACAATGTATAGTCACGTTTTGTTCGGATTAAGAAGCTCAAATTGAACGATGAAAAGACCAAGCTGATCTCCATTGCTACCGTTCAAAAGTTAAAATCTGTAAATAACACATCACCACTTTCTCTCTCAGATATACAGATTGAATTTGCTCAAACAGTGCGAGACCTGGGTGTCTAATTAGACAAAGCACTATCTATGGAAAATCACATTAGCATGCTTTGCAAGGCGATTTTTCTAGAGCTGCGCAGAATTAGTGATATCAGACCTTTTTGAAAATTTGATGCCATAAAGAGGCTGATATCTGCATTCGTGCTATCCCGTATGGAGGTCTGCAGTGCTCTCGTGGTGGGTCTTTCAGCTACGCTCCTGGATAAAATTTAAAAAGTAAAGAATAATGCGGCTCGCATTATTTTTCGCAAAGGCATATTTGACCATGCTAAAACACTTCTGAGAGAGTTACGTTGGCTGCCGGCCCGCGGTCGCATAGAGTACAAAATTGCAACTCGGTGCTACCGCTGCTTGCATGACCTGGCGCCATCCTATCTCAAAGCGCTCATGACGCCTTATGTACCCAATAGACAACTCCGCTCATCCGATAGTGGCACACTCTCGATAGCACGTGTTCGCCTTGAGACTTACGGAAGGCGCAAGTTCGCATTTGATGGATCAAATATTTGGAACACACTTCATGTCGCTCTCAGAAACAGTCTTTCGATTTGAAAATATATCTATTTCGCAAACACCTTTTGGAGTGATGTTGCCTACCATCTTTTCCAGCTAGCTATTATCTCCTGGATGTATAGTGGTCTGTGTTGTTTATGGTTGCCAGGGACGAAAGACTCAGTTTAGGTATTCTCGTATGTAGTTTTTGTAATCTTGAGTTTTGTGTTTCAATGTGGTAGAATAGAGATTTTTCCATTTCTTTTTTAATATGAATGACTTTGTACCGCGCTTTGAGCCTTTGGGGATGAAGCGAGATTTTCAAATAAGCTTTTTTATTATTATTCTACACAGATTCTGAATCATTGAAATATAGCACAGTGGTGCAGGTAGCTACTTGTTGCAGGCTGGATAGCTCCTTGGTTGCAGGCTGCATAGCTCCTTCGTGCAGGCTGCATAGATCCTTGGTGCAGGCTTGATAGCTCCTTGGTGCAGGCCGAATAGCTCCTTGGTGCAGGGTGGGTAGCTCCTTGGTGCAGTAGCTCGTTGGGGCAGGGTAGGTAGCTCCTTGGTGCAGGGTGGATAGCTCCTTTGGGAAGGGTGAGTAGCTCATTGGTGCAGGGTGGGTAGCTCATTGCAGCAGTAGCTCCTTGGTGCAGGGTGGGTAGCTCATTGCTGCAGTAGCTCCTTGGTGCAGGGTGGGAAGTTCCTTGGTGCAGGAGCTCCTTGGTGCAGGGTGGATAACTCCTTGGTGCAGGGTGGGTAGTTCCTTGTTGCAGTAGCTCCTTGGTGCAAGGTGGATAGCTCCTTAGTACTATACCTTATACGATAAGATACGATTCTCTAATTGATCCAAACAAATGGAAATGTTTTTTGATTGCATTGTACATTTTCAGCACATAAATAAAACAATTTGAACACAAGAAATTTATAATAAATTATTTCAAACAGCCATTCAGTGAGTTCTCTTAACCACATCGGGGACTTATTAGTTCTCATTCAGATGTGTGACTTCAGAGGGAGGTAAATTCGTACAGGTTGGGGAACAAACGAATTTTTATATCTTTCAGTCCTGGCCTTAATGGAAAGAATTCGTCCCGAACAGCCCGATCCTAAGTATCTGTGATGAAGAGGGTGGGATGTATCATCCAAAATGTGTTTCGTTTTACAAAAACATATCTCTTCAAATAGTTCTTCAAGTGAAGGATGTTTAGTTTGTGTTATGTTCCAAGCTTTCTTGATTAGTCGGTTTATGCGGTGTTTAATATCAGACGTTGAATTCCCACACCAGCAGGTAATACTGAAATTAAATAGGCTTCCAATAGTTGCACTGTCGAATAAGTTAACGACTTGCTTGTTTACGCCGAAATTGTACAGTTTTTTTAGGTAGAACAGTCTTTGGTTGAATTTCTTATACAGCATTTGGCTGTGCTCATGCCATGTTAGCTTATTATTAATGGTGACACCTAAGTACTTGTACGCCTCTTCTTTCTCTACACTTTGAAGATTTATGTTGAGATCTGTAATCTGGTGTTTCCCCCTCCTGAAATCAACAACCATTTCCTTTGTTTTTGAGACATTCAGCTGGAGAAAATTTTCATCGCACCAAAATTGATGAAGCTTGTAAATAAGTTGCGGTATAGGCCTTCACCTTCAAATATTAAGCCAATGATGGTGGTATCATCAGAAATTTTTAAGATTGGAACGGTTTCGCTTGAGCTTTGGATAGCATTGGAATAGGTTGTACACAGTACAGGGGAGAGAACGCAGCCTTGTGGTGCCCCGGTGCTTACTTCTCTGGTTAGAGATACTTGGTTATTTACTTTGACATATTGTGGGCGATTTGTTAAAAAGTTCAGTATCCAAGCCTGAATATTTAAATTAACACCTAACGAGGAAAGTTTCTTATCATAAGATGTGGTTGGGTAATGTTAAAGGCTGATGAGAAGTCTAAGAAAAGCACCCTGGCACATGTTTTAGGACTGTCTAGGTGATGGTAAAGTCTCTCCAACAATAGTAAGATTGCATCCTCCGTACTTCTGGCAGGTTTGTAAGCAAATTGGTGGGGGTCAAGTTTTTGCTGTACTTCATTTAAAATCTCTTTCAGAATTGTTTTATCAAAACCTTTCATATACAATAAAGGTAAGTGCGACAGGTCGTAAGTCGTTGTTGCACGTTACCTTAATATTTCTTTGGAACTGGTATGATTTCTGAAGTTTTCCGAATTGCTGGTATTGTGTGAGTTACATAAAATTTATTAAATATGTTACAAAAAACAAAAAAAAAATAGGAGAGCTGCTCTGAGCATAGTTTAACCATTTAGTTTGTCTGGTCCCGAGGCCTTGGCTGCGTCCACTTGTTTAAATAATGACATCACTTCCTGTTCGGTGAACAATAAGGTACCATCCTGTGTACTACTGCCATCTGTAAATGAATTCATCATCTCATTGTGTACACTTCCAAATACCCGACTGTCAAAACGACAATAAAAGTCATTTAAGTCGTTACCAAAATTCCTCACGTCCTCAACACGTAAGCATTCTCGCTAAGGGAGTATATCCTGTTATTTGCTTTAGACCAGTTGTTAGTAAGGGAATAATTTTTTTCGATTTTTTGTACGTATTGTTTTTTTTTTTTTTACCCTGATATATTTTTTCTTTAAATAAAATTTTAACTTTAATGAATTCCTGATCGCTAATCTTAAACATGATCTTCTTGTGGAGCATTGCCTCCTTTATTTCTCTGCTCATCCAGGGTTTGTTGTTGTTGAATACTGTGATGTTGTTTTTGTTGGTATTATTATTATTTTTTTTCGCGGGATAATTTCGTCCACACAGAACTTAATGTAGGAATTGACGGTGTTTGTTATACTTCAGACTTGCAGGTAATAACAGTTATACAATTATTATAACACATACGTTTCTAAAGACAAACGTCTATAAATCATTGAACAAAATATCAATATGTATGTTTCAAGTAATTTATTAAATAGTTCGTTTGTCAAAGAAAAATCGTTCATTAAAAAAAATGAGTTATTTATATATTTAATAACTCTAGACATCCGGGAAAATTTTTAAAAAAAAATCAACTATAACATGCATTGTCTTGTAAACATTCATTGTTATACTAAGAAAAGTTGCAATCCAATTGATCGTATTGACACCAATGGCAGCTTTACAGGAAGAATAGCGTAAGAAAGCATTGAAAACCAAACTGCTCCAATCACATGTACACGGGTGTTACTGTGTAGATCAGTTGAGCACAGCAACCTACTAACAAGCCTAAGACGTATACGAAATGTGGAATGGTGGCTAATTCTTTATGACATAAACATGGTGGCTAATTCTTTATGACATTAACATGGTGGCTAATTCTTAATGGCATAAATATGGGTGCTAATTCTATGCATTACATAAAAACGGTGGCTAATACTTTTATGACATAAACATGGTGGCTAATTCTTTATGACATAAATATGGTGGCTAATACTTGTATTACATAAACATAGTAGCTAATTCTATAAATATATATATCAACAACGGTTTATGGCAGTTACAAATATTGTAAAAATTATTGGAGATGAATGTAAATCTTGTAAAATAATTTTTGCCTTCCATAAATCAATGACAGATGTAGCGTTATAAGGTATCAGTTATCTAGGGTCATAACCCAAGCACCCCATAACAGGATTGTTCGCTGAACATTACCCAAGCATACCACAACAGAATTGTTTGCTAAACATTACCCAAGCATCTCCCAACAGGGTTGTTTGCTAAACATAACCCAAGCATCCCCCAAAAGAATTTTTTGCTAAACATTACCCAAGCATCCCCCAACAGAATTTTTTGCTGAACATAACACAAGCATCCCCCCAACAGAATGTTTTGCTAAACATTACCCAAGCATCCCCCAACAGAATTGTTTGCTAAACATTACCCAAGCATCCCCCAACAGAATTTTTTGCTGAACATAACACAAGCATCCCCCAACAGAATTGTTTGCTAAACATTACCCAAGCATCCCCCAACAGAATTGTTTGCTAAACATTACCCAAGCATCCCCCAACAGAATTGTTTGCTAAACATTACCCAAGCATCCCCCAACAGAATTGTTTGCTAAACATTACCCAAGCATCCCCCAACAGAATTGTTTGCTAAACATTACCCAAGCATCCCCCAACAGAATTGTTTGCTAAACATTACCCAAGCATCCCCCAACAGAATTGTTTGCTAAACATTACCCAAGCATCCCCCAACAGAATTGTTTGCTAAACATTACCCAAGCATCCCCCAACAGAATTGTTTGCTAAACATTACCCAAGCATCCCCCAACAGAATTGTTTGCTAAACATTACCCAAGCATCCCCCAACAGAATTGTTTGCTAAACATTACCCAAGCATCCCCCAACAGAATTGTTTGCTAAACATTACCCAAGCATCCCCCAACAGAATTGTTTGCTAAACATTACCCAAGCATCCCCCAACAGAATTGTTTGCTAAACATTACCCAAGCATCCCCCAACAGAATTGTTTGCTAAACATTACCCAAGCATCCCCCAACAGAATTGTTTGCTAAAAATTACCCAAGCATCCCCCAACAGAATTGTTTGCTAAACATTACCCAAACATCCCCCAAAAGAATTTTTTGCTGATCATTACCCAAGCATCCCCCCAACAGAATTGTTTGCTAAACATAACACAAGCATCCCCCAACAGAATTGTTTGCTGAACATAACACAAGCATCCCCCCAACAGAATTGTTTGCTAAACATTACCCAAGCATCCCCCAACAGAATTGTTTGCTAAACATTACCCAAGCATCCCCTACAGAATTTTTTGCTAAACATTACCCAAGCATCCCCCAACAGAGTTGTTTGCTAAACATTACCCAAGTAAACTCCAACAGAATTCTTTGCTGAACATAACACAAGCATCCTCCAACAGAATTGTTTGCTAAACATTACCCAAGCATCCCCCAACAGAATTGTTTGCTAAACGTTACCCAAGCATCCCCCAACAGAATTGTTTGCTAAACATTACCCAAGCATCCCCCAACAGAATTCTTTGCTGAACATAACACAAGCATCCTCCAACAGAATTGTTTGCTAAACATTACCCAAGCATCCCCCAACAGAATTGTTTGCTAAATATACCCAAGCATCCCCCAACAGAATTGTTTGCTGAACATAACACAAGCATCCCCAACAGAATTGTTTGCTAAACATTACCCAAGCATCCCCCAACAGAATTGTTTGCTGAACATAACACAAGCATCCCCCAACAGAATTGTTTGCTAAACATTACCCAAGCATACCCCAACAGAATTAATCGCTAAACATTACCCAAGCATCCCCCAACAGAATTGTTTGCTAAACATTACCCAAGCATCCCACAGAAACTTGAACAGGATTTTTCGCTGAACCTAACACAGGCATCCGATTTAGCTCTTTGTTTTGTTAAAATGATGTAAAAAAAAATTTTTTTTAATGAAGTTGTCGAGTGATTGGTCACCTATCCGTATCTGATGGGGTTTTTCCATCAAATTCTTTGATACGTTCATCCCACTGTATTCACACCGTCTATTCACCCTCAAACACACAGTGGCGCAATAAAACTCAATATCCAGTGCGCAACAATTAACTGGTGAACACCCATACGGGACATGATCAATGGTGAACGCTAAATCTTTGAAATAAAAGGGTATGTGTGTGTGTGGGGGGGGGGGCTAATGCTTGTTTTATTTATTTGTTTCATGTACCCCCACCCTTAACCCCCCCTCCCCGTTTTTTCCGTTGGAACAAAAATTCCTTTGTACAAATTTATTTTCATCAACTTGGTGTTTCCTTCTAATTTCCGGAGACAGTCTTACCCTGACTTCACAGAGTTTGAAAGTCTCAATCTGCCCCCCCCCCCCGCGCCCCACCCAACCAAAGGCAGCGGGAACTTCCAGAGTTGCAAATAATTTGACGTCATGAGCAGTAAACCATCAGTCAATTATCATCAATCATTTAACATAAGACTTGCCTCAAATTTTCTCCAAATCTGCCCCCAGGATGAATGATGGTGATGTATTGCTGATGCTGTATTGGTGGTGCGGTGGTGGTGGTGACGCATTTCTGGGTGATGACCTGCTGGTGCGGTAGTGGTGGTTTTGTATTTCTGGTGATGTATTACTGGTGCCGTATTACTGGTGGTGACCAGTGATTATTTCAGAAAATTTTCCCGGGGGGGGGGGGGG
>CAXITT010000123.1:572018-621847 GCA_964033795.1 Lymnaea stagnalis
GGCCAGGGAGCCTGGCGTGTCCGGTCAGTGAGCCTTGCGTTGCTGGCCAGAGAGCCTTGCGTTGCTGGCCAGAGAGCCTTGCGTTTCCGGTCAGAGAGCCTTGCGTTGCTGGCCAGAGAGCCTTGCGTTGCTGGCCAGAGAGCCTTGCGTTGCTGGCCAGAGAGCCTTGCGTTGCTGGCCAGAGAGCCTTGCGTTGCTGGCCAGAGAGCCTTGCGTTGCTGGCCAGAGAGCCTTGCGTTTCCGGTCAGAGAGCCTTGCCTTGCTGGCCAGAGAGCCTTGCGTTGCTGGCCAGAGAGCCTTGCGTTGCTGGCCAGAGAGCCTTGCGTTGCTGGCCAGAGAGCCTTGCGTTTCCGGTCAGAGAGCCTTGCGTTGCCGGTTTGCACAACACGAATATTTGTGGTCAAATAATAATTAACTAAAAATTAAATCTGGCCATAGATTGTGGAACACTTTTTGCCGTGACGCACGGGGATCCAGATTGTTTTGCAATGTCTGGTTGTCCAACAAAAGTCGCATTCACTTACAGGTCGCTCAGACTTTTCATTCCGATGACAGATTACACTTCCGCAGACAGATTATCTTTCCGATGATGGATTACCCATCCGATAACAGATTACCCTTCCGAAGACAGATTACCGATAATTTAAACAAGCAAATTGAGCCTCGACATTTTGATTTGAAACCAGCAGCATAAAACTGATAATTTTCAAGCAATAAATAAAAAATAGGACAGAGCACACCAAAGAGACCCATTGCGTCTGATGACTGTGTACTTGGGAGGCGATATCCTTCGAGTCTTTGACGTTGTACCTGGGCATTGCTATCAATCCTTCGAGTCTTTGACGTTGTACCTGGGCATTGCTATCAATCCTTCGAGTCTTTGACGTTGTACCAGGGCATTGCTATCAATCCTTCGAGTCTATGGCGTTGTACTTGGGAGGCTATATCAATCCTTAAAGTCTATGACATTGTCATTTGCAGTCTATATCAAACCTTAGAGTGAGGCTCATGTTATTTCGCACAACCATTCTTCCGATTCCAAAATTGTCGCCGATTGAGAATAACTTGCACCGACAGATGTTAGAGAGTAATTTCTTTATGACGTAACAAAGTCGCGTACAGTTTTTAAACTGTTTATTTATAGCTTCACGCAGGAACTTTTGTGACATATAATAATACATATTGTATAAGTGAAGATAGATACATGTATAGATGAAGACACGTACATGTTTAAGTGAAGACTGATACATTTTTTTAATGAATATAGATCCATGTAAACCAATAAATGACATTGCAAAAAAAAGAAAAAAAAAAAAATTACGTTTACATACAGTTTACATAATTGTGATAAGGAAACCATTTTAATGGATAGATTCATCTTATAATATCGACGCTTCTCAAATGGTGAGTTACGGTAAATTTCATAAATGTTTGGACGAAAGCACCAAACCTCGTTTACTATGTTGTTTTAGCCACAGATTTAGCAATTTCATCGTTGTCATATTTTTTGTTTCCATTTTCATTTTAAATTACAACTAAATCCCGAACATAGAAAATACGCATCAAATGTTCAGGTGTTTTCTTTTTGAAAGGTTCCAAACCTCTTCTCTAAGTAGTTGAAAGCATGATGTACGATAGAGCAACATTATCTTTTGAGTAAATAACAGACAATATGTGAGCATATATATATATAACATGATTATGGCACACATGTTAGGCGCAATACCTGTGTAGCAAGCAACTGGTGTGTCCGCAATAACAGCTGTGTTGGTAGCTAAGGCAGGCGTGGCGGTTATGGTTGTGTTGGTAGCTAAGGCAGGGTTGGCGGTTATGGATGTGTTGGTAGCTAGGGCAGGGTTGGCGGTTATGGCTGTGTTGGTAGCTAAGGCAGGGTTGGCGGTTATGGATGTGTTGGTAGCTAAGGCAGGGTTGGCGGTTATGGATGTGTTGGTAGCTAGGGCAGGGTTGGCGGTTATGGCTGTGTTGGTAGCTAAGGCAGGGTTGGCGGTTATGGATGTGTTGGTAGCTAAGGCAGGGTTGGCGGTTATGGATGTGTTGGTAGGTAGGGCAGTGTTGGCGGATTATGGATGTGTTGGTAGCCAGGGCAGGCGTGGTGGTTATGGTTGTGTTGGTAGCTAGGGCAGGGTTGGCGGTTATGGATGTGTTGGTAGGTAGGGCAGTGTTGGCGGATTATGGATGTGTTGGTAGCCAGGGCAGGCGTGGTGGTTATGGTTGTGTTGGTAGCTAGGGCAGGGTTGGCGGTTATGGTTGTGGTGGTAGCTAGGCAGTGCAGGCGGTTATGGCTGTGGTGGTAATTATGGCTGTGTCGGTATTAGTGGCTGTGAATGGATGTATGGTTGCATGGGGAGTTATGGTTGTGTAGAGTGTTATGGTTTTGTTGGCAGCTAAAGGAATTTTTCATTGTGTAGGCAGTTATCGGTAGGCACAGATCGGTAGGCAGCTATCGGTAGGCAGCTACGGTTTTGAAGGCAGTTAATGTTCGGATTTGCCATCTTTGACCAGAAAACTTAAATGCAAAAATCCTAATAGTTTACCCGTAATGTTATTAAAGAATAAATGTCTTTTTTTTTATGTTATCTTAACCTGAGTTTGTCAACGACAAATTCTATTATTTCCGTGCAGTACAATAACCCTCTATAACCTTTGTTTGCGTATCGATGTATTAGACTGCTGTCAGAATCCCTTATTAGCCTACCCCTCCCCTTATCTATTGGACCGGTGATTCCCCCCCCCCCCTTTTTTACCTATACACTTAACTGGCCTGTTCTCTCCCCTATAAAGGGCGTTGGAAATGAGTGGTGGTGGGGGAATCCACCCGGGGGGGGGGGGAATCCACCCGGGGGGTGGGGGACATTTTTAAACCGACCGACCATTATTTTTGTAGGGGGGGGGGGCGCAAAAATCCCCCCCCCCCCCCCGCCCCTGGCGGCACTAACCCAAGCTACGCCACTGCATCTGATGTCATTTCCTTCTCCACGTCTGGGGAAAGGGGGGGGGGGCGCAACGTTTTAAAGGAACTTCACATTCCCCCCCTCCCCCCAAATTCAATTTTTTTTCTTTTCCCTTTCACTTTTCCATTTTCGTAACGTCTGCTGTGGTCTAAGCGTGCAGCTCAAAGAGAGATAAGTTTGGGGAATCTTTCATGTTTAGTGTTCTGAAATGGGTTATCTAACTTTATAGCGGGTGCTTTATTTGATGAGAAAAAACGGAGTTTGGGGGCGAAATGGTTTGAAAAGATAACAAAGACTTGCTGCTGTCAATGACTTGTTGCTGTCAATGACTTGTTGCTGTCAATGACTTGTTGCTGTCAATGACTTGCTGCTGTCAATGACTTGTTGCTGTCAATGACTTGTTGCTGTCAATGACTTGTTGCTGTCAATGACTTGTTGCTGTCAATGACTTGTTGCTGTCAATGACTTGTTTCCTCTAAAGTAAACTTCAACCTTCAGACAAAGTCTGGAAATTTGCTGAATACAAACACCACACAAAAATGACACACACACGCACCAAAACCTACGTTGACATATGCTCAAATGAAAAGAGCTGCCAGTTTGACATGTGTACATATAGAAGATGCTCCCTTTCCTTCTAGTTCACACACTGACACACGCACTGACACACGCACTGACACACAAATGTTATGAGATTTTTTTCATCAATGAATTCAATAAGAATAATCAAAAGGTGAAATATGACCTCTTGAGGTTTGCCAACAACACTGGTGGCCTTTGCATAGTGTGACATGAAGAAAGAGAAGTTTAAAAAAAAAAAAAAAAAAAAAAAAATAAAAAAAAAAAAAAAAAAAAAAAATATCTCCCCTACCTGTGACAAAGACATGAAATTTAAATAAAATATTAAATAATTTTATTTATTTATTTTTTAAAATAAGATTAAAAATTATTTTTTTTAAAAAATCAGAAATTGCCAAGAAAATTTCAAGACGGAATTCAGTAGTAAATTTCCACGATGAGGAGTAAGACGTCACTAAATCAGGAATTCAAGTGTAAAAATAAATAATGCTAAACATTGCGCATGTCATTGGTGACCACGGTACTCTTAAGCGCTGAACGTTTGGGGAGGGTGTAGGAGGGACTTATTTTAAAATTGTTTTATTTTTTTTTTTAAATATTATAAAAACTTCACATTAATAATATACGCTCTCTGTCAAAAGTTCTCTTCTAGTCATTTATCTGCGTGGGTAACCGATTTGAAACAGTGGTCTGGATAAGAAAAGAAAACTGAACAAAGAAACAAAAGAACATTCAAATATATTTTTTAAAATTATTCGCTTGTGTAACTTTGTAAACATGATTACGAGTTGTGTACATAAAATAGATTTAGTGAACACCGTCTCGCAGCCTCTCTTCAATAAGAAATATATATTCAAAAATCTTATTAATTTTTTTTTTAATCTAGAAAAGGCTTCTCAAAATTACAAGAGAGGCGCCATGGCTTGCCCTCGAAAGAGCGGCGCCCTCAATGATAACGACTTATTGAGACATACGTGATGGGGTTCTCAAATTAAAGTAATGATAACGAAAATTTTTTTTAAAAAAATTAAATAAAAAATCAACAATTAGCTGTCGTATTACATGAGAGCAAAAATTCATCCTAAATTGTCAACATTTTCAACCTATAACTATCAACATTTTCAATCTATAATTATCAACATTTTCAACCTTCTAACTATCAACATTTTCATCCTTGAGAAATAATCATATTTTCATTCACAATACAAGATTTTATATGAATATTCATATGTATATAACAAATATACCATCATGATTATATCTATATAACTTATTTACCATCATGATTATATCTATATGCTTATATACCTCCATGATTATATCTATATAATGAAATTTTCATTTCCATATCAAGCCTCACCCGAGGGTGGGGGGGGGAGTTCTATTTATCCCATTAGACCCCAGGGGCGTCTTGACAATTTATTCATCAATGGCACGCTAAAGAACATATTTCAATCCATCAGGCCCCACTGCTCCCCCTTCCCCCTCTGCATCTTCCAACAAAGGCTCCCAGCTCCCCATCCTGCCTCACGACTTTCCCCTACTGAAGCTCCTAATCCTGCCTCACGGCTTGCCCACACCCAAGCTCCCCATCCAGCCTCACGGCTCCCCCACACCCAAGCTCCCCATCCTGCCTCACGGCTCCCCCACACCCCAGCTCTCCATCCTGCCTCACGGCTCCCCCCACACCCCAGCTCCCCATCCTACCTCACGGCTCCCCCCACACCCAAGCCACCCATCCTGCCTCACGGCTCCACCCACACCCCAGCTCCCCATCCTGCCTCACGGCTCCCCCCACACCCCAGCTCCCCATCCTGACTCACGGCTCCCCCCACACCCAAGCTCCCCATCCTGCCTCACGGCTTGCCCCTACTGAAGCTCCCCATCCTGCCTCACGGCTTGCCCCCACTGCAGCTCCCCATTCTGCGCTGGTAGTTGTGCAGGAAACTGTCGAACTGCGTCTTCCAGTCCACGATGTACTTGGTCTTCCATTCATTAAACTGCATCTTCCATTCCGTCTCGGCGTCTGTGATGTTTCCTGTGGGGAGAGAGATGAACATGATCACATGACTTGACCAACAGAATAATCACATGACTTGACCAACATAGACATTGTGGTGAGAGTTGAACATGGCAGCATGGCTTAACCAGCTTGGACAATGGAGAATCTTATTGTGTACAAATGGACCTCCTATTTGGTTTAGTCTTAATTTATTTTAAAAAAAAAATATTTTAAATGTGATGTTGACATGAAAATTTCATAAGGCATTTGTCAACATGTTTAAAAATTAGAAGATGATTTTTTTTTTTTTTGTAAAGACTCATTCTACTACGTTAATGGCTTATCTCATAGGACTCCTCCTAAATGTCAGTCTAAAATTTTAATGACTTTCATTTGACCCCTGTGTGAAATTGTCGGTCAGTTAAAAAAAAACTTACTAAACTTTGGGTGTTGGTCATATCATATATACCATACGTTATAACATATATACCATACGTTATAACATAAATACCATTCGTTATAACATATATACCTTACGTCATAACATAAATACCATACGTTATAACATATATACCATACGTCATAACATGAATACCATACGTTATAACATATATACCATACGTCATAACATAAATAACATACGTTATAACATATATACCATATGTTATAACATAAATACCATACGTTATAACATAAATACCATACGTCATAACATAAATACCATACGCTATTACATATATACCATACGTTATAACATAAATACCATACGTCATAACATAAATACCATACGTTATAACATAAATACCATACGTCATAACATAAATACCATATGTTATAACATATATACCATATGTTATAACATATATATCATACGTTATAACATAAATACCATATGTTATAACATAAATACCATACGTTACAACATAAATACCATACGTTATAACATAAATATCATACGTCATAACATAAATACCATATGTTATAACATATATACCATATGTTATAACATAAATACCATACGTTATAACATAAATACCATACGTTATAACATAAATACCATACGTCATAACATAAATACCATACGTTATAACATAAATACCATATGTTATAACATATATACCATACGTTATAACATAAATACCATATGTTATAACATAAATACCATACGTCATAACATAAATACCATATGTTATAACATATATATCATACATTATAACATATATATCCATCAGATGAAACTTTATAAAAGCTGATTAATATTCTTTGGTCTGTAACCCTGCTAATAAACTATATTTGTGTGTATGTAATTCATAGAGTAAAGTGTAAGTTTACATAGATATGTATTGCATAATATTTATGAAGGATGTCTCTGAATAAATATAATATAAAGAATAATTAATGAAGCCTTATTATGAATTAGGATAATGATGACGGGCCCGATCTATCTCGGCTGCTGATGTGGGCAAAACTTAATCCGTTCGGGGCTTAAGCCCGCCACTCCTCCCACCGGTTTGCGCCATGTCCCCCCCCCCCCCCCCCTCGGGCCCTGACAATGTCGTGAATGGCACTTACCCATGCGTTAGCTGGTGCTGCAGGACTTTGGCATGCTCGGTGTTAGTAGGTGAAGTGGAACGAAACACAAACGAAACAAGACTTTAAGAAAAGACAGGAAGTGACGTATGAAGGTAGTCAATTCGGCAAACCAGCGTGCGAAAAGCAGTGTCAGTGCATTCCTGCAATGGGGGGCTCAATACATATTAGGTTAGTTTTTTTTTTTTTTGGGGGGGGGGTTAGGTGTGGGGGGGGGTGTTAATGACAGGTGGAGGGAGAGAAGGACTTGGGGTCTAAAATAGTGTAAATCTTTCATAATTTAATTTTTAGGGGGGGGGGGGGGGGGGGGCGGGGGTCCATCGACCCTTACACAGGGGTCGACTAAGACCATCAGAAAACACATATTTATGAAATAGAAGCAAAAATTATTTTATGGTTCGGGGCCACCACAACACGAGAAACTGTATTAAAGGGTCGCAGCTTTACGAAGGTTGAGAACCACTGACTTAAAGGATTAGATTTGTGCTACGTGAACACTTAATTTGGGCTTGAAAGCTTAACTAGACAGCAGGTAAATTGCTGGTATATAAGATTGTCTTGATATTAATTAACAGGTACATTGCTAGTATATGAGATTGTCATGATATTAGATATCAGGTAAATTGCTAGTACATGGGATAGTCATGATTATAATTCAAAAAAAAAAAAAAAAAAAAAATATTAAAAAAAAAAAAATTAAAAAAAAAAAAAAAAAAAAAAAAAAAAATATTAAAAAACAGAAAATTCAAAAAGTAATTAACTCTCCAAATAATAACGTCTTGACGATTAAGTCAGATAACAATTCTTTAGAGCACCGATAAAGTCAGATAAAAATTCTTTAGAGGACCAATAAAGTCAGAAAGCGATTCTTTAGTGGATCGAATAACTGACAAACCAATTATTGACATGGATGAACCCACACAATAAGTAACTTGCCTGTATAACTTAGACATCCTTGTACAACTAGCAAACCACTTTATAACTTGCAAACCCCTGTATAACTGGCAAACTCCTGTATAACTGCCAAACCCGTGTATAACTTGCAAACACTTGTATAACTGCCAAACCCGTGTATAACTTGCAAACCCCTGTATAACTGCCAAACCCGTGTATAACTTTCAAACTCCTGTATAACTGTCAAACCCGTGTATAACTTGCAAATCCGTGTATAACTTGCCAACCACTGTATAACTGGCAAAGCCGTGCATAACTTGCAAACCCTTATATAACTTGCAAACCCGTGTATCAAATGCAGGTTTTCTTGTTAGTAAATGGGGTTAAATGGGGTTTATATAACGATACATAATGTAACAGGAAAAAGTTAGTATTTTTGAATAAATATGCAGCTGTAAACGATATTTTAAAGAAGAAATTTTTTGAAGAAATGATGACGCATCAAACGTTCATGCAAATGCCAGGGGTCAACTGAAATACGTCACTCTAATTCATGATGTATTTACAGGGCGTCTCCGTGGCTGCGATCGAGGCAGGCATGTGGGTTTGAACAGCAAATCTTACAAGGGCACGGGCAGGACGGAGACACGATGGCGCAGCAGTACTCACTAGTTTGGGTTAGAAGTTGCGGCAGGTAGATATCCCAGAATGCACAGTCTTGAGCCCGGGGGGCGAACCCCCACGGGTACCCGGGCGAGGTTGAGGCAATGGTCAAGTTGAGGTACGCCTGCTCGTGCTCACGAAACAGTGGCCACTCGTTGACCGGATCTTGGCCAGGAGATTTGTTGGGGTTGCTGTGGGGGGGAAAAAAAACAAAGAGCTGATGATCAATCAGAAGAGTCAGCCATTGTGTGACCTTTGAACTTTGTGCTCGCTATTGTTTTAAGATCTATTAAGGAAATACTGAGCCTTCATTGTCCTACCAGTTTGCGATTCGAAACGAAGCAAGAATAGCACGAATCATGCAGAGTTATTCGATCTTTGAGGGAAATTCAAATGACAAAAAGTCTTTAGAGAACCATTTAAAGTTTTTTGTTTTTTTTTTCATGAGGACATCAGAGTGATGTGAGCATGTTAAAATACCATGAAGGTGTCTATCATCCTCATATGTTTGTAAAAATTATTATATCGTACCTCATACTAGGATTTTTAGCATACCTATAATCAGCTCTGGTATTATCGTTAGTTTTTCTTTGTCATTATGTTATATTAAGTAGGAAATAGTGGAAAAGGGTTAGTTGAAACTTGAACTAGAAGGTATGTTGAAACTTGAAATAGAAGGTATGTTGACACTTGAAATAGAAGGTATGTTGAAACTTGAACTAAAGAGTATGATGAAACTTGAAATAGAAGGTATGTTGAAACTTGAACAAGAAGGTATGTTGACACATGAAATAGAAGGTATGTTGAAACTTGAAATAGAAGGTATGTTGACACTTGAAATAGAAGGTATGTTGAAACTTGAACTAAAGGGTATGATGAAACTTGAAATAGAAGGTATGTTGAAACTTGAACAAGAAGGTATGTTGACACATGAAATAGAAGGTATGTTGAAACTTGAAATAGAAGGTATGTTGACACTTGAAATAGAAGGTATGTTGAAACTTGAACTAAAGGGTATGATGAAACTTAAAATAGAAGGTATGTTGAAACTTGAACTATAAGGTATGTTGACACTTGAAATAGAAGGTATGTTGAAACTTGAAATAGAGGTATGTTGACACTTGAAATAGAAGGTATCTTGACACTTGAAATAGAAGGTATGTTGAAACTTGAACTAAAGGGTATGATGAAACTTGAAATAGAAGGTATGTTGACACTTGAAATAGAATGTAGGTTGAAACTTGAACTAGAAGGTATGTTGAAACTTGAAATAGAAGGTATGTTGAAACTTGAACTAAAGGGTATGATGAAAATTGAAATAGAAGGTATGTTGACACTTGAAATAGAAGGTATGTTGAAACTTGAACTAAAGGGTATGATGAAAATTGAAATAGAAGGTATGTTGAAACTTGAAATAGAAGGTATGTTGAAACTTGAAATAGAAGGTATGTTGAAACTTGAAATAGAGGTATGTTGAAACTTGAAATAAAAGGTATGTTGAAACTTGAACTAGAAGGTATGTTAAAACTTGAACTAGAAGGTATGTTGAAACTTGAAATAGAGGTATGTTGAAACTTGAAATAGAAGGTATGTTGAAACTTGAAATAGAAGGTATGTTGAAACTTGAAATAGAAGGTATGTTGAAACTTGAAATAGAGGTATGTTGAAACCTGAAATAGAAGGTATGTTGAAACTTGAAATAGAGGTATGTTGAAACTTGAAATAGAAGGTATGTTGAAACTTTAACTAGAAGATATGTTGAAACTTAAACTAGAAGGTATGTTGAAACTTGAACTAGAAGGTATGTTAAAACTTGAACTAGAAGGTATGTTGAAACTTGAAATAGAGGTATGTTGAAACTTGAAATAGAAGGTATGTTGAAACTTGAAATAGAAGGTATGTTGAAACTTCAAATAGAAGGTATGTTGACACTTGAACTAGAAGGTATGTTGAAACTTGAACTAGAATGTATGTTGAAACTTGAAATAGAAGGTATGTTGAATGTTGAAATAGAAGGTATGTTGAAAGTTGAAATAGAAGGTATGATGAAACTTGAACAAGAAGGTATGTTGACACATGAAATAGAAGGTATGTTGAAACTTGAAAAAGAAGGTATGTTGAAACTTGAAATAGAGGTATGTTGAAACTTGAAATAAAAGGTATGTTGAAACTTGAACTAATAGGTATGTTAAAACTTGAACTAGAAGGTATGTTGAAACTTGATCTAGAAGGTATGTTGAAACTTGAAATAAAAGGTATGTTGAAACTTGAAATAGAAGGTATGTTGAAACTTGAAATAGAAGGTATGTTGAAACTTGAAATAGAGGTATGTTGAAACCTGAAATAGAGGTATGTTGAAACTTGAAATAGAGGTATGTTGAAACTTGAAATAGAAGGTATGTTGAAACTTGAACTAGAAGGTATGTTGAAACTTGAAATAGAAGGTATGTTGAAACTTGAAATAGAAGGTATGTTGAAACTTGAAATAGAAGGTATGTTGAAACTTGAAATAGAAGGTATGTTGAAACTTGAAATAGAAGGTATGTTGAAACTTGAAATAGAAGGTATGTTGAAACTTGAAATAGAAGGTATGTTGAAACTTGAAATAGAAGGTATGTTGAAACTTGAAATAGAAGGTATGTTGAAACTTGAAATAGAAGGTATGTTGAAACTTGAAATAGAAGGTATGTTGAAACTTGAAATAGAAGGTATGTTGAAACTTGAAATAGAAGGTATGTTGAAACTTGAAATAGAAGGTATGTTGAAACTTGAAATAGAAGGTATGTTGAAACTTGAAATAGAAGGTATGTTGAAACTTGAAATAGAAGGTATGTTGAAACTTGAAATAGAAGGTATGTTGAAACTTGAAATAGAAGGTATGTTGAAACTTGAAATAGAAGGTATGTTGAAACTTGAAATAGAAGGTATGTTGAAACTTGAAATAGAAGGTATGTTGAAACTTGAAATAGAGGTATGTTGAAACCTGAAATAGAGGTATGTTGAAACTTGAAATAGAGGTATGTTGAAACTTGAAATAGAAGGTATGTTGAAACTTGAACTAGAAGGTATGTTGAAACTTGAAATAGAAGGTATGTTGAAACTTGAAATAGGAGGTATGTTGAAACTTGAACTAGAAGGTATGTTGAAACTTGATCTAGAAGGTATGTTGAAACTTGAAATAAAAGGTATGTTGAAACTTGAAATAGAAGGTATGTTGAAACTTGAAATAGAAGGTATGTTGAAACTTGAAATAGAGGTATGTTGAAACCTGAAATAGAAGGTATGTTGAAACTTGAACTAGAAGGTATGTTGAAACTTGATCTAGAAGGTATGTTGAAACTTGAAATAAAAGGTATGTTGAAACTTGAAATAGAAGGTATGTTGAAACTTGAAATAGAGGTATGTTGAAACCTGAAATAGAAGGTATGTTGAAACTTGAAATAGAAGGTATGTTGAAACTTAAAATAGAGGTATGTTGAAACTTGAAATAGAAGGTATGTTGAAACTTGAACTAGAAGGTATGTTGAAACTTGATCTAGAAGGTATGTTGAAACTTGAAATAAAAGGTATGTTGAAACTTGAAATAGAAGGTATGTTGAAACTTGAAATAGAATGTATGTTGAAACTTGAAATAGAGGTATGTTGAAACCTGAAATAGAAGGTATGTTGAAACTTGAAATAGAAGGTATGTTGAAACTTGAACTAGAAGGTATGTTGAAACTTGAAATAGAAGGTATGTTGAAACTTGAAATAGAAGGTATGTTGAAACTTGAAATAAAATGTATGATGAAGCTTGACAACAAAAGGTATGTTGCAGCTTGAGATTTAAAAAAGAAAAAAAAAGAGGAATATGAATGTATAACTTCCGACTGAGAGCTTTCTTCAACAGAGAAAGCAAAACAAGAAACAACAAGAAATAGAAAGCAGTTTCAGAACTTACGAGTTTGGAGTTTGCCATGTCGCAAGGGAATACAAAGTTATTGCTGGTAGTTCCATGTAATCATTTCTAATCAACCAGTTTATCGAATTTATAGAGTTTTTATCGATTTCTTGGTTCATTAATATTTAAAAATAAGTATCATGAGTTCAATAAAATTTTTGTATCAAACAAAATCAAATACTTTTTTAGCAATCACTACTATCCTTTGAAGGAAAAAAAAAAAAAGCCATTTTAATTTGTTCTAGTGACATTCTTATTTTATCACCTAATAACATTCTCATTTTATCAACTTGTAACAAATTTAAAAATAATTCTCCTGAGTTCAAAAAAATTTTTGTAACAAACAAAATCAAATACTTTTTTAGCAATCACCACTATCCTTTGAAGGAAAAAAAAAAAAAAAGCCATTTTAATTTGTTCTAGTGACATTCTTATTTTATCACCTAATAACATTCTCATTTTATCAACTTGTAACATTATTATTTTTAACACCCCTAAGCAATCCTTCTCAAATTCCAATCATCATCTTTAATTAAAAATAAATATCCTCATTTCAGCTATTCTTATCTCTTATATTATGACGATGCTGGTCCGCTAACGAAGACAATGCTCTAAAAGGCATTCCGACCCCATAAGCTGACTGACCCGGTTTTGGCAAAATTCGTCCAGTATCTCATCATGTCTCGGCTCAGCTTCTTCTCCGCCTCCGTGAAGGACAATGAGCCGTTCATGGGATGCCCGAACGTGAACCAGATCTCATCGGCGTGGAGGACCCCGGCCCACTCTGGCCACGGGCTCGCCGACCACCTGTGATTGAACCAGTAGTAGTACACGGGGAGGTTTTTTCTCGCGAAGGCCTTGGCGAAATAGTTGACCGGACAAACGAAGTAGAAGTCGCTGATGGCGCGGTCCAAGGACTTGCGCAGCAATATCTCATCGTCGGGGTTCACCCAGTCTCTGTAATGAAATGCGATGGCGTCCTTCCCGATTTTGCTCATCGACTCTGGGAAATATGGGTAATAATCAAACATTTGCGCCACGATTTCTGGGTATAAGGTTTTACTTATGGGGCTGCTTGTGTTCATGCGGAACCACTCTGCAAAGTAAAGCATGAAATAGGTCGCTTCATTTTCATTGCTGCCGATGAGGATTGGAATTTGTGGGAATAGGTCGTGATCTAACGACTCCTTCGGGTCCCTGCTGATGAGCACGCCGTCCACCGTCGGGACGAAAGGGAACTGAACCATCCCCGTGGAGATCGTCTGTTCTTTTTTCAGGAAATCTGTGGCGTTCTTGGTGCGCATACAGCGCGCAACGTAACCGTCGTCTCCGTCCTTGGAGCAACCCAAAAATGAGGCTAACAAACGTGACCTTAAAACAAGTGTGTGTTTCGGCAGGGCCCCCCATTTCGCCTGAGGGGAACCGCTTTGGAGGATCGCTTTTTGGAAATAATTCCTGCACGTGTTGCAAAGAAGCAAGAGGCCCACGCTGACGGCACCGGCGCTCTCTCCCATGATGGTCACATTTTCGGGACTCCCCCCGACTTTTTCGATGTTTTTTGAGATCCACTCAAGCGCCATCCTCTGGTCCCCCAATCCGGCGTTCCCTGGCGCTTCCGATGTTTCCAGGGTCAGAAAGCCCAGGGTGCCGACCCTGTATTGTATTGATACAACTATAACATCATTCTCGACGGCCAGATGGTGGGCCATGTAGATATCCAGCGTCGAGGACCCACTGTAGAACGCTCCCCCGTATATCCAAACCATCACAGCCTTATCTTTGTACGGCGGGTTAGTCCTGGGCACCCACACGTTGAGATACAAGCAATCCTCGCTGGTCGGCGTGTTGGCGTTCCACATTGTGGCGCCGGAGAAGTCGCCGAAAAACTCATCGTTGATCTGGATGCAAGAATTGGGAAGCTTGGTGGCATTGAGGGTGTATCCCCGACGCACGATGGGTTCTGGTTGCCGGTACCGGAGATCTCCGATCGGGGGCTTGGCGAACGGGATCCCGTAGAAAACGTCGACTTTCTTCTCATTGGTTGTCGTGGTGAAGCCGCGGACTGGGCCCTCCGTCGTTTCCCAGAGCGGGGCCTCACCCCACTCGTGGGCGACGTGGCCGACGACAAGGGCCAGGACGTTGCAGGACACGAGAAATATTCGGACATGGTCTACAGCCATCGTGGGAAGGAAGGACGCCTGACCTAGCTGCCTGGTTTACCTGTCCACGTCCAGGTGGGTTTTGCCGATCCAGTCAAGGTAGATCTCCTTTCTGTGTTAAAGAGATGACGAAATAATTATTGTACTGTGTAATATAAATATGTAGTTCTTGTAATGTGTAATATAAAATTAAATTATTTGACTGCACAGTGAAAATATCCTTATCCCACTGTGCAATTTAAGATATAATTATTACAGGCAACATAACATTTTATTTTTTTGCACTTTATAATATAAAATATAATTTTTGGCTCGTGTTATTTAAAGTGTAAAATAAAGAATGTATAAATTGCACTGTCTAATATAACAGATAGTCATGAGAATGTGTAAAATAAAATATAATTATTGCACAGCAAAATACAAAATGTAAATATTGCAAGGTGTAAAAACCTTCAGACAGACATCTATATTACCTTATGACGGAAATCCATATACCCCTCAGACAGACATCCATATACCCCTCTGACGAACATCCACATACCCCTAAGACGGACATACATATACCCCTAAGACAGACATCTCTATACCCCTTAGACATACCTCCATTTACCCCATTGTTGACTGTGTTTAAAGTTAGTTTGAATTTAATTAAATTAATTTTTATCTACACGGCACCCGTATTCAGGTTTTCTTTCTGCTATATTTGTCCGGGGGGAGGGGGAGGGGGCTCTGGCCCCCCGGGTAAAGCCATGTGACCCCCCCCCTGAGCAAAAATTTGTCCAACAAAAAATCAACTGGCACTGCAGCCCGCCCCCCTGAAAAATCTGAAGTGCCCGCGCCCCCCCCCCACGCGCCCCCCCCCCCGGGGAAATTTCTGAAATAATCACTGCCCTTCATGTATCCATAGAATGCCCAGGGTCAGAAAGTCATGGCACACAAGGCTGCCGAACACAAGGCCTTCAAATGAAACGTAACATTCTTTTGTTAAAATGACTTTGGTGAATTGACTTTGTAGGAATGACTTTGTAAGAATGACTTTGAAGGAATGACTATGTTTCGATGCCTTTGTTGAAATTACTTTTTTAAATGACTTTTTTGAAATGACTTTGTTGAAATGATTTTGTTGAAAAGGCATTGTGGAAAGGACTTTGTTAAAATGACCTTGTTGAAATGACCTTGTTGAAATGACCTTGTTGAAATGACCCAACACAACGGTGGTCATTTGATCCAACACAACGGTGGACATTTGACCCAACACAAAGATTGACAGTTGACCCAAAAACACAGAGGACAGATGACCCAACAAAAGAGTGGAAAGTTCACACAACAACAGAGTGGACAGTTGACCCAACAACACAGTTGACCTAACAACAAAGTGGACAGTTGACCCAAAAACACAGTGGATAGTTGACCCAACAACAGAGTGGACAGTTTACCCAAAAACACAGTGGATAGTTGACCCAACAACAGAGTGGACAGTTTACCCAAAAACACAGTGGGCAGTTGACCCAACAACAGAGTGGACAGTTTACCCAAAAACACAGTGGATAGTTGAACCAAAAAAAAACAGTGGACAGTTCACCCCAAAAAGCAGTGGACAGTTGACCCAACAACAGTGTGGAAAGTTGACCCAACAACATAGTGGACAGTTGACCCAACAAAACAGTGGACAGTTGACCCAACAAAACAGTGGACAATCGACCTATTAACAGAGTGGAAAGTTTACCCAACAACAGAGTGGACAGTTGACCCAACACAAACGTTGGACAGTTGACCCAACAACAGAGTGGACAGTTTACCCAATATCACATTGGACAGTTGACCAAACAACACAGTGGACAGTTGACCCAACACAACGGTGGACAGTTGACCCAACAACAGAGTGGACAGTTTACCCAACATCACAGTGGACAGTTGACCAAACAACAGAGTGGACATTTGACCCAACAACACAGTGTGCAGTTGACCCAACACAACGGTGGACAGTTGACCCAACAAAACAGTGGACAGTTGACCCAACACTACGGTGGACATTTTACGCAATGCCATTATTCAGTCCCTTGACCCAAACAAGCAACAACCCAAGCCCTCTTAGCCTTATAGTCATCACGATGTTTGAGAACCTCTGATTATTTCAACATCCTAACACATTTAGTTCAACAAAGGATTTCTCGTTCTCTAAATGCCTCCATCCCAGATAAATCCAGTTCTAGATCACCATCCCAGGTAATCCAGTACCTCCGCCCCCACCCGCAGATAACTCCAACAAATTAGCCAGCACATTTTCACCAACTAAACCAAGATCATTCAAGCATATTTGTCACATTTCATCCCAAATTATTCCGGCACATAAGCCCCACTTCATCATAGATAATTCTAGCACATTTTCTCCACCTAAACCCAGATAATTCCAGCTCAATTCCCCACCTCATCCCAGATAATTCCAGCGCATTTGGCACAGTACATTCTAGATAATACCATTACAATTGCCCCAGTACATCCTAGATAATTCCAGCACATTTGTCCCACTTCATCCTAGATAATTCCAGTACATTTGTCCCATTACATCCTAGATAATACCAGTACATTTGTCCCATTACATCCTAGATAATTCCGGTACATTTGTCCCATTACATCCTAGATAATAACAGTACATTTTCACCACCTAAACCCAGATAATTCCAGCATGTTTGTCCCACCTCATCCCAGATAATTCCAGTGCATTTGGCCCATTACATCCAAGATAATACCAGTACATTTGTCCCAGTACATCCACTTCATCATAGATAATTCTAGCACATTTTCTCCACCTAAACCCAGATAATTCCAGCACAATTCCCCACCTCATCCCAGATAATTCCAGCGCATTTGGCCCATTACATTCTAGATAATACCATTACAATTGCCCCAGTACATCCTAGATAATTCCAGCACATTTGTCCCACTTCATCCTAGATAATTCCAGTACATTTGTCCCATTACATCCTAGATAATACCAGTACATTTGTCCCATTACATCCTAGATAATTCCGGTACATTTGTCCCATTACATCCTAGATAATAACAGTACATTTTCACCACCTAAACCCAGATAATTCCAGCATGTTTGTCCCACCTCATCCCAGATAATTCCAGTGCATTTGGCCCATTACATCCAAGATAATACCAGTACATTTGTCCCAGTACATCCACTTCATCATAGATAATTCTAGCACATTTTCTCCACCTAAACCCAGATAATTCCAGCACAATTCCCCACCTCATCCCAGATAATTCCAGCGCATTTGGCCCATTACATTCTAGATAATACCATTACAATTGCCCCAGTACATCCTAGATAATTCCAGCACATTTGTCCCACTTCATCCTAGATAATTCCAGTACATTTGTCCAATTACATCCTAGATAATACCAGTACATTTGTCCCATTACATCCTAGATAATTCCGGTACATTTGTCCCATTACATCCTAGATAATAACAGTACATTTTCACCAACTAAACCCAGATAATTCCAGCATGTTTGTCCCACCTCATCCCAGATAATTCCAGTGCATTTGGCCCATTACATCCAAGATAATACCAGTACATTTGTCCCAGTACATCCTAGATAATTCCAGCACATTAGACCCACTTCATCCCAGATAATTCCAGCTCAATAGACCCACTTCATCCCAGATAATTCCAGCACATTTGTCCCACCTCATCCCAGATAATTCCAGCGCATTTGGCCTATTACATCCTAGATAATACCAGTACATTTGTCCCAGTACATCCTAGATTGTCCCAGTACATCCTAGATAATTCCGGTACATTTGTCCCATTAGCTCCTAGATAATTCCAGTACATTTGTCCCATTACATCCTAGATAATTCCGGTACATTTGTCCCATTACATCCTAGATAATAACAGTACATTTTCACCAACTAAACCCAGATAATTCCAGCATGTTTGTCCCACCTCATCCCAGATAATTCCAGTGCATTTGGCCCATTACATCCAAGATAATACCAGTACATTTGTCCCAGTACATCCTAGATAATTCCAGCACATTAGACCCACTTCATCCCAGATAATTCCAGCTCAATAGACCCACTTCATCCCAGATAATTCCAGCACATTTGTCCCACCTCATCCCAGATAATTCCAGCGCATTTGGCCTATTACATCCTAGATAATACCAGTACATTTGTCCCAGTACATCCTAGATTGTCCCAGTACATCCTAGATAATTCCGGTACATTTGTCCCATTAGCTCCTAGATAATTCCAGTACATTTGTCCCATTAGCTCCTAGATAATACCAGTACATTTTCACCACCTAAACCCAGATAATTCCAGCATGTTTGTCCCACCTCATCCCAGATAATTCCAGCATGTTTGTCCCACCTCATCCCAGATAATTCCAGCATGTTTGTCCCACCTCATCCCAAATAATTCCAGCATGTTTGTCCACCTCATCCCAGATAATTCCAGCGCATTTCGACCATTACATCCTAGATACTACCAGCACATTTGTCCCAGTTCCCTAGATAATTCCAGCACATTAGACCCACTTCATCCCAGATAATTCAAGCACATTTGTCCCAGTTAATTCCAGATAATTCCAGCACATTTTTCCCACTTCATCCCAGATAATTTCAAAAGATTGGAAAGAATGATATCTCATCAAGTTCCCAAAGAAAGGTGATCTCAGCAATTGTGCTAATTACAGAGGAATCACATTGCTATCTGCACCAGGAAAGGTCTTAAACAGAATTATTTTGAACAGAATGAAAGACCAGGGCGACATCCAGCTACGAGATCAACAGGTCGGCTTTCGTCAAAACAGATCATGCAGAGATCAAATCGCAACTCTAAGAATCATTATAGAACAGTCCATCCACTGTTCCAGTATTAAACAGAAACTCGTCCCTCTCCCCCATAGACAGCGACGAGGCCATGACAGGCAATTCAGGCTCATACCAGCAAGAAGCCAGTATAGGAGCTGCTCATTCCTGCCCAAGACAATCAGGATCAAGCCTTCAAACCCCTAGTGCATAATTTCCTCATCACCACCAGTAACAGAAACATTGCAAATCCCATCTACATGCATAGGAGCCAAAATGATCAATAAATTGATCGTGGGCCCTTAAGATATAGAAGAAGAAGAAGAAGAATGGAACTTCCCCCTACATATAAATTTTATAGACTACGAAAAGGCCTTTAATAGCCTGGACGACAAACTTTGTGGAAACTTCTTCGGCACTATGGAGTACCAGGAAAACTAGTCAGGATCATCCAGAGCTCCTATAAAGAAATGACATGCAGGGTGGTCCAGGAAGGTAGACTCACAGATTCCTTTACAGTCGAAACAGAAGTCAGACAAGGATGCCTCTTATCCCCATTTCTATTCATCATTGCCATTGTCTGGATAATGAAAAAAAATCCACAGAAAAAAAGAGGAATGGGATACAGTGGACACTCTGGGAACAACTGAATGACTTAGAATTTGCAGACGACATTGCACTTCTGTCCCACAACCAGCAACAAATGCAGGAAAAGGCAAAAGACGTAGCCACCTTTTCAGCACAGCTTGGTCTAAATATAAATGAAAGCAAGACAAAAATCATGAAGGTAAACTCATCCAACCAAGAGCATATCTATCTGGCAGGAAAGGCACTGGAAGAAGTGGAGGCCTTCACATACTTAGGGGCAGCACCATCGACACAAATGGCGGATCCAATGCGGACGTAAGGGCCAGAATTAGAAAAGCTAGATCATAATTGGTGCTGTTAAAGAAAACATGGGAGTCGAAGGAGCTGAAACTGCAAACCAAAGTTAGAATCTTTATTACAAATGTTAAAAAAGTTCTACTATATCGAGCAGAAACGTGGAAAACAACAGCGAGCATGACGCAGAAAGTGCAGACATTCATAAACACATGCCTTAGAAAGATCCTAAACGTCAAATGGCCAAATACTATCACCAAAAAAATATATACTAGAAAGGACATACCAGGTGCCCATTGATGAAGATATCATAAAGAAAAGATGGAGATGGATACGCTCCGAAGACCCCCAGGATAGCACCACCAGAAAACCCCTAACATGGAACTCACAGGGGAAAAGAACGAGAGGAAGGCCTAAGAATACATCGAGACGAGAGCTAGAGGCGGACACACAAAACTTGAGATACGCCTGGAAGCAATTGGAAAGGAAAGCACATGACCGTGATTAGTGGAAAATCCTTGTGGACTGCCTATGCCCCAGACGGGGTAAAAAGGCATAAGTAAGTAAGTAAGTAAGCCCTCTTAGCACAACAGTCATTACGATGTTTGAGAACCTCTGATTATTTTTAGCACCCTAACACCTTTTTTGAGCAAAGGATTTCCCGTGTCTCTAAATACCTCCACCCCAGATAAATACAGCGCCTAGGCCCTCATCCCCGATAATCCAGCATCAAGGCCCCCAACCCAAGTAAATCCATTACCTAGATCACCACCCCAGATAATCAAGTACCTAGGCCCCCATCCCCAGATAATTCCAACACATTTGCCAGCAAATTTTCCCCACCTAAACCCCGATAATTACAGCACATTTGTCCCATTTCATCCCAGATAATTCAAGCATATTTGTCCCACTTCATCGCAAATTATTCCGGCACATTAGCCCCACTTCATCCCAGATAATTCCAGCACAATTCCCCACTTCATCCCTGATAATTCCAGCATATTTGCCCCACTTCATCCCAGATTATTGCAGCACATTTGTCCCACTTCATCCAAGATATTTCCAGCACATTTGACCCACCTCATCCCAGATAATTCCAGCGCAATAGGCCCATTACATCCTAGATAATTTAGACTCACTTCATTCCAGATAATGCCAGCACATTTGTCCCAGATCATTCCAGATAATTCCAGCACATTAGTCCCACTTCATCCTAGATTATTTCAGCACATTTGTCCCAGTTCATCCCAGATAATTCCAGCACATTTGTCCCACTTCATCCAAAATAATTCCAGCACATTTGTCCCACTTCCTCCCAGATAATTCAAGCACATTGGCCCCATTCCTTCCCAAATAATTCCAGCACCCCTCTACCCCCCACCCCGCCCATTACTGTAGTCGGCCGTTTCATATGTTGAGGCGTGCTACCAAAGTTAAAAAAAGTAAAGGGTGGGGGGGGGGCGATGGGTGAGGGGGTGGATGAGGATCAGTTTTGGATTCCAATTTGGGGACTATTTCAGGCAACCTCCTACGCCATCCTATCGACATTTATTGGCAATATTGACTGATTGCTTGGGCTCAACCTTCTCTCTTATCTTGACTCTGGCATCTTCTTACCGTCGTGTCAAGAAGTGGTCCAGTGACTGGTATGAAGGGGGTCCATTGACTGGTGTGTAGGCGTCCATTGACTGGTGTGTAGGGGTCCAATGGCTGGTGTGAAGAGGCCGTTGACTGGTGTGAAGGTGTCTAATTACTTGTATGAAGAGGTCCAAAGAGTGGTATGAAGAGGTCCAATGAGTGGTGTGAAGCGGTCCAATCACTGGTGTGAAGAGGTCCAGTCACTGGTGTGAAAAGGTCCAATTACTGGTGTTAAGAGGTCCAATTACTAGTGTGAAGAGATCCAATGAGTGGTATGAAGATGTCCAATTACTGGTTTGAAGAGGTCCAATGACTGGTGTGAAGAGGTCCAATGACTTGTGTAAAGAGTTTTACTGACTTGTGTAAAGAGGTCCAATGACTTGTGTAAAGAGTTCCAATAACTAGTATAAAAAAGTCCGATGACTGACTTGAGATGATGGATGACTGGTGATGTTTTGTTTTGTGCTAAAGCAAAATTAACAGAAGAGTGGGGATTGTCTAGGGGTCAAAACGAACAAGTCGGCGAATTGACCTTAAATGGGCGTATAAGACTTAACGGGGCGTATTGACCTTAAAATGGGCGGATGGACCTTATCTTGGGTGTACTGGCCTTAACGAGGGCGTATGAAGCCAAGTGTAGACAGATTGACGTCACTGAGTAGCCTGTTCGTCATTGAGTCCCAGCTAAATTGTTCAAATGGGGGTGGGGGGTGGGTGTGTGAACCCCAACAACCGAGTCATGTTGACTCTCCCTACGGCTACAAAGGATATGGTGTGTGTTCGCTCTGGTGTTTGTCCCCATCGGTGTTATACGATCAGCTGTATAGGCTGACAGGATGTGATGGCTGGATGGGGGGGGGGGGCTGGATGGGATGACTGGATGGGATGGCTGGGTGGGATGGCTGGGTGAGGGGGCTGGGTGGCATGGCGGGGGGTCGGAAGAGCACACGGCTGAACTCCAGTCCCCACCGGAGCTCGAGGGGGGGGGGGGGGGGGTGGAGGGGATGACTGGATGGGATGGCTGGATGGGATGGCTGGATGAGAGGGCTGGATGGCATGGCTGGATGGGATGACTGAATGGGATGGCTGGATATGATGACTGGATGGAATGACTGGATGGAATGACTGGATGAGAAAGCTGGAAGGGATGGCTGGAAGGGATGGCAGGAAGGGATGGCTGGATGGGAAGCTGGATGGGAAGCTGGAAGGGAAGCTGTTTGAGATGGTTGGATTAAATAACTGGATTGGATAATTGGATTGGATGACTGGGTGCGTTGGCTGGAAGGGATGACTGGATGGGATGACTTGATGGAATGACCGGAAGGGATGGCTGGATGGGATGACTCTATGTGATTGCTGCAAGGGATGGCTAGATGGGTTGCTGAATGGGATGACTGTATGGAATGGCTGGAAATGTAGACAAGTCAGTCAGAAAGACAGTTTCGCAACGTAAATAAGCGCATTTATTTTTCCCTGAAAGATGACGATTCTACATCTGGGGTCTCCGAGATTTAGAAATAAAAGATCTATGTTAGTATCCCAGCTCAAACTAGAGATCAATGTTAGTATCCCAGTACTAAATGGAGATCTATGTTAGTATCCCATCACAAACTAGAGGTCTATGTTAGTATCCCATCACAAACTAGAGACCTATTTTAGTATCCCACAAAATACTAGAGATCTATGCTAGTATCCTATCACAAATTAGAGATCTATGTTAGTGACCCATCACAGACTAGAGATCTATGTTAGTGTCCCATCACAACCAGTGGATCTGTTACCTGGGTAAGACGAGAGACCAGTCTATCCTCAAGCTACCGGTGGTCTACCGGTGCAATCTTCTTATTCTTGCAGACCTCTAATGTGCCAACTCATTAAGGGGCGCACTCGCACGAGGGGGGGGGGGGCTTTGGGGGCAATTATTTGTTGGCAATATGGCAAACGAGGATAGAACAAAGATCTTCTGTGTTTTACGATGGGCTTTTAAAGGCTGACGAAAAAAATCATTCTCTTATGTTTAATTTTAGTTTTAGAGGGTTTTTAAAAAAACTTAATGTGTTTTTGTTTTTGTTTTGTTGTTTGATGTTTTATGGACGAGCAGATGGAGAAGGAGAGTATGGAAGAGATGGAGGAGAGGGAAGAAATGGATTCGTTTTCAACATAAACAGGGTAAGGAGGGGAGTAATTTCACACGAGGGCAAGCATTTCATTTAAGGGTGTTTATAGAGCAGTTGAACTAGGGGCAGGTATTTCCTATAAGGGCGTTTATAGAGCAGTTGGGCTAGGGACAGGTATTTCATCTAAGGGTGTTTATAGGGCAGTGGGCTAAGGAAAGGTATTTCATTTAAGGATGTTTATAGAGCAGTTGGGCTAGGTGCAGGTATTTCATCTAAGGGTGTTTGTAAGGCAGTGAGCTAGGTGCAGGTATTTCATCTAAGGGTGTTTGTAAGGCAGTGAGCTAGGGGGATGTATTTCATCTAAGGGTGTTTGTAAGGCAGTAGTCTAGGGGAAGGTATTTCATCTAAGGGTGTTTATAGAGCAGTGGGCTAGGGGCAGGTATTTCATCTAAGAGTGTTAGTATGACAGTGAGCTATGTATTTCATCTAAGGATGTTTGCAGGGCTGTGGGCTGGTATATTCTCCGAGGTTTCTGTTATTAGTCGCAGGATTAGGGAAAGTTGGTTCCTCCGGGTTGTTCCTAGGGCACAGGGTTTGGGAAGTTAGTTCCTCCGGGTTGTCCCTAGGGCACAGGGCTTGAGACAGTTCGGTCCTCCAGGTTGTCCCTAGGGCACAGGGTTTGAGACAGTTAGTTCCTCCGGGTTGTCCCTAGGGCACAGGGTTTGGGAAAGTTAGTTCCTCCGGGTTGTCCCTAGGGCACAGGGTTTGGGAAAGTTGGTTCCTCCAGGTTGTCCCTAGGGCACAGGGTTTGGGAAAGTTAGTTCCTCCGGGTTGTCCCTAGGGCACAGGGTTTAAGAAAGTTGGTCCTCCGGGTTGTCCCTAGGGCATAGGGCTGGAGACAGTTGGGTCCTCCGGGTTGTCCCTAGGCCACAGGGTTTGAGACAGTTAGTTCCTCCAGGTTGTCCCTAGGGCACAGGGTTTGAGACAGTTAGTTCCTCCGGGTTGTCCCTAGGGCACAGTGTTTGAGACAGTTAGTTCCTCCGGGTTGTCCCTAGGGCACAGGGCTTGAGACAGTTGGGTCCTCCGGGTTGTCCCTAGGGCACAGGGTTTGAGACAGTTAGTTCCTCCGGGGTTGTCCCTAGGGCACAGGGTTTGAGACAGTTGGGTCCTCCGGGTTGTCCCTAGGGCACAGGGTTTGGGAAAGTTAGTTCCTCCGGGTTGTCCCTAGGGCACAGGGTTTGAGACAGTTAGTTCCTCCGGGTTGTCCCTAGGGCACAGGGTTTGAGACAGTTAGTTCCTCCGGGTTGTCCCTAGGGCACAGGGTTTGGGAAAGTTAGTTCCTCCGGGTTGTCCCTAGGGCACAGGATTAGGGAAAGTTAGTTCCTCTGGGTTGTCCCTAGGGCACAGGGCTTGAGACAGTTGGGTCCTCCGGGTTGTCCCTGGGGCACAGGGTTTGGGAAAGTTAGTTCCTCCGGGTTGTACCTAGGGCGCAGGATTAGGGAAAGTTAGTTCCTCCGGGTTGTCCCTAGGGCATAGGGTTTGGGAAAGTTAGTTCCTCCGGGGTTGTCCATAGGGCACAGGGTTTGGTGTAGTTGTTTTCTCCAGGGGCGTCCATAGGGCGCAGGGAATGGGACAATTTTTTTTCTCCAGGGGCGTCCATAGGGCGGTGGGAATGACACGACCGACCCAAGCTCCATCCTAGAGGAAAAATCGTTCCACCGGTTGTAGACTTCTGGGTGTGGTAAGGGGTGGAGGGGGCGGGGGTGGAGGGCACTGTCTGGATATCTTAAGCCCCCCCCCTCAAAAGCAAAAACAAAATTCGAATGATTCCCTCACACACGGACGTGCCACTAATTTCTTGTGTCCCTTGGGAACAGTGTTTCAACCCAGCTTTTTATAGCTGTATCAGTGTGTCTAAAAATTGTATAGATCAATTTTTGTCTAAAAATTGCAGAGATCAATTTTTGTCTAATAATTGTATAGATCAATTTTTGATTGGTACAAGAGGAGATGAAAGCCTTTGAGATTTATTTCGATTTTTGTATGACATAAAGCCAACGTGCGCGGTCAAAGCAAACAAATATTTGAACAGTTCGAACACAGCCATGTCCTCACAATCTTTGGAGCTTTACCGCGTTATTCCTGACAAGTTATTTGACACATTTCTCATATCCGTAAGCCCCCCAAAAATTTGACCTCAAGTTTTAAAAACAGATTAAAAGACAACAAACAAACAAGCATTAAAAACAAAAAAAACAACCAATCAACGGGAACACATTGATCAAAGAGTCTTGAAACGTTGAGTTTTTTTTTTTTTAAGCAACATGTGTACACCAACATTACCTTCATTCTATTTTTAACTTTTTGGGTTGGGGGGGGGGGGTTAAAAACACAGGAACACATTGATCAAAGATTCTTGAAACGTTGAGTTTTTTTTTTTTAAGCAACATGTGTACACCAACATTACCTTCATTCTATTTTTAACTTTTTGGGTTGGGGGGGGGGTGTTAAAAACACCTGTTTGTCTGTTGGTTTGTGCGCGTGCCAGACGTTGGCTGAAACCTTCCAACGGTCTCCGGGACCGTAACGTTTGCTGGTCTTATTTCACAACTTCCGGGATTTGAAACAACCAGGTGGGTGGAGCCGATGTTATGGACGGCCAAAACCTACTAGTTTTAGCGTAAAACAGACAGCCCAAGATGGACGGCCAAAACCTACGAGTTTTAGCGTATGTCATACAGCCCAAGATGGACGGCCAAAGCCTACTAGTTTTAGCTTCATGTCAAGACTGTCCGACACGGATTGATAAGGACAAGGTGTGCCACTTTGAAAGACACAAATCAAAGAGTTGGCTAATCATTTCTACTGCGGCAACACGTGCAATTATTCACTTAGTTTCAACGACCACAGCCCGTCCAAATATTCACTTAGTTTACACTTCAGCAACCTGTCCAACCATTCACTTGGTTTACGCCACAGATTAATTATTCTTTGAAAAAGTTGCCACTGTCTGATGCATAAACAAATTAAGACTACTCTACGATGCTGTCGCACACCATTGCTATTAGTATGTTTGATAAGGTAAATGAAGCACATAAACATAAACAAAACCAACTAAAAACCAAAAAAATGAAAAATGTTAAAAAAAAAAAAAAAAATAGTTTTTTTGCAGGAAAGTAGGAAAAAACTAAAGGTTTTGAAATTGAAAAAGTTGCCACTGTCTGATGCATAAACAAATTAAGACTACTCTACGATGCTGTCGCACACCATTGCTATTAGTATGTTTGATAAGGTAAATGAAGCAAATAAACATAAACAAAACCAACTAAAAACCAAAAAAATGAAAAATGTTAAAAAAAAAAAAAAAATAGTTTTTTTGCAGGAAAGTAGGAAAAAACTAAAGGTTTTGAAGCAATCCTGTTGAAAATTGATTCCTAATACGGCAATAATTCAAGTTTACAAACAAAACAGATATTTTAAAAATGTTATTCCTCCCTCTTTCTTTCTGTTTGTTTTTCTTTTTTACCTCTTAAATATACTACCATAGTTCTTATTCCCCTTTAATACTATTACGAGTTGTGCAACACTGCGGGTATGGCCAGAGAGATGGTCACTCAATCAGCTTTTGTCCATCCAACTTCACAATTCACATGAAGCGGGCGCTGCTTCGCGTCTTAGAGTCCTGGGTAGAAGTCACGCTGGGTTCCGATTCATGACCATTGCTCGGGGGGGGGGGGGGTCTTGCGTTCTTCATCAAACACCTTCTTAATGCCACACCTTCTTCAACACACACACCTTCTTGATCACACGCCCCACACTTAAAGCTCTCTGAAAGCTGCGAGCGAGTCTTCTTCATCACATACCCCCTTGATCAAACACCCTCTTAATTCCACACCTTCTTCATTACGCACACCACACTTTAAGCTCACCATTGCTGGAGGCACACCTTCTTCATCGCAAAAAGTAATACTTCCATCTCTTCATTGCTGGAAACACACCTTCTTCATCACACACCACTTAAGCCAGACATGTCGTAAAGTTCAGAAGCGTTCTATTTTCGGCAACAGGTAAAAAGGTGTTAATTTCTTATTGTGGGCCAGTGACGTCATCCTCTCTTTGATACCAGTGCAATGGGGAAAAGAGAATATTTAGAATTTAATATGCGACCCCCACCCCAGACTTTTCCTCTCGACTAGAACACATTACCACCAGACATCAGCAACATCTAACCGTACCCAGCACTATCCAGTGAACACAAGACCAACCAACCAAACCTCGTCCTATCCACACCACCCCAGCAACATCCACTCCACAACAGCAACATTTATTCCACTCTAGCACATCCACTCCACACTGGGTAACTGTTAACCAATCACTAGGGATTACCTGATAATCTAGGGCTGTGGATCACCTGCTAACCCAGGGCTGGGGATTACCTGCTAACCCAGGACTATGAATTACCTGCTAACCCAGGACTAGGGATTACCTGCTAACCCAGGACTAGGGATTACCTGCTAACCCAGGACTAAGGATTACCTGCTAACCCCGGACTAGGAATTACCTGCTTACCCAGGACTAGGGATTACCTGCTAACCCAGGACTGGGGATTACCTGCTAACCCAGGACTAGGGATTACCTGCTATTCCCGGACAAGGGATTACCTGCTAACCCCGGACAAGGGAATACCTGCTAACCCCGGACAAGGGAATACCTTCTAACCCCGGACAAGGGATTACCTGCTAACCCCGGACAAGGGAATACCTTCTAACCCCGGACAAGGGATTACCTGCTAACCCCGGACAAGGGATTACCTGCTAACCCCGGACAAGGGATTACCTGCTAACCCCGGACAAGGGATTACCTGCTATCCCCGGACAAGGGATTACCTGCTATCCCCGGACAAGGGATTACCTGCTAACGTAGAATTAGGTATAAACTGATTACATTACAAATGTATTATATAAAGACACATTACATTACAAATGTATTATACAAAGACACATTACATTACACATGTATTATATAAAGACACATTACATTACAAATGTATTATATAAAGACACATTACATTACAAATGTATTATATAAAGACACATTACATTACAAATGTATTATATAAAGACACATTACATTACAAATGTATTATATAAAGACACATTACATTACAAATGTATTATATAAAGACACATTACATTACAAATGTATTATATAAAGACACATTACATTACAAATGTATTATATAAAGACACATTACATTACAAATGTATTATATAAAGACACATTACATTACAAATGTATTATATAAAGACACATTACATTACAAATGTATTATATAAAGACACATTACATTACAAATGTATTATATAAAGACACATTACATTACAAATGTATTATATAAAGACATCATGTGTATTTGTTTCTAAGCAATAATAAAATTATAGGACCCGATTGACTCCCACTAGACACACACGACGCTCCACACACCACCAAACCCCACACACCACCAAACCCCACACACAACCAACTAAACAAAAAATAAACACCCACACACACAACCAATCCCCCCTCCCCAGATATAACCTCCCACGCCCAGCCAGTCACCAACACACAGCCCCCCCCCCTTCCCCACCACTCACGCAAGCAACCTCCCTTACACAATCAACCCCACACACAACAACCCACACACAACAATACCTCCCCTCACAACCAACCCTCACGCACAAACCATCCCCACGCAACTCACGGCCACATGCACTCATACTCCACCCACACACACACAATCCACCCAGCAATCACCTTTCCACCATGTAAAAAAAAAAAAAAGTTTACATGCTTTCATTTACCCATATCCCAAGAGGAAAAAAATCATTGAATAATGCAGTCATCAATTTCGGGTGACGCAGTGTCACGTGGGGTGAGTACACGAAACTGACGTCACGAAACCAACCCTCACGCACAAACCATCCCCACGCAACTCACGGCCACATGCACTCATACTCCACCCACACACACACAATCCACCCAGCAATCACCTTTCCACCATGTAAAAAAAAAAAAAGTTTACATGCTTTCATTTACCCATATCCCAAGAGGAAAAAAATCATTGAATAATGACGTCATCAATTTCGTGTGACGCAGTGTCACGTGGCGTGAGTACACGAAACTGACGTCACGAATACATTATCGGAAACGTGTGTGCACACGTGGCAAGGGGTGATGTAGTGTTATCGTTGGGCTCAGTCTGACAGCTTCAGCTTCTGCCTGGCACACCACCACCACCGCTGCTGTTAGAAGATATGTTGACGGGACGTGACCCCATTCGAAGGTTTACCGCTTGAAATCATTTTTTTTTTTTAATTTAGTTTGATCTGGAAAGATGTTTGTTTTAAAAAGTAATTAAACAACACATGCCACATATTTGGAGACAATGTTATTTAATTTTTGAGACATTTTAACGATATGCGTCTTCGACTTGGAGAGATGTTATTTGATATTTGAAACATGTTAACTACAAATGTCTTGGACTTGGAGATGCGTCATTTGATATTTGAGACATGTTAACTACAAATGTCTTGGACTGGGAGATGTGTCATTTGATATTTGAGACTTTCAAAAAAATTCGAAACGTACTGTGTCATTAATTTACGTCTTTCAAAATATTTCTTCTTTTTTTTGTTTGTATTCCGGTGCAAATTGGTCAAAAGACCATATAACAATGTGCATCTGCAAGGATCAAGCGATCGTAAGACCAATGTGCCTCTGTACTGATCCTCTGTTGTTCTATAAGTTATCCCAATGACATTATGTTACGCTTCACAAATAGACATAGGCTACCGTCTATTGGACAAAGTTTGTTGTGTTTAATTTGAGAAGCGTGACGCTGTCCCCCCAACCTACACAGAAGTTGTGTCTCTTTAATTTTTATGTTACAAGGGTTGTTTTGGTTGGTTCAAAAAAATATGTGATGAATATTTATTAGTGGAACCAATAAAGCGCGCGCTCACATTACAATAGTTTAGGCGCGTGCCCTTCCTTTGTTATAAACATGTTTAAACATTGTGGGATTTGATAAGGGAGGAAACGATTGAAGGTCGTACAACTAGGTCAACGTCTAACTAGGCAGACACATAATTACGTCAACGTATAACTAGGTCAACACATAACCAGGCCCACGCGTAACCAGGCCAGCGCGTAACCAGGCTAACGCATAACTAGGTCAGCCTATAACTAGGTCAGCGTTTAACTAAATCAACGTATAACTGGGCCAACGTATAATCAGGCCAGCGCATAACTAGGTCAACTTTTGACTAGATAAAAGTATAACTAGGCCAGCGTTTAAATAGGTCAATGCAAAAAAGGGCTGTAACTGTTAAACAAAACTCACTAGCCCCCTAAAACGGTTGTCCCATAGTATGCCTCTTGTTCCTACAAACAATCTCAGCAAAGCTACTGACGTCATCAACGTTGATGCAACACATTGCCACAAACCTGTCAGATCTCGACGGTTTCAACATTAAATCAACGATTATTGCCCTTGCCTTGCCATCTGGCTTAAAACTTTGATTGAACTATTTCTCTTCACCACAAACAATTCGATATTTCATTTGCAGGTAAGTAAAGGTCAATGCTCTTTTACTCTTCTCAATTTGAGAGTTAAAAAAAAAGAAATAAAAGAATATATTTCATGACCTCCCCTAGACAACTACTTCAATTCATGTCATCGTATCTTTAACAACATCTCCCTACGCTGTTCCTTATAGCTCACTCATCGATTATAGCCTCCCTTCAACGAAACCACGATGATCTCCCCCTGCCCCTCCCCCCCCCCCCCCCCCCCCCCAGATCCCCCCCGCCCCCACCCTCCCCCCCCCCCCCCCCCCACACATCCCCCCCCCCCCCCCCCCCACTGAAAACGAGACCACCTACTCGTGTCTATTTGCACAGCGTCCGCTCCAAAGACGATCCACCCGATGTGCGGCTTGGTGCGCACGGCATCCGTGCACCCAATCCACTCCGAGCAAAAAACAAGGAGGCACGGAATCTACAACAACGAAACTGACTGGAATAACAACCGTATGGTGTGTTGCGCCTTTCCAAGTCGGCGTCTGCCAGGACGTATTTCTAACGTTTAATCTGAGAAGCGATTTTTTGGTTGTAGTTTTTTTTTTTGTTGCTCGTGTTATTTTTAGAGATGGCTAACATTGGCCACATTCAAGTGAATATTAATAGATCCATATTTGACCGTATTGAGTTTCAAGTACATATGTCATCATTCGCGTGACATAACACAGAGTGGGGGGGGGAGGGGGGATAAACATAGCAAACATATTGTTCATCCCTTGTGACATGACACATCTGTCATCTTTTGTGTCGTGACACATCACATGGGCCCGAGTTAAATATATCAAGCACATCTGTCATCATTCATGTGACATCGCACGTACTTCATCATTCGTGTGGCATGATGCGTAGATCTGAGTCAAAGATTTTAAGCTCACACGTGTTGCATTTGGTCTGACCTAGGAGCAGATAAGGTCCTTTGATCAACCCCATAACATCGGTTGATAGTTGAACACAACAATGATGAGATCGCATCAACTCCACCCGTACAGCCCACGCCCATCAAAACACCACAACCCGACTCAATCCCACCACTCAATCACACCACACAGACCCACACAATGACACCACACAGTCCCACACAATCACACCACAAAGTCCCACACAGTCACACCACAAAGTCCTAAACAGTCACAGCACATATTCCCACACAATCACACCACACAGTCCCTCACAGTCAAACCACAAAGTCCCACATAGTTACACCACAAAGTCCCAAACAGTCACACCACATATTTCCACACAATCACACCACACAGTCCCACACAATCAGACCAGTACAAACACCACCTCACCCCTTTCCGAATTACTAACCACAATCCAACACTAACACACCGCCACAACTTCACCATATAAAACTATGACAAACCAATCCAATCAAACCAATCCCCCCACCCAATCATACCACCACAATTCCACCCAATCACACAACCCCCCCCAATCACACCCCCACAATTCCACACAATCACACAATCCCACCCAATCACACCACCACAATTCCACTCACACAATCCCACCCAATCACACCGCCACAATTCCACTCAATCACACAATTCCACCCAATCACACACACAACCTCCCGATGAATTACACCACCACCTGGCGCCCCACCACATTTCACCGAACACCAAAACCCCTTTTGTATTCTTCCACCTCCAGAACCATTCTACGCCTCTCTGTCCCGACCCTTCCCCTCGGACTCTCTTTCTGGAGGCAGAATCCATGTTACATTCCCCCCCCCCCACACACACACACTAAAACGAGCATTTCCGACATCCGAGAGCATCAAAGAAAAACAGGGACCCTTCCCCTCGGACTCTCTTTCTGGAGGCAGAATCCCTGTTACCTTCCCCCCCCCCCCACACACACACACTAAAACGAGCATTTCCGACATCCGAGAGCATCAAAGTAACACAGGGGCCCTTTTAACCTTAATTTCCTTTTCACATGACGAACACCTGCCCCAAATCACTGGAGCCCCGTTACCATAAATAACTAGCAGTAAGCATTTTGTTAGCTCACATCCATCCCACGTTTAGCACTCTCAGGGGCGTGTGTACCATGAGGGGTTTTTTTTTCCCCCTGAACAATAAACATGGGAAAAATTTTAAAAATCATGACATTGTAAAAAAAAAAATAATAGCTATTTTTGGATTATAATAATTCGATCGATGTGGTGAAAAATGACCGAGATGAAATCGGGTCTACTTTGTAGATATATCTATAATGCCTGCATTCGTAAGTAAAAGTTTAACCGACATTTTGAAATCACTTCACCTACAAAATTATAAAAAATATGAAATCATTTGCCTGGATTTCAAACACGATCATTGCTCAAAGAGCAGACACGCACATAAAAGGGGGGGGAGACAAGCATGACACCGGTCAGGGGGAGGGGACAAGGATGGCACTGGTCAGGGGCCCGAGCTAGCCGGGGGGGCTCACCCTTTTTCCAGTTTTTTATATATATATATATATATACGCTTTAAAAAATGCGAACTTGTTTGAAAAACAAAAGGGCCCCAACTCTGTCAGCTGCCTGGGGCCCAGAATTTCAAAGGTTTGGGCCTGAATAAAAACTGTGCTTTGTCATTGCTCATTACAAACTGTGTATTGCATTACACCTCACAAACTGTGTTTTGTCATTGCTCATCACAAACTTTGTTTTGTCATTACTCATCCCAAACTGTGTTTTGTCATTGCCCATCACAAACTGTGTTTTGTCATTACTCATCACAAACTTTGTTTTGTCATTACTCATCACAAACTGTGTTTTATCATGATTGATCATCACAAACTGTGTTTTGTCATTGCCCATCACAAACTGTGTCTTGTCATTGCCCATCACAAACTGCTTTTTGTCATTGCTCATCACAAACTGTGTTTTGTCAATGCTCATCACAAACTGTGTCTTGTCATTGCTCATCACAAACTGTGCTTTGTCATTGCTCGTGCGACCTGGTTTCTTGCTGTGAATTCCGTCTCGTACCATGCAATAGGGACGTTGTCAATTAAATGTTTGAGGGGATTACTGCTGGTCAGACGTTGTCAACATCACATTTACCAACCCATTTAATTCACAACTACATTCACAATTATTTTACAACTACCGACATATTTAACTGACTAATACTTTCACATTTAACACACAAATTCTCAGACACGTAAAGGTTCAGTTGAATGGCATCAAGGAAAGTAGTTGCATCGAGTCACACCAAAACTACCTAAATCTAGCCGGCGTTTCATGATTCATAAAAAGTGCTGCGAATTTTACATTTTAGTCCTGCTATTCCGGCCAAAGGTCCAGGAATGATTACCGTTCTCAAAAATGATGCACTTCACACCGTTCAGGTGTCAAAGTAGATACAAACTCACCACAATGTTCTCATTAGATGAGGAAAGCGTCCAGAAAAAGAGGTTCATTTTTGCGCACCAATAAATACTGACGTCAAGGGATCGTGGCGGACCTAAGCCCGCTGCACTAAGCATCATTATTTTTAAATAGATTTGTATAGCTCATATAAGGAAAAAAAATACAAAAAATGTATCTAAGGAGACAGGCATTTCCCATGACCAGAAACGCGCCTCTTCCATCCTACACAATCTCATCAACAGAACTGTCAGGAAAAAAACAAAATAAATTTAAAAATATCAAATTTTCAAAATTACCGACATATGTCACCTGTAACATGTCATCCAGTCGTGACACACGAACATCCAATCACGACACACTACATCAAATCACGTCACACTACAGCCAATCACGACACACTATATCCCGTCACAACACATTCCCTCCAGTCACGACACATTAGAGCCAATCATGACACTCTGCATTGAGTCACTACATTCAATCACGACACACTACATCTAGTCACGAAACTCTTTATCCAGTCACGACAAATTACAATCAGTTACGACACACTACATCCAGCCATGACACACTCCATCAAGTCACGACACACCACTTCCAGTTACGACAATATTAGATTTTGACTAAGACCAGAAAATTGGACACAACATGTTTCTTAAAAATTATAAAAATCAGTTATTCATTGGAAAAAGTGATTTAACATGGGTTCTGGGGGTCCATAAAATTTGATTCGATTTTTATCTTTAATTTATAAATTCACCAGGACAGACACTAATGCCAATTTTCCAGCCACACATTTTCATCGCTATCTGGCTTTTTATTTGATTGTGTGTACAGAGTACTTAATATATATATATATATATATATATATATATATATACAAGGGTGTCACTGCAAAGAATTTCATGTATGCATAGCTGATCATTAGACTGAGTATGAAGGAGCAGAACACGTTTTTGTGTCATTCCAAAAGGTAAACAAACTGGTAAGTAACATAAAAGTAAGCATTTTACATCTTGACAGGAACACATTCTTATGAACCGAAAATATGGAGTAAAATTAGACATTTGTATGGTCGGCTTATAAGCGGGTTTTTGCAAAAACGGGTCATATGAAAGCAGTTTTATATAGGGGGGTCGGCTTATATGCGATGTAGGCTTATATGCGAGTATATACGGTATGTCGCAAACTGAATTATGTCACAAACTGGATTCTGTCATTAAAATGAATTCTGCCACAAACTGGATTATGTCACAAACTGCATTATGTTATATATCTAAAAAAATAATGATGTCACGAAATGAATTATGTTCCAAACTGAAATATGTCACATACTTAATTATATCACACACGCTAAGTAAAACGTTGCTGTGTCCCCTGAATGAATTATTTCCAAGATCCTTTAATGTCGATGCCATTGAATCTCGAATATCCCGATAAAAGACTTACAAGTAGGACATAACACTTTCAAATTTCTGTGAACAGAACAGCGTTTCATCTTATACCTTAATCCTCAAGCTTCCATCCTTGCAGACCTAAAGAACATTTTGATATACATAAACTGTCAATATAGGATAATAAAATTGTCACGGACAGTAGAAATAAAATATCAAGGACAGAATGCAGAACATTTCCGGTGACAGAATTCGGAACACTGCATTTATTAACAATGTGTGATGCTGTGTAATATGAACGTAAAAGGGACGCATCGTAAATATCCATTCCGTTTTTCCAGCTAAATGCAGTGGAAGATGCCCATTATTTTTAGATCCGCTAGGTTCAGCGCAGGTTATCCATTATTTTTGGATCAGCAAGTACAACCAAAGATATCTATTATTTTTTTTTAGATCAGCTCGTGCAACCAAAGATATCCATTATTTTTAGAATCAGCTCCGAACAGCGCAACATATCTATTATTTTAAGAACAGCTATGAACAGCGCAAGAGATCCATTATTTTTTAGACCAGATGTGTACAGCGCAAGATATCCATTATGTTGAAATCATCTATGTACAGCGCAAGGAACAAACATTATAAACTATCAGAAGTGAGCTTTCGAATTTACCTTTTTGAACCGGTGCTCTCTAGATATGTCTCACACCACAAGTTCAATTGGTGCGCTCAAAAGGTGCGTATTTTTGCACTTGGGATAAAAAAAAAATAAAAAAAACTATTCAGAAACCATAAGAGCTCTCAACTCTTTTTTTTTAAAAAAAAATCCGTACGTTCTTATGAGATACGGAACTCATGTTTCAAAATTCCCGAATCTCCATAGGGCCCCCCATGGGGCGCCTGATCAATAGCCAAAGGGGTGAATCCGGAAAGCTACACCACATGCACTTTTGAAATGTTATCACCTGGAGACGTACCGGCTGACACCAGGTCATTGTTACACGTGAAATGTAGAATGGTGACTAAGGCTTGGCAGGTGAAGGGGGGAAACAATCTCGACATCTCAAGAATGTTTCCCTTTTTTATCTCCCTTTAATCGGTTTTTTTCTACGTATCATTTATCCGTCTTGCAGACTACGTGATTGCTAGATGTCAAAAAGAGACAAGAGAAGAAGTCAAAAAGACGAGAGAGATGTGAGAGAGAAAGAGAGAAACAAAAAAAAAAAACATAATGTTTGGTCTTACCGTCAATAGCCTTCTTCCTCTACGCAGTTTTCAGAATTGGCGGGAAAATTGCGAGTTGCAGACGTGAACGGGGGTCAACTACGGTTATGGTTGGCGATAAATGGCACTTTGGGGTCTTGGTCATGTGAATATTCCTGGGCATGCGCAGCGGGGTGAGATGCGCGGTCTGGTGTCACCTCCCTAATAAGTAAATGTCTCGGGAACTTTGATGATACTCTCAGCGCACTCACGTCAACATTCTCCACGGATTAACTAATCAATGGATATTTAAATTTTAAAAAAAAAACCACACGCACAAAAACCTTATCTAGTGAAATATTAAGCTAGACTTTAATACAATATACATTAGCCATCCCTAATAATAGATTCTGCGATAACTTTACTCTGAAAGATCATTGAAAATAGTGACGTGTCTTAACTCCAAAAAAAATAATCGAAACAACTCTGCGGAAGCTGCTAAAGAACTCGCTCTTACTGTCCCCGCTGACCGACTCTAGAGGTCTATTTATATTATCGACATGGTGTTGGATGTTGTCAATTGGACTGTTGACACCCCCCTGCCAACATCCCCCTTTTGTTTGTTTGTTTTTGTGGGTTTTTTTTTGTTTTTTAGTCTCCGGATATATGATCCAACAATAAGAATAACGTCATAGCTCTGACGTTTCATTGTCAGTGAGAAACAAGATGCCTGCGAAAAGTTTGATGGCGAAGTATGGCGAAGTTTGGCGCTGGCGGACAACCACAGCACCGTGACGCCAGTCGGATGTCGGATTGTCGTAAACACACCACGATGGCGCTAAGACAGTTGTTGAAACGTCTCACGAAATTTGACGTAACATACTTCGGAGTTTCTTTATCTACGACCTCATTAGTGGGATCATCTCCGTTGGAAGCAAGGGAGATAAGGATGCCATGGACAGAACGTTGGATTATCTTTCCCGCTGTTAAATGGGTTATTGGTACAGAGAGGGGGACCGAGAGGGGGACAGAGAGGGGGACAGAGAGGGGGACAGAGAGGGTACCGAGAGGGGGACAGAGAGGGGGACAGAGAGGGGGACAGAGAGGGGGCACAGAGGGGGACAGAGAGGGGGACAGAGAGGGGGACAGAGAGGGGGACAGAGAGGGGGACAGAGAGGGGGACAGAGAGGGGGNTACATAATTTTAAATGCAATTCAAGAGTTAAAAATTCATGTACGACAAAAAAAAATCAGACCATATAAATTGAATGTCAACATTAATTTTCATTTTTCAAACCAATAAAAATAATTATATTACAGCAAGAGAGAAAGAGAGTGGTTAAGAGAGTGAGACAGAGAGTGCAACAGTTTTATTTGTTTAATGCTCAACCAATTTTTAGAAGAAGGACACAACTCAATTATGCAATGGTTGTCTCAGTTCTGTCAGCACTGTCAAGAAAGAAGATTATCCAAAGTAGTTTCGATTTCAATATTTCATTTTTTTTTTGTTTTTTAATCTGGAAAAGCTAGAAATAATGTAAAAATGTGTTGTGCAAGTGTAAGTGTAATGAAAGGGTTAATTTGGTGTTTTGACGCAATTTCAAGGAGTCGGTGTTAATACAGTGCGAGCTTTGGGTGAAGTCGGTGCAAAATCGGTGTTGAGTTTGTGTTAAAATGGTGTAACAAGCATATCATCCTGACATATAATATAAAATTCAGGAAGGACATACGAGTAGGCCTGGTGTGTACGCAAACTTTGGGGACATGGGTTGTAGATATAAAGCGGTTTCGAACAGCTCAAAAACTATTCGCAGTTTATCAGATTCTACTAGTTTTGAGATCTAGCCCCTTGTGTAGATTAAGTCGTGTTTTGAACAGCTCAATAGTAACTTTGGGGGAAAACGGCAAAAAATGAGACAAGGAGTGACAGATGACATGACACGAGAAATAAACTGGGAAGATGACACTTTAAAATATTTTATAGTGTGAGGCGCTGGAGGATCTGACAGCGGAGTTGACATCTGTTAAATGACAGGGAACACGACGTGGCAGATCGTCAGAGAGGCGTTGGTGTGTGCCGCCGGCGTGAGCGTGTTTGAGAGGACTGCTGGGTTGAACCTTGAGTGAGTGAGTGAGTGAGTGAGTGAGTGAGTGAGTGAGTGAGTGAGTGAGTGAGTGAGTGAGTGAGTGAGTGAGTGAGTGATAAGAAAGTAAAACAAAGGCTATGGATATTTGAGACTATTGCGCAATTGAGCTATTTGTAAGTTTTACGCGGGGGGGGGGGAGGGGGGAAGGAATGATTGCGCACCACACACCAATGAGAAAAGTCACTGCCCCCCCCCTCCCCCCCCCCAATCCCTTAAACCCCCACACCAAAATATCGCTCCTCCTCCCCCCCCCCCGGTCTATTTATGTACTTAAAGCTTGTTATTTTTGCTTTAAACCACTAAGTTGAAGGTGTCTATCTCCTGGGGCACGGCTCGGGTTGACCGTGGCACGGCACAGTGTATCTTTGAAGATAGTAGAATCTGATCCGCGGCCAGCAATCTCGGCTCGTCCTGTCGTGGCCGCCATTGTTGCAGGGCGACAACCCGTTGCATTGTTTTATCTCTAAGTGGTTTGTGACGGTGGTGGCGTCCCTTTGGTAGACAAAGAGGACGACGTACTGAGCAATCGGGATTCCATTACAGAGGGTGCAGGGGTCAAGTCTAAGTGGGTAGGTGCAGGGGTCAAGTCTTAGTGGGCAGGTGAAGGGGTCAAGTCTTAGTGGGTAGGTGCAGGGGTCGAGTCTTAGTGGGTAGGTGCAGGAGTCAAGTCTTAGTGGGTAGGTGCAGGGGTCAAGTCTTAGTGGGTAGGTGCAGGGGTCAAGTCTTAGTGGGTAGGTGAAGGGGTCAAGTCTTAGTGGGTAGGTCAAGGGGTCACGTCTTAGTGGGTAGGTGAAGGGGTCAAGTCTTTGTGGGTAGGTGAAGGGGTCAAGTCTTAGTGGGTAGGTGAAGGGGTCAAGTCACAGTGGGTAGGTGAAGGGGTCAAGTCTCAGTGGGTAGATGCAGGGGTCAAGTCTTAGTGGGTAGGTGCAGGAGTCAAGTCTTAGTGGGTAGATGCAGGGGTCAAGTCTTAGTGGGTAGGTGCAGGGGTCAAGTCTTAGTGGGTAGGTGAAGGGGTCAAGTCTTAGTGGGTAGGTGAAGGGGTCAAGTCGTAGTGGGTAGGTGAAGGGGTCAAGTCTTAGTGGGTAGGTGAAGGGGTCAAGTCTTAGTGGGTAGGTGAAGGGGTCAAGTCTTAGTGGGTAGGTGAAGGGGTCAAGTCTTAGTGGGTAGGTGAAGGGGTCAAGTCTTAGTGGGTAGGTGAAGGGGTCAAGTCTTAGTGGGTAGGTGAAGGGGTCAAGTCTTAGTGGGTAGGTGAAGGGGTCAAGTCTTAGTGGGTAGGTGAAGGGGTCAAGTCTTAGTGGGTAGGTGAAGGGGTCAAGTCTTAGTGGGTAGGTGAAGGGGTCAAGTCTTAGTGGGTAGGTGAAGGGGTCAAGTCTTAGTGGGTAGGTGAAGGGGTCAAGTCTTAGTGGGTAGGTGAAGGGGTCAAGTCTTAGTGGGTAGGTGAAGGGGTCAAGTCTTAGTGGGTAGGTGAAGGGGTCAAGTCTTAGTGGGTAGGTGAAGGGGTCAAGTCTTAGTGGGTAGGTGAAGGGGTCAAGTCTTAGTGGGTAGGTGAAGGGGTCAAGTCTTAGTGGGTAGGTGAAGGGGTCAAGTCTTAGTGGGTAGGTGAAGGGGTCAAGTCTTAGTGGGTAGGTGAAGGGGTCAAGTCTTAGTGGGTAGGTGAAGGGGTCAAGTCTTAGTGGGTAGGTGAAGGGGTCAAGTCTTAGTGGGTAGGTGAAGGGGTCAAGTCTTAGTGGGTAGGTGAAGGGGTCAAGTCTTAGTGGGTAGGTGAAGGGGTCAAGTCTTAGTGGGTAGGTGAAGGGGTCAAGTCTTAGTGGGTAGGTGAAGGGGTCAAGTCTTAGTGGGTAGGTGCAGGGGTCAAGTCTTAGTGGGTAGGTGCAGGGGTCAAGTCTTAGTGGGTAGGTGCAGGGGTCAAGTCTTAGTGGGTAGGTGAAGGGGTCAAGTCTTAGTGGGTAGGTCAAGGGGTCACGTCTTAGTGGGTAGGTGAAGGGGTCAAGTCTTTGTGGGTAGGTGAAGGGGTCAAGTCTTAGTGGGTAGGTGAAGGGGTCAAGTCTTAGTGGGTAGGTGCAGGGGTCAAGTCTTAGTGGGTAGGTGCAGGGGTCAAGTCTCAGTGGGTAGGTGCAGGGGTCAAGTCTCAGTGGGTAGGTGCAGGGGTCAAGTCTCAGTGGGTAGGTGAAGGGGTCAAGTCTCAGTGGGTAGGTGAAAGGGTCAAGTCTTAGTGGGTAGGTGAAAGGGTCAAGTCTCAGTGGGTAGGTTAAAGGGTCAAGTCTCAGTGGTTAGGTGAAAGGGTCAAGTCTCAGTGGGTTGGTGAAAGGGTCAAGTCTCAGTGGGTAGGTGAAGGGGTCAAGTCTCAGTGGGTAGGTGAAAGGGTCAAGTCTCAGTGGGTAGATGCAGGGATCAAGTCTCAGTGGGTAGATGAAAGGGTCAAGTCTCAGTGGTTAGGTGAAAGGGTCAAGTCTCAGTGGGTAGGTGAAAGGGTCAAGTCTCAGTGGGTAGGTGAAAGGGTCAAGTCTCAGTGGGTAGGTGAAAGGGTCAAGTCTTAGTGGGTAGATGCAGGGATCAAGTCTCAGTGGGTAGGTGAAGGGGTCAAGTCTCAGTGGGTAGGTGAAAGGTATAAGTCTTAGTGGGTAGGTGAAAGGGTCAAGTCTCAGTGGGTAGGTGAAAGGGTCAAGTCTCAGTGGGTAGGTGAAAGGGTCAAGTCTCAGTGGGTAGGTGAAAGGGTCAAGTCTCGGTGGGTAGGTGAAAGGGTCAAGTCTTAGTGGGTAGGTGAAAGGGTCAAGTCTCAGTGGGTAGGTGAAAGGGTCAAGTCTCAGTGGGTAGATGCAGGGATCAAGTCTTAGTGGGTAGGTGAAAGGGTCAAGTCTTAGTGGGTAGATGAAATGGTCAAGTCTCAGTGGGTAGATGCAGGGATCAACTTAGGGGGTAGGTGAAAGGGTCAATTCTCAGTGTGTAGGTGAAGGGGTCAAGTCTCAGTGGTTAGATGCAGGGATCAAGTCTCAGTGGGTAGATGCAGGGATCAAGTCTTAGTGGGTAGATGCAGGGATCAAGTCTCAGTGGGTAGATGCAGGGATCAAGTCTCAGTGGGTAGATGCAGGGATCAAGTCTCAGTGAGTAGATGCAGGGATCAAGTCTCAGTGGGTAAATGCAGGGATCAAGTCTCAGTCGGTAGATGCAGGGATCAAGTCTCATTGGGTAGATGCAGGGATCAAGTCTCAGTTGGTAGATGCAGGGATCAAGTCTCAGTGGGTAATTGCAGGGGTCAAGTCTTAGTTGGTAGGTGCAGGGGACAAGTCTCAGTGGGTAGGTGCAGGGGTCAAGTCTTAGTGGGTAGGTGCAGCGGTCAAGTCTCAGTGGGTAGGTGCAGGGGTCAAGTCTTGGTGGTTAGGGGCAATCAATTGTCCCCTATCTCAAAACATATCCGCTAAAGTATAATAATTAACTCTTTTTTTTGCACGCGTTCCTGCAGCGTTCCTGCAAGCGTTCCCAGGGAGGGGTCGCGACAAACAAAACAGTCATTATGAATTAGACGCATTAAGATATCAACATAGTTTGGCTTGTTACATTCAACAAATCTTGGGGAAACAGATTTGTTTGAATATTCACGGGGATAACTTCTGTTTGTTTACAAGGCAACATTTGCTGCTTTCAAGGCGTAGGGAATTGTTCAATCGGCAACTTTTTTCTGCTATCAAGACACAGAGAAGTGTTCAAATGGCAACTTTTGCTGCTATCAATACACAGAGAAGTGTTCAAATGGCAACTTTTGCTGCTATCAATACACAGAGAAGTGTTCAAATGGCAACTTTTGCTGCTATCAATACACAGAGAAGTGTTCAAATGGCAACTTTTGCTGCTATCAATACACAGAGAAGTGTTCAAATGGCAACTTTTGCTGCTATCAATACACAGAGAAGTGTTCAAATGGCAACTTTTGCTGCTATCAATACACAGAGAAGTGTTCAAATGTCAACTTTTGCTGCTATCAATACACAGAGAAGTGTTCAAATGTCAACTTTTGCTGCTATCAATACACAGAGAAGTGTTCAAATGGCAACTTTTGCTGCTATCAATACACAGAGAAGTGTTCAAATGGCAACTTTTGCTGCTATCAATACACAGAGAAGTGTTCAAATGGCAACTTTTGCTGCTATCAAGACACATAGAAGTCTTCAAATGGCAACTTTTGCTGCTATAAAGACACAGAGAAGTGTTCAATGACAACATTTGCTGCTATAAAGACACAGAGAAGTGTTCAATGACAACATTTGCTGCTATCAAGACTAAGAGAAGTGTTCAAATGACAACATTTGCTGCTATCAAGACTAAGAGAAGTGTTCAAATGACAACATTTGCTGCTATCAAGACACAGAGGTGTTCAAATGACAACATTTGCTGCTATCAAGACTCAGAGAAGTGTTCAAATGACAACATTTGCTGCTATCAAGACTCAGAGAAGTGTTCAAATGACAACATTTGCTGCTATCAAGACTCAGAGAAGTGTTCAAATGACAACATTTGCTGCTATCAAGACTCAGAGAAGTGTTCAAATGACAACATTTGCTGCTATCAAGACTAAGAGAAGTGTTCAAATGACAACATTTGCTGCTATCAAGACACAGAGAAGTCTTCAAATGGCAACTTTTGCTGCTATCAAGACACAGAGAAGTGTTCAAATGACAACATTTGCTTCTATCAAGACACAGAGAAGTGTTCAAATGGCAACTTTTGCTGCTATCAAGACACAGAGAATTGTTCAAATGGCAACTTTTGCTGCTATCAAGACGTGGGTAATTGCGCTAATGACAACATTGGCTGCGATCAAGACATAGGGGATTATTCAAATGACAACATTGGCTGCGATCAAGATACAGAGAAGTGTTCAAATGACAACTTTTGCTGCTATCAAGACGTGGGTAATTGTGCTAATGACAACATTGGCTGCGATCAAGACATAGGGGATCATTCAAATGACAACATTGGCTGCGATCAAGACACAGAGAAGTGTTCAAATGACAACTTTTGCTGCTATCAAGACATAGAGAAGTGTTCAAATGACAACTTTTGCTGCTATCAAGACACAGAGAAGTGTTCAAATGACAACTTTTGCTGCTATCAAGACATAAGGGATTGTTCAAATCACTCTGTCTTTCCCAATGATATTATCAGTAGTTTTCAAAAAGATATTCACACTGACTTTTACAATGATATTCGCATTTACTAACTAACTAACTTAAGAAAATCAGCGAACACCGAGCCTTGAGGCTCATATGGTCCTCCCCAACGCACCACCCCGCCAACCAAACCGGCCGTCAACCACTCCCCCAATGGTCTTTATTCCGATCGGGCCGCGAAGCGGCACGCCAGGGACGCTCCGCCCCTAAGACCGCTACACCCGGCCTCCACTCGATTGGCCGCTGAGTGTGGCAGCCCCAGAGAAGAAACACCTGGCCAGCCGGATTGCTGCTCACGCAGCAACAGGGCCGGACTTTCTAAGGGGTTGGGGTGGATATTTAACGTCTCTAAAGTCCCCCCTTACCACCCCGGGGGGACCGCGTAGTTGTTTAAGACCGACGCCCTCTACTAGGGTTTGAATGGTTATTCTACGGTACGACTAATTCACACCGTAGATGGGAGAGATATACCCTAACCGAAAACATATACATTAACGGGAAACGTATACCCTAACCGAAAACATATACCCTAGCCAGATACATATGCCGCAGGTGAAAATAAAAACTAGACAAAACATATATCATAGGTAGAGACAAACCGAATTTCGGCTTCAGCTTCGGTTTCGGAGTCGAAAGTTGCCATTTGATCATCATTTGATATTGTAAAAACAAAGGGCAATCAAGGGTCTATTTTCCATGAATTTTGCCCCCACCCACCCCACATTTATCAAAATTTTCTCCCACCATATTACATTTAAAACATTTTAAAGAAATTTAAATAACTTTTAAAATAAAACGGTCAAAGCCAAAATATTCATTTGTTAGATGTTTCGGTTTCGGCCGTAACATAAAAGTTAACTTTCGGTTTAATTTTGGTTTCGGTCGAAAGTAGTTGAGACTTTCGGCCGTCTGGCCGAAGTGACTGAGGTTTTCGGCCATCTACCAGAAATCAGAATGTTTGCCTGTCTCTAGGCCGACAATCCGATATTCATTATTGCTCGACATCTTGCTGGCATCGTATGATATATAACTAAAACCCAGCGAAAACTGCCCACAGCTGCATCATGTCCTATATTGCCACACGCAAAAATACATTTCAATAAGGTCTAAGCAAAATTAAATTAATGTAAACAGAAAAACCTAATGGAATGTTAATATTTATATAATTATTTTTGTTTTCATTTTTTTGTTTTTCTAAAATACAATTTTGAACTATACGTTTATTCAATTCCTTCAATTGTGATATTCATTTTTGATTTATCATTATCATGCTCATCAATCTTGTCATAGGCAAAGGTGAATAACATTGAATGATCCTAGTGAATGGTAATATTTCCATTATTATTATTTTATTTTTTTAAAAATAAAAAAATTAAGGAAACTTAGTTTTTTTTCAAACCATTCATTTCTTGAAATTCATCATTAACACGCTCATAAACATTGTTATTGACCAAATAACATGAGTGTGCATATATCACGGGTTCATGCTATAATTATGTGGTAGGGCTACTGCAGACCTGTGTACGTTTATGATTTTGGCGACCAATTTAGATGTCTTTGCGATTCTCCGACGAGACCCACCAAAACAACAATTTTAGGAGACCCGGTTTTAACTAAAAATAATTTTCCCCACCAATGGAGGTGAGGGAGGTTGGTCGCCGAACAAAATAACTATTTTATCAGCGTGGAAAGCCTAGTGTGTTGTTATTAAGCTAAATATTAATACAGCGACATCTTGCCAGCTATTTATGAAAACACCAAGAATTAGTATTACGAAAACAGCGATACATTGTGATGATATTTTTATAGCCTCAATAACATATATTCAGGTGGCAATTGGCTCTATTAGAGTTACAATAATTGTTGTAGGTATATGTCCTAGGTTGTAATTATATTATAAAAGCAAAGAGCAATCAAGGCTCTATTTTGCATGAATTTCCCCCCCCCCTTTCTTTATCAAAATTTTCTCCCACCATATTACCCTCAAAAATTTTTTACAGAAATTTAAATAACTTTTAAATTAAAATGATAAAATCCAAAGTATTCATTAGTTTGATATTTATTTATTAATATTCAGGATAATCTCATTTTTAATAAAAAGAATGAAAATATTGCTGCTTTCCCCCATCATTCTCGATGAATGCAGAATGTATGCGGGAACTAATTTTAAAATATATAAATATTTCAGTTTCGGCTTCGGTTTCGGCCGAAAGTCTGGTTAAGCTTTTAGTTTCGGTTTTTTTTTTAAACTTTCGCCTAGTGTCGGTTTCGGCCGAAATCAGAAAATCCCTTTCGGTCTGTCTCTAATCAAAACCGAAAAGAAATGCTGTAAACGGGGGAAAAAAACCCTCGCTGTATAGCATATATCCATCGTAGGAAATATTTATCCCAGCTGAAGACATATTCCCTTGCCGGTCACGTATACCCTAGACGCAAGCATATCCACTAACCGAGTCAATATATTATTTGCCGGGAAAATTTACCCAGGCGGAAACATATACACTGAACGGGAAAAAAAAATTATCCCCTCACCAAAACGTATACCCTCAACGGAAAAACGTACTCCCGCCTGAATAAGATACCCTAGCGGGAACCGTATCCACTAACCGAAATTATATACCAAAGCCGCAAAAAAAAAAAAAAAAAACCTAACGGAAAAAAAAACCCTTCCCAAAAAACGATACCCTAGCCGAAAACATATCCCTAACCTAAAAACTAGCTGGAAACGTATACCCTAGCCTAAAACATATCCCTAACCTAAAAACTAGCTGGAAACGTATACCCTAGCCTAAAACATATCCCTAACCTAAAAACTAGCTGGAAACGTATACCCTAGCCTAAAACATATCCCTAACCTAAAAAATAGCTGGAAACGTATACCCTAGCCTAAAACATATCCCTAACCTAAAAACTAGCTGGAAACGTATACCCTAGCCTAAAACATATCCCTAACCTAAAAACTAGCTGGAAACGTATACCCTAGCCTAAAACATACCCCTAACCTAAAAACTAGCTGGAAACGTATACCCTAGCCTAAAACATATCCCTAACCTAAAAACTAGCTGGAAACGTATACCCTAGCCTAAAACATATCCCTAACCTAAAAAACTAGCTTCAAACGTATATCTTAGCCGAAGACATATATCTAAGAGTAAAAATTATATACTCCCTAAAAACATTTACCCTTAACGAAAAAGTATACCTTACCGGATACATATACTCTAGCGGGAAACATATGCCCTAGTCGAAAACATTTATACTAAATAAAAACTAATACCATTACGGGAAAAATATACCCTTAATGAAAAAAAAATAATAATAGCCCACAACCTATATCCTAGCCAAAGAACAAATATCCTAACCGAAATATATGCCCTATTAAAAAAAACATATACCTTAGACCAAGACATATACCCTTGCCCAAAAGGTATACCCCAACTGAAAAATATTACCAAACAAAAGACCGATAGTCTAGCCGGAATGATATACTCCCGTCGGAATCATAAACCCCAACAGGAAACCCATACCCTAACCGGACACCCACCCACTCACCAGAAGCCTATACCCTAATCGAAAACCTATACCCTTATCCAAAAAGTATACCCTAGGACGAGGCATACGGCCAAGCCAAAAACATAAAAACATACATCCTAAACGGAAAAGTATACTTTCTCCGGGAACATTTACCCTCGCGGGAAACCCAGTCGCAAACGCGTAAAATATACAAAACATATACCCTACCCTTAAACGTGTATCCTAGACGAAAGAATAACATCGCTGGAAACATATACCAATGACAAAAACATACACCCTTTCCTGAAAACGTGTAACCTTGCCAAATACACATACCCTAGCAGAAAATATAGTCTTGTTGGAAACATATACCCTAGACCTTGGGATGGGGAACTTTTTTTATTGCAAACATTAACTCTTATTTAGTATGTAGTAGTATTGCAGAATTATACTAGAAACATCAAAGTGCCCCATAACGCTCGCTAGCCGCATGTTCCGAATATGCTCTAGCCCTCGACGGAAACCTATACTCTAGACGAAAAAATATACCCCAGACGGAAACAGAGACCCTAGTCGGAAACATATACCCTAGACGAAAACATATACCCTCGCCGGAAACATGTACCCTAAATGGTATCATATACCCTCGCTGGAACCATATAGGCCTACCCTAGATGGAAACAAATTCCCTAGACGGAATCATATACCCTCGCTGGAAACATTTAACCTAGTCGGAAAAATATACCCTAGACGAAAACATATTCCCTCGCCGGAAACATATACCCTAGATGGTATCATATACCCTCGCTGGAACCATATACCCTAGATGGAAACAAATTCCCTAGACGGAATCATATACCCTTGCTAGAAACATTTAACTTAGGCGGAAACATGTACCCAGGCCAAAAACATACACATTAGCCGAAAACTTGCCTTAGCTGAAAAACGTATACGTTAGCCAAGAAAAACCAAGAAACACATGATAATAAAGCTCTAGAAATGAACTTTGAAACCATCGGTCTGACTGGGTCCTCTCAACATCACAGTCCTGGTTGGTCCGACGAACTCATCTGTCTGTCTGAGTCCGTTTGGCTGCACTGTCCGGCTGGTCAGATGTAAATACCAGATACTATCTATATATATATATATATATAT
>CAXITT010000123.1:671770-731278 GCA_964033795.1 Lymnaea stagnalis
TGGTCGAAACCAGAAAATCGCATTAGGGCTGGAACAACTCTCCCAAACAACGGCGTGGGAAGAGAGTACTGTTGTGGAGTTCCGCCCCTGGTGAATTTTTATAGGAGTTGTACTTTCGGTACACTTAAAGAACTACGTTTTAGGTACCAAACAACGGCGTGGGAAGAGAGTACTGTTGTGGAGTTCCGCCCCTGGTGAATTTGTATAGGAGTTGTACTTTCGGTACACTTAAAGAACTACGTTTTAGGTACACTTAAAGAACTTCGTTTTAGGTACACTTAAAGAACTACGTTTTACGTACACTTAAAGAACTACGTTTTAGGTACACTTAACGAACTACGTTTTACGTACACTTAAAGAACTACGTTTTAGGTACACTTAAAGAACTACGTTTTACGTACACCTAAAGAACTACGTTTTAGGTACACTTAAAAAACTACGTTTTACGTACACTTAAAGAACTTTTATTGGATTATGTGTATATCACGTATGTTTTAGGGTTGTCCTTGAGTGAGGGGCGGCAAAGGGAAGCATTGCCCCGGGTGCCGCAAACTCTAGCCGCTCCACTGACTCCCCTTACATAAGACCTTCTCCAAAAGACGAGATCTTTGCGGGCAAAGACAGCTCTGATATCTAATATCGCTGAATCGGTACCACTAGTAATCGGTTTCCTATTTCCAGTCAAATGATAAAGTTCATTATCGATATGATGTCACCACCAGATGCGGGATACAACCAAAGTTGACAGCATTGCGCCTTTTAACACGATACAAATGTAATCGATACTTTTATATATGGTACCATCGTTTGCAGAATCAATGGTTCTTTTGATAAAATTCAGCTCTGTGTTTCGAAGTCCGACTATAAAATCCGAATATGAGATTCCAACATGACTAGCGGAACATGTCATTAACACGATACACTAATGGAACATGGCATCAACATGACACAGTAACGGAACATGTCATCGACATGACACACTAACGGAACATGTCATCGACATGACACACTAACGGAACATGTCATCGACATGACACACTAACGGAATATGTCATCGACATGACACACTAACAGAACATGTCATCGACATGACACACTAACGGAACATGTCATCGACATGACACACTAACGGAACATGTCATCGACATGACACACTAACGGAACATGTCATCGACATGACACACTAACGGAACATGTCATTGACATGACACACTAAGGGAACATGTCATTAACACGACACACTAATGGAACATAGCATCAACATGACACACTAACGGAACATGTCATCGACATGACACACTAACGGAAACTGCACAACACGATAACGGAACATGTCATCTGTATGACACACTAACGGAACACGTCATCTGCATGACACACTTACGGAACATGTCATCTGCATGAACACTAACGGAACATGTCATATGCATGACACACTAACGGAACATGTCATCGACATGACACACTAACGGAACATGTCATCTGCATGACACACTAACGGAACCTGCATGACACGATAACGGAAAATTTCATCTGTATGACACACTAACTGAAAATTTCATCTGTATGACACACTAACTGAAAATTTCATCAACATGCTAACACCCGCTCTACCAACAATGCTACTACCACCACCACTATCACCACCAGCCACCACTACCAGCAAATTTAACACACCAAAAAACCAACAACACCACAACCACCAACGCTACATATGACACTGCACACCAGCAGCATTTTTCAATCTAGCCTTGATTAAAAAAAAAAAACTTTAAAAAAAAATGGTTTGATTACGATGTTGATGGGATGGTGAGATAAGATCACAGCAGGTAAGGGAGGAGGGGGAGGGGGGCTGATCGTTGGGCACTACGTGTCTCGATTGATTACGTAAGAGGCCCTAATTGAACCTAATGACCGTTATTTCACCATTGATTGGCTCCCTTGAATTATCAGGGCCAGTAACCGACAGAAGACAAGCAGTTCCTCTTAAGAGCACAAAGGCCAACACACTAGTGAACAAACATTGGCCGACATACCAGTGAACAAACACGCGGCAAGCACACGGTTAAACAAACACTTGTCAACACACACATCAACAAACACTGACTAACATACTAGTAAACAGACAGTTACCAACACACTGGTGAACAAACACTGGCCAATACACTGGTGAACAAACACTGGCCAACACACTGGTGAACAAACACTGGCCAACACACTGGTGAACAAACACTGGCCAACACACTGGTGAACAGACACTGGCCAACACACTGGTGAAGAAACACTGGCCAACACAGTGGTGAACAAACACTGGCCAACACACTGGGGAACAGACACTGGCCAACACACTGGTGAACAGACACTGGCCAACACACTGGTGAAGAAACACTGGCCAACACACTGGTGAACAAACACTGGCCAACACACTGGTGCACAAACATTGGCCAACACACTGGTGAACAAACACTGACCAACACACTAGTAAACAGAAAGTGGCCAACGCACCACGAACACCAACACTGACCAACACACTAGTAAACAAAAAGTGGCCAACGCACCACGAAACCAACACTGACAAACACACTAATAGACAGAAAAAAGCCAACGCACCACGAAACCAACACTGACCAACACACTAGCAGACAGAGAGTGGCAAACGCACCACGAAACCAACACTGACCAACACACTAGTAGACAGAAAGTGGCAAACGCACCACGAAACCAACACTGACCAACACACTAGCAGACAGAAAGTGGCAAACGCACCACGAAACCAACACTGACCAACACACTAGTAGACAGAAAGTGGCAAACGCACCACGAAACCAACACTGACCAACACACTAGTAGACAGAAAGTGGCCAACGCACCACGAAACCAACACTGACCAACACACTAGTAGACAGAAAGTGGCCAACGCACCACGAAACCAACACTGACCAACGCACTAGTAAACAGAAAGTGGCCAACGCATCACGAAACCAACACTGACCAACACACTAGTAGACAGAAAGTGGCCAACGCACCACGAAACCAACACTGACCAACACACTAGTAGACAGAAAGTGGCCTACGCACCACGAAACCAACGCTGACCAACACACTAGTAGACATAAAGTGGCCAACGCACCACGAAACCAACACTGACCAACACACTAGTAGACAGAAAGTGGCAAACGCACCACGAAACCAACACTGACCAACACACTAGTAGACAGAAAGTGGCCTACGCACCACGAAACCAACACTGACCAACACACTAGTAGACATAAAGTGGCCAACGCACCACGAAACCAACACTGACCAACACACTAGTAGACAGAAAGTGGCCAACGCACCACGAAACCAACACTGACCAACACACTAGTAGACAGAAAGTGGCCTACGCACCACGAAACCAACACTGACCAACACACTAGTAGACAGAAAGTGGCCTACGCACCACGAAACCAAAACTGACCAACACACTAGTAGACAGAAAGTGGCCAACGCACCATTAACAAACACTGACCAAAACGCCACTGAATGAACACGCAAATGTTCGGTATAGGAGGGGGGCGGAGTTCTGACTGCTGGTGTATTTGGTCCTTATATTGTCTAGTGACCTCTTAATGTTGAGTTTACGTGACCTCTAATAGTTTAGTTTACGGGACCTCTTAATGTTGAGTTTAATGGACCTCTTAATGTTGATTTTACGAGACCTTTTTACTTGAGTTTACATGACCTCTTAATGTTAAGATTACGGGACCTCTTAATGTCAGAATTACGGGACGTCATAACGTTGACTTTACGGGACCTCTTAATGTTGACTTTACGGGACATAAGAATGTTGACTTTACGGGACCTATGAATGTTGACCTTAAGGGACCTATGAATGTTGATTTTACGGGACCTATGAATGTTGACTTTCCGGGACCCAAGAATGTTGACTTTACGGGACCTATGAATGTTGACTTTACGGGACCTCTTAATGTTGACTTTACGGGACCTATGAATGTTGACTTTACGGGACCTATGAATGTTGACTTTACGGGGCCTATGAATATTGACTTTACGGACCCAAGAATGTTGACTTTACGGGACCTATGAATGTTGACTTTACGGGACCTATGAATGTTGACTTTACGGGACCTATGAATGTTGACTTTACGGGACCTATGAATGTTGACTTTACGGGACCTATGAATGTTGACTTTACGGGACCCAAGAATGTTGACTTTACGGGACCTATGAATGTTGACCTTACGGGACCTATGAATATTGACTTTACGGTACCCAAGAATGTTGACTTTACGGGACCTATGAATGTTGACTGTACGGAACCTATGAATGTTGATTCTCTCAATTTTGAATTGGAAATTTGAGAGGGAAATAATGCACATTTTGACTAGAGAGAAGAATATACAGGCTGGTGAGATTTTTAATTTCTCATCGCAAACTATGGCACTCTTGAAATTTGACGTTAAATATTTGAAATGGAATTTCTTTTTAAAATTGGATGCTTAAATTCTTTAAAGTTACGTAGCGATTTCATTCAATTTAATCCGATTCTCTCTCTTTTAAAAATATATTTTAATAACTAGATTTAGCCCTCCAAACAGTGACGGCCTCTATGCGAAAACGTCCCAGCCTAACTTTCACTACCAAAGTTACTAGATAAATCATGTATCCCAATTAGTGCTAACAGCTGAGATTTTTTAAAATTTTTAAAATATTTTTTGAATTTTTTTTTTCGCTCCTGTTGAAGGAACAGCGATACAGCCATACATGCATAACATACATACATACATACATAGAGATATATATACATATTTTAAATCAAATATTCTGTTTCTAGGTAACGATAGTTAAACAGCTAGCGTATATACCGGATGCTTTGCAAAAGCGTTCATGAAGGCCAATGCTATCCAAATACTTCTTTTTTTTTTAAAATTGGAAATTTGGAAACAATTGTAACCATTACACTCAAACTTGTACCATATAACCAGTACCATATAGCGAATACAATATAACGAGTACAATATAACCAGTACAATATAGCCAGCACAATATAGCCAGCACAATATAACCTGTACCGTTTAACCCGTACAATATTACCAGTACAATGTAGCCAGTACAACATAACCGATAGTCGGCAGATTCCTCTAAATTAACTTAGTATATTTCCACTACACTAACACACATATTATCATGTTCTGTTTGCAAAGCAGTCTAAGATCCTAAGTTGAATGGGTTCTATTATTGAAATTGTAATTATATCCATGAGATGGTCGAAATTATTTGTTTAGTTATAGAATCATGCAAGTTTCTCAGAATAAATTGGAACACCAGTTTCTGGAATTCAACCCTAACTCTTACAGCATTCTACTAATCCAAGATCTATGACTCAGTCTAAGATTAAGTGTGTCACCTTCCTTCACGCTCAGCATCATTTTGTCCTGACTTATCTGTTAACCCTGACCCAACTTTTTTTCTAAACCCCTGCCCCATCTCCTTTCTTAAATCCCTAACAGACTTTCTTTCCTAATCCCTTATCCAACCTTCTTTTCCAGACCCCTGCCCGACTTTTTTCCTAAAGCCCTATCCCACCTTCTTTCCTAAACCCTTATCCCACCTCCTTTCATCAACCCATATCCCACCTCCTTTCCTTAACCCCTACCCCACCTTCTTTCTTAAAACCTTATCCCACATTTTTTCCCAAACCCTTATCCCACTTTCTTTCCTCAACCCCTATTCCACCTTCCCCCAACCCTTATCTCATCTTCTTCCCTAAACCCTTATCCCATCTTCTTCCCTAAACCCTTATCCCATCTTCTTCCCTAAAGCCTTATCCCATCTTCTTCCCTAAACCCTAATCCCATCTTCTTCCCTAAACCCTTATCCCATCTTCTTTCCTAAACCCTTATCCCATCTTCTTTCCTAAACCCTTATCCCATCTTCTTTCCTAATACCCTATCCCACCTTCTTTCCTAAACCCTTGCCCAACTTTATTTCCCTAAACCACTATCCCACCTTCTTTCCCAAACCCCTGTCCCACCTTCCCCATCCCCATCCCTTATCCCATCTTCTTTCCGACCCCACATTCTTTCCTAACCATCTGTCCTTTTCTTCCTGTCATCCTCCTTGAAATGTCTCGCCCCTCACCTCGTTATTTGTTCCTCAATCACCCAATCTCTCGTTCATTGATTGAAGTTTTGCATATTCCCATCACCACCGTCACATATTTGCTTCAATGTTAAATTACTGCTCTACCCCCCCACCCCCAACCTCTCCCTACCCCCCCCCCTTTCTTTTATGTGGTCGGCTGCTGCAGTCAATAAACTCCCGTTACATTCACGATGGAATTTATGATACTTCCAGACCGGAATTCCAATAGCATGGAACGCCTGCATACTGGCCAGAACACTGGTCGGTACAAAGGTCGGTACAAAGGTCGGTACAAAGGTCGGTACAATGGCCGGTACAAAGTTCACTACAGAGGCCTGTTCAAAGGTCAGTATAATAGCCGGTACCAAGTTCGGTGCAGTTTAATGGCCGGTAAGATGGTCAGTACAATGGCCAGTACACAGGTCGGTACAATGGCCGGTACCATGGTCGGTACAGAGAACGGCACAAAGACTGGTTCAACGGCCGGTATGATGAATGGTTCAAAAGCCTCTACAGTGGCCGGTACAAAGAACGGTCAGACCTGGTCTTGGAGAGGAAAGAAATATCTGTTCAATACGTGTAGTATCTCCTCTTGTTCCTGGAACTAACAAGGTTCCCTGTGTAGCGCATGCAATATGGCGCCATGTTCTTCTTCAGAGTGTGAGGTAACATAAAATGCTAACAAGTTTTCCTCTTAAAATAACTTAGATTTGAACGTGTGCACACTGTCAAGACGTGACATCAATAAGACAACAATAGACAATAGAGTTAAGATAAGATATAAAAAGAGATAGATAGGATTACGTCAGATAAAATATATAAAAAGATAGATAAGACTACATAAGATAAGATTATTTTTTTAAAGTAAATACAGTTGTTATATTATCTAATATATGTTTATTTTCAGCATATAGATAGACGTAACATAGAGACGTCCAACACATAACATAGAGACGTCCAACATCCAACATAGAGACGTTCAACATAGTATACAGAGACGTCCAACATATATCACAGGCATCGAAAATATGAAACAGAGTCGTCCAAGATATGACACAGAGAAGTCAAACATATCGCATAGATAAGATGCCAAACATATGACATAGAGACGTCCAACAAATATACATGGAGACGTCAAACATGTAAGATAGAGATGTCTAACAAGTGACATAGAGTCGACAAGCTTATGAAATAGAGAGGTCAAACCAATGTCTTAGGTAGAATACATAGATTGTACTCTAATGCTACCTTTGTTGCTATTTTCATCTCCAAATGAAAAATAAAACTGTAACAATGGATGAATGTTACTGGTCAAATCTAGAGCTCCTGTAACAATGGTTGAATGTTACTGGTCAAAGCTAGAGCTCCTGTAACAATGGTTGAATGTTACTGGTCAAATCTAGAGCTGCTGTAACAATGGTTGAATGTTACTGTTCAAATCTAGAGCTGCTGTAACAATGGTTGAATGTTACTGTTCAAATCTAGAGCTGCTATAACAATGGTTGAATGTTATGATCAAATCTATAGCTGCTGTAACAATGGTTGAATGTTACTGGTCAAAGCTAGAGCTCCTGTAACAATGGTTGAATGTTACTGGTCAAATCTAGCGCTGCTGTAACAATGGGTGAATGCTACTGGTCGAATCTAGAGCTGCTGTAACAATGGTTGAATGTAACTGGTCAAATCTAGAGCTGCTGTAACAATGGGTGAATTTTATTGTCAAATCTAGAGCTGCTGTAACAATAGTTGACTGTTATGGTCAAATCTAGAACTGCCGTAACAATGGGTGAATGTTACTGGTCAAATCTAGAGCTGCTGTAACAATGGGTGAATGTTATGGTCAAATCTAGAGCTGCTGTAACAATGGTTGAATGTTATGGTCAAATCTAGAGCTGCTGTAACAATGGTTGAATGTTATGGTCAAATCTAGAGCTGCTGTAACAATGGTTGAATGTTACTGGTCAAATCTAGAGCTGCCGTAACAATGGGTGACTGTTACTGGTCAAATCTAGAGCTGCTGTAACAATGGTTGAATGTTATGGTCAAATCTAGAGCTCCTGTAACAATAGGTGAATGTTATGGTCAAATCTGGAGCTGCTGTTAACAATGAGTGAATGTTACTGGTCAAATCTAGAGCTCCTGTAACAATAGGTGAATGTTATGGTCAAATCTAGAGCTGCTGTTAACAATAGTTGAATGTTATGGTAAAATCTAGAGCTCCTGTAACAATAGATGAATGTTATGTTTAAATCTAGAGCTGCTGTCATTCTAATGTTTAAAATTTTCACATGATAATAAGAAGTCTGTTTTTTTTCTTCATATTTCTAAATCGGTAATTTGAATATCCCCCCAACCTTTGATAGATGAACACACAACATCTTTATCAATTATCCCATGTATATAAATTATGTTTTAAAGGCAAGTGATTTGACTGATGTCACATTCAAGTCAGTTGATTAATGGTACATTCAAGTCAGTTGACTGATGGTATATTCAAAGACTTGAAATTAGAGATCGACCGAAAGTGATTTTCTGATTTCGGTCAAAACCGAAAATAGGCCGAAAGTTTCAAACGACTTTCGGCCGAAATCGAAAATAGGCCGAAAATTTAAAAAATTAATTTCGGCTGAAACCGAAGCCGAAACTGAAAATGAATAATTTAGATGTTTTGAAATTCGTCCCCACATACATTCTGCATACATCGAAATGATGGGGGAAAGTATAAATATTTAAATTCTTTTTATAAAAATGAGATAATCGTGAACATTAATAAATAAACATCTAATATAGGGGTCTCAAACTTGCGGCCTGCGAGTCATTTGTGACCCGCAAGACGATATGTTGCGGTCCGCTACATGACAGCAAAGTTTAGTGTTAACGGCGCGTCTTCCCCATTCTCATATCTATAACGTGACTCTCCGTTACGGTTTCTGTCGAATCTCACCGACTAGTCTAATTCTGATTTTTTTAAATGTTTCTATATATTTTTGTATGATGATTGTAATGGTAAGAACCGTTTTAACATCGGAATACAAGTTTTTATTTTATAGCTTTACATTTGACAAACATGGCAAAGAGTGCGGCTTTGAGAAAAGTTATTAAAAGTAAGTTGGCGGGTAATGCACAACCATAGTTGTGTAATTCGTAGCAATCTGATACATTATAAAAGGATCCATATTAAAATTGTCGCTAGTGTTTACGAGTGAGGGGAATTCCGAGCCTGTCAGCTTGGTCACTTTCAAAATCTTATTCTTGTGCCTTTTTACCCAGTCTGGGGCATAGGCCATCCACAAGAATTCTCCATTCATGACGGTCCTGTGCTTTCCTATCCAGTTGTTTCCAGGCTTATCCCATATTTTGCGTGTCTGCCTCTAGCTCGCGTCTCCATGTATTAATTAGCCTGCATCTCTTTCTTTTTCCCTGTGGATTCCATGTTAGGAATTGTCTGGTGGTGCTATCTGGGGTTTTTCGGAGAGTATGTCCTATCCATCTCCATCTTTTCTTTAAGATGTCTTCAAAGATCGCTTTATTTGTTCTTAAAGATCGCTTAGTTTGTTCTTAAGGATTGTTCAGTTTTTTGTTAAATATCGCTTTATTTGTTCTTAAAGATCGCTTAGTTTGTTCTTAAGGATTGTTCAGTTTTTTGTTAAATATCGCTTTATTTGTTCTTAAAGATCGCTTAGTTTGTTCTTAAGGATTATTCAGTTTTTTGTTAAATATCGCTTTATTTGTTCTTAAAGATCGCTTAGTTTGTTCTTAAGGATTGTTCAGTTTTTTGTTAAATATCGCTTTATTTGTTCTTAAAGATCGGTTAGTTTGTCCATAAAGATCGCTTAATTTGTTGTTAAAAATCGTTTAGTTGGTTTTTAAAGATCGCTTAGTTTGGTTTGTTCTCAAAGATCGCTTCGTTTTTGTTTAAAGATCTTTTAGTTTGTTCTTAAATACCATTTAGTTTGTTAAAAAAAGATCGCTAAAGTATTTTCTTAAAGATCGTTTAGTTTGTTTTTAAAGATCGTTTAGTTTGTTCATAAAGATTGCTTAGTTTTTTTTAGAGATCATTGATTTTGTTCATAAATATCGCTTAGTTTTTCTTCAAGATCATTCAGTTTGTTCTTAAAGATCATTTATTTTGTTTTTATGGATCTTTTAGTTTATTTTTAAAGATCATTTAGTTTGTTCTTAAAGATGCCTCTGTTTTTGTTGAAGATCGCTTAGTTTTTCTTAAAGATCGCTAAGTTTCTTCTTAAAGATCAATAGTTATTTTTTTTTAGGATCATTTAGTTTGTTCTTAAAGATCTTTTAGTTTTTTTTTCTAAAGAACATTAAGTTTTCTGTTAAAGATCTCTTAGATTATTCTTATAAGTCATTTAGTTTACTATTATTGATCATTTGTTTTGTTCTTAAAGATCATTTAGTTCGTTCTTAAAAATCGTTAGTTTGTTCTTAAATGTCGCTTAGTTTGTTGTTAAATATCGTTTAGTTTGTTCTAAAAGATCGCTTAATTTGTTCTTAAAGATTGTTTTATTTGTTTGTAAAGATCATTTAGTTTCTTCTAAAAGATCGCTTAATTTGCTCTTAAAGATCGTTTAGTTTTTTCTTAAGTGTTGCTTAGTTTGTTGTTAAATATCGCTTTCGCTGAGTATTAGTCATGTATAACATATAATGACGGAAAGACGTCGATCAATAATGAATATCAGATTGTCGACCTAGAGACAGACAGACCGTCTGACGTCTGGTAGATGACCGAAAACCTCAGTCACTTTCGGCCGGATGACCGAAAGTCTAAGTCAAATCGGGCTAAACCGAAAAAAAACGAAAGTTAATTTTTCTCTTTCAGCCGAAACCGAAACTTGTCCGAAAGTAATAAAAAACCGAAGCCGAAATTCCGTCGGCCTCTACTTGAAATAATATGTTGAGAGAAATAGGGGAGTTTTTGTGGGTTGATTTGGGGGGTGGGAGATGGAAAGGGGGGGGGGAGAGATCGAGTCAAACACAAACTTTTTCACATACATAACCGGTTGTGAGAGATCTCAAGAGATAATGACGTCATTATACAAGCACATATTACCTCGACCTTTTCAGACACACAAACGGTAGTGATGGAACACAAGAAATAATGACGTCATTTTACAAGCACATATTAATCTCGACCTAATTCAGATACACAAACGGATTAGCTTGACGTCTTAAAGCGAAACTAGCAACGTCACCAATTTCGTGTTCCCGATGATGATGGGGAAACCAAACAACCCATAAAAACCAAACAACAACGTTCGTACAAATCAGTTATTGGCATTTCTAATTATTTTATTTTACATTAATATTCTAATATCCCCATCCGCATTTACACCGCAGATTCCCGTCACCAACTATTGCAGAGAAAAAAAAAGAGAGAAAATATTGCGCACCGAACACACATGCGGCATTTAAAAAAAAAAAAATAATTAGAAATGCCAATAACTGATTTGTACGAACGTTGTTGTTTGGTTTTTATGGGTTGTTTAAGAGAAAAAAAAATAGAGAAAATATAACGCACAGAACACACAGGCTGAATTTAAAAAAAAAAAAAAGAAAAAAAAAAAGAATCTCTTTTAGCGACGTCATCGGGAATTTTATTTCGTGAAATCAGTGTCTGCCTATTTCCTCCTTCTTCCCCTTTGGAAAATAAAAAAGAATCTCTTTAGCGCAGTCATCGGGAATTTTATTTCGTGAAATCAGTGTCTGCCTATTTCCTCCTTCTTCCCCTTTGGAAAAAAAAAAAAAAAAACAAGAGGGAAAAGAAACACGCTTTTTGCGTGTCGGGGGTGGGGGCTGAAGAATGTTTGTCATCGGCAATAAGTCTTTTTGTGCCACGTTTCAGTTCGATAGGTTGACGGGAAGTGGGTCAATGAGCCGTCCGAATATTTGTTGCCAGCAACAGACAAAAGCGAAGCTAGCATAAGTGATTTTTAAAAAAAAAAAAAATCTTGATTCAACAATTTTATTCTTTTCCTAACGACCTTATCCTAAGTTGTTTTTTTTTGTTTTTTTTTTAAATACATGGTTAACAACATGCTCGCTAAATAAATATGCATGCTGACCATGCCAATTTGTTAAGTTCATCAACTCCGCAGGTTGATAAAGGTGGACATCAACATCACACACGCTGTAATCTAAAGCAAGGAGGTGAACACTAGAATAATAAAAAAAAACCTCATTGTCCAAACCTCCTTTATTAATAAGTTTTTTTTTTGGCAGAAAATGCTGTGTAAAAATAAACGTGACGCTGATACACGGTATCCAGGTGTTAGATGATGAGCACAATGTATTTGGCGATGTCTTTGTCTCGGTTTGGTTGACTTAAACTCGTCTATAGATCATATCCTCTTTGTATATATATATATTACGCAGACCGATGGAAGGAAGGAGAAAGGGACACAGTACACACGGACTTACTGGCTGTGTGGAAGTAGGTCAGACGGAAAGAGAGATGGATGGAAGGACCCACTGTCAGCAAGATGGGCGACTATAGAAATGGAATGAGGCATTGGTAGAAGGATGGGTGGACAGTCTAACTGTCAGAGATAGAGAATTGGAGGGTAGCATGGGCACAAGATTTAGATGGAAAGACTTCCTGTCAGAGATAGAGAGTTTGGGGTAGCATTGGCAGAAGGATAGAAGGAAATACTTACTGTCAGAGATAGAGAGTTGGAGGGTAGCATAGGCAGAGGAATAAACCGTGCAACAGATTTGCAGTGGGGCAGTGCCAAAAATCTCAAAGCTGAGGTGAGGGGAGGGGATTGGCGGGTGGAGAGAAGGTGTTTGCACCTCGGCAAATAACTAGGTAAATAGTTTGATCCGCTTTTACACCTGTGGAATTACTTCTACCTTACGGTCATTACGTGATAAATTAGAGGTAGGTGGGAAAATATAGGTAGGTGGGGAAAATAGAGGTTTGTTGGAAAATAGAGTCTGTAGGTAAATAGATTTCGTGATAAAATATAGGTAGGTGAGAAAATAGATGTAGGTGGAGAAAATAGAGATAGGTGTGGAAAATAGAGGTTGTCGACAAAATAAATTTAGGTGGGAAAAGAGAGGGTGGTGACGAAATAGAGGTAGGTGGGAAAATAAAGGTAGGTGGGAAAATAGAGGTAGGTGTGAAAATAGATGGTGGTGACAAAATAGAGGTAGGTGGGAAAATAGATGGTGTGACAAAATAGGGGCAGGTGGAAAAATAGAGGTAGGTGGAAAAATTGAGGTAAGTGGGAAAATAGAGGAAGGTGGGAAAATAGAGGTAGTTGGGAAAACTATAGGTAGGTAAGAAGGTAAAAAAAGTTCCGGTAATAAGAATACCGTTAACAATAGCAATGCTGGTGTAGGTGGTGGTGTTGGTTGTGCTGGTGTAGGTGGTGGTGTTGGTGCGTGTGTACGTCGTTCTACAAATGCGTAGTAACAGACGATGTGCATCTGCCTTTATTGACCCCCCTCCCTTCCCCTCCCGCCCCCCCAATCCCCAGACACACCGTCCAACTGTCCTGGGACACAGGTAGCACTAATGTCTCCTTAATGAAATCCCGTGGAAGGTGCCAAAGCCTATTGGGGGAGGGAAGGGACTGCATTTATAACGGCTTTCTTAGATATCTTTTTAAAGTTCTATCCAATTTTTTTTCTTTTCTTTTCTTTTTTTTTTTTGGGGGGGGGGTTGTTTTTTTGAATGAAATCCCGTGGAAGGTGCCAAAGCCTATTGGGGGAGGGAAGGGACTGCATTTATAACGGCTTTCTTAGATATCTTTTTAAAGTTCTATCCAATTTTTTTTCTTTTCTTTTCTTTTTTTTTTTGGGGGGGGGGTTGTTTTTTTGATGATATTGATGTGTAACCTTGCAAGAAGTACACGGTTGAATAAGACAGGGGCACAGGTGGAAAAAAAATATTCCAGGGGCTACACACAGAGAGGAATTGACGTGAATTGGGGAGCGAAAGAGGGCTTGAGGGGGGGGATCGAGTTTGTTTGTAAATTATTTGTTCTGTTGTTTTGGACCCTATTATTGATCTGCCCCTCCAACACCTTGCCCACCATTCATAACAATCTAAGACAACGCAAACAGGGCAACTGTCTAGCGCGCAAAATTTAAGAGCGGTGATATTTGTTTAAAAGATCAAATCAAAATCAATACATCTTAGCAGGAACAAAAATAATTTTTAGCCGTGAGCGGCTGAAGTGCTGGATAAGTCGCTGGTCCTAGAGCACCAAGAGCTATCTGATGAACGAGCCATCTGACGAACGGGCCATCGGACGAACGAGCCATCGGACGAACGAGCCATCGGACGAACGAGCCACCGGACGAACGAGCCATCGGATGAACGGGCAATGTGACGAACGAGCCATCTGACGAACGAGCCATCGGACGAACGAGCCATCGGACGAACGAGCCATCGGAAGAACGAGCCACCTGACGAACGAGCCATCGGACGAACGAGCCACCTGACGAACGAGCCACCTGACGAACGAGCCACCTGATGACCGAGCCATCTCACCGCAAACAAAAACCCTTTTTTGGGGGGTTATGTGAGAAATATGAACATAATAATAATAATAATAATCATAATAATAATAATAATAATAATAATAATAATAATAATAAAGTTTATTTGAAAAAGCTCGAAGCGCGGTACAAAGTCAACCATATTAAAAAGAGAAATAAAAACAATCTAAAATTTACCACATTTAAAAAACAGACGCAGCAATATAAAGCTACATATGAGCATACCAAGTCAAAGTCTTTCATCCCGTTTCAACCATAAGCAACACAAGCCAATATAACTTAACTGAAAAAGATGGTAGATAGCATCACCCCAGAAGGTGTTTGCGAAATAGATGTGTTTTTAAATCGGTTTTAAATGACTCCAGTGTCTGGCTGTTTCTGAGAGCGACGGGAAGTGCGTTCCAAATAATACACAATGTCACTAGGCTCTATGTAATTTGATGTAAGCAACTTTCGCTTTGTTTTTGTTTTTTGTTTTTTGTTTTTTTTTGTTTTTTTGTAACACAAAACATAATCTCCAACGCAAGTTTTGTACGTGATCTGAACACGTCATGAATTAATTTTTTTTTATTACTTGCGTCGACAGAGAAGGATGCTTTCAGTGCCGGTCATGCTAGAGACCAAAAAAAACCACCGTTTAATATATCTTAAGAAAATTTATTTAGACCCGCTCACTGCGCCAGAAGGGTATAGGTCGCTCCTCAGTACAAGACCCACTCTTAAAGTTTGGTAGAATTTAAAAAAAACTATTTTTAAAAATATTGCCCCCCCCCCCCCCAAACACCCTTGGTTGTAAGCAGCACTTTTAGCTTATAGAAATCTTTCCCGGTTGGTTTGGGGGAAAGGAGGGGGGGAAGGCAGGGGGCAAGCGGCCTCTACCGGGAACCATATTATGGTATATGGTGGAGAGAGAATGTAGCTTTTAGAAAAATAGAATTACAATCATCTATTTCTCTCTAGTAGACTTGTGTGATAGCACTCTGATTTCTCTCTTTCTATCACTCTTTCTCTCTCTCTCTCTCTCTAACTCCCTCTCATTGTCGCTGGTTACCGGAAATTTGATCGAAAGAAACTTCGTCGACGGTAAATTGATCGAACGGAATTTTGGTAGATTTTTTTTTTTTTTTTTTTTTTTCAGTTAACGCGTTAAAATTGTCGTCAAATTTCTTTTTGAACGCACTCTACTATATAGTCAAACAAAATAATGCGCTCAAAAAGAAATTTGACGACAATTTTAACGTTAAAACTGAAAAAAAAAAGAGATTCGACCAAATTTGCGTTCGATCAAATTCCGTTCGATAAATTTACCGTCGACGAAATTTCTTACGATCAAATTTCCGGATCCGGTTGTCTCTACCTCTACTCAAAATTAAGTTTCGCCTTTACTCTCCCGCCTACATGTTCTTAATTTGTATTTCCTTCCTATTAGACCAGTGGTTCTCAACCTTCCGAATACCACGACCTTTTAACACAGTTCCTCGTGATGTGGTGTCCTCCAACCATAACATGATTTTCGCTGCTACTTCGTTAATATGTGTTTTCCAATGGTCTTGGGCGACCCCTGGATAAGGCGTCGTTCGACCCAAAGGTTGAGAACCGCTGTAATAGACACTTTCACTTTCATCCGTTTGGAATGCTAACTCTAGCTACGCCACTGCCTGGAACCCTAACGCTAGCTACGCCTCTGCCTGGAACCCTAAAACTAGTTGCGCCATTTCGTGGAACCCCTAACACCAGCTGCGTCTCTGCACAAGCTACCACTACTGCTTGAAACCGCAACCCCCCCCCCCCCACCCACCACCCCCGAGGAATATCGGCGACAAGAGGAAACGCTGCGAGTACGCTATTCGAGGCCGTCCAACCATCCAGGCATAATGATCTGACAGCTTTCTTTGTGCATTGTTCATTTCCCGGTTGTACAATGCAACAGATTTTTTACAGGGCAGGTGAGACAACGGCATCCTGGTTGTTGTTTTTTTATTCTATGCCAGTGATCGAAAAATAGAGGAAACTTGTAGAATTGAAAATGTCCACTTCTAAAATGGGGCTTTCCAAAAGTGTTACGGTTTGAAAGTGTCTTATTGTAACGGTTTGATTGTGTCTTATTGTAACTGTTTGAAAGTGTCTTATTGTAACGGCTTGAAAGTGTCTTATTGTAACGGTTTGAAAGTGTCTTATTGTAACGGTTTGAAAGTGTCTAAATGTAACTGTTTGAAAGTGTCTTATTGTAACTGTTTGAAAGTGTCTTATTGTAACTGTTTGAAAGTGTCTTATTGTAACTGTTTGAAAGTGTGTCATTGTGACGGGGTCTTATTGCAACCGCTGGACGGCATGACAGTCAGATTGTGTGACAGAATGGAGGGAATTTATCGATTTCAACAGAAACCGCTTGTCTAATGATTTAATATTACACGTTTTCGATCGTCTTGAGTGTGTTCCTAGTTGCAGTCTAAGGACCACGGACCAAAGACCACGAACCAAGGGGTCGGACCAAGGACCACGGACCTAGGACCACGAACCAAGGACAACGGACCAAAAACCAAGGACCAAGGACCATGGACCAAGGATCACGGACCAAGGACGAAGGTCCATGGACCAACGACCAAGGACCATGGACCAAGGAACATGGACCTAGGACCACGAACCAAGGACCACGGACCAAGGACCACGGACCAAGGACCACGGACCAAGGACCACGGACCACGAACCAAGGACCACGGACCAAAAACCAAGGACCAAGGATCATGGACCAAGGACCAAGGACCATGGACCAAGGACCACGGACCAAAGACCAAGGACCAAGGACCACGGACCAACGACCACAGACCACGGACCAAGGACCACGGACCAAGGACCACGGACCAAGGACCACGAACCAAGGACCACGGACCAAGGACCAAGGACCACGGACCAAGGACCACGGACCAAGGACCACGGACCAAGGACCACGGACCAAGGACCACGGACCAAGGACCACGGACCAAGGACCACGGACCAAGGACCACGGACCAAGGACCACGGACCAAGGACCACGGACCAAGGACCACGGACCAAGGACCACGGACCAAGGACCACGGACCAAGGACCACGGACCAAGGACCACGGACCAAGGACCACGGACCAAGGACCACGGACCAAGGACCACGGACCAAGGACCACGGACCAAGGACCACGGACCAAGGACCACGGACCAAGGACCACGGACCAAGGACCACGGACCAAGGACCACGGACCAAGGACCACGGACCAAGGACCACGGACCAAGGACCACGGACCAAGGACCACGGACCAAGGACCACGGACCAAGGACCACGGACCAAGGACCACGGACCAAGGACCACGGACCAAGGACCACGGACCAAGGACCACGGACCAAGGACCACGGACCAAGGACCACGGACCAAGGACCAAGGACCAAGGACCAAGGACCACGGACCAAGGACCACGGACCAAGGACCACGGACCAAGGACCACGGACCAAGGACCACGGACCAAGGACCACGGACCAAGGACCACGGACTAAGGATCACGGACCAAGGACCACGGACCAAGGATCATGGACCAAGGACCACGGACCAAGGACCACGAAACAAGGACCAAGGACCACGGACAAAAGACCACGGACCAAGGACCACGAAACAAGGATCACGGACCAAGGACCAAGGACCAAGGACCACGGATGAAGGACCACGGACCAAGGACCAGTGAAAAAGGACCACTTCATTGGGGATATTCGATCCACAGGACAATGAAATAACTGTACCTGCCATTTTATTTAGCACACTCAACAAACACACACACACACGCGCGCAAGCACACACCACCACGCACACACTCAACCGCACACATAACCACACACACAACAAGTTCACACACACAACGAATCACACACACAATCCAAGTAAACAAAACCCATGTACACACACAACTACACACACAACTACACACACAACCAAAATACAACACACACACACACAGCACATACAAACACAATCATGCACACAACCACAACCACACACAACCACAAATACACAACAACGCACAAATGCACAATCCACATACACAAAGACCAGACATAAGTCATGTGTCTCATAACAACATATATTGCTTTTGAATCTATAATTAATCTTGATAATGCCTTTGGTGATGCGATGAAAACATTTCGACATGAGAAAATCAAACGTTTAGCATAAGAAGCACGATTCCAGAAAGACACACCGAACTTGCTTTCATTAGAACATTAAATTGGGGGAACCTCTGATATTTAAGCGACCCAATGTTGTCATGTGGAAGAAAAAAACAATTATCAACTTAGTATGGAAAAAAGCTTGGTTTTGGGGGGAGGAGGTGGGGGACGTTAGCGGCAACGAAGAGTGGGAGAACGCCTCAAAAGGTCCTCGCGATGGCTCTGGTGGTAATTAGAATTAAAATCATGCTTCAAGAATTCAACAGTCCTACATCAAACATACCTGCCCTACACCAAACATACCAGACCTACATCAAAATGCCTCAACCTACATTAAAAATACCTGACCTACACCAAAATGCCTCACCTACATTAAAATACCTGACCTACATCAAAATACCTGATCTACATCAAAATACTTCGCCTCCATCAAAATACATGACATACACCAAACATACCTGACCTAAATCAAAATACCTGACCTACATCGAAATACCTGACCTACATCGAAATACCTGACGCAATGGCTGACATAATAGTTTCGATAAGTGTTTCCCAAACTTTGTTGAGGCATGCCCCACCAAAGCCTCTCTAAAATTCGTATACCCCCCCCCCCCTCCCAACCAAGTATCATGTACATAATTTTATAATTTTTAATATTCAAAAAAGGGTTGTTCACTGAAGAAACTTAAATGATAGGTTTTCGCAAGAAATCCCTGGGAAATTGGTGAAGAAACATAGTCAGTAAGTTTTAAAAACATATAATGGAGATCTGAAATTCAAGTACGAAATAATTTTAATGAAAGATTTGTTTCTATTTTATTTTAATTATTGGCAATTATTTATTATTTAAATTTGGTCAGATGCTTGTGCTTGATGCTTGGTACCAAGAGATTTTTATGTTAGGTTCCAACTTAGTTAGCTTCAGTCTCAAGTCTCCCCGTCATGTTATAATCCAGCCGATTGGTGTGTGTGTATGTGTGCGTGTGTGTGTGCGTGCGTGTGTGTGTGTGTGTGTGTGCGTGTGTGTGCAACAAATCGTTTATGGCACTCAATCCACATTCAGAAAAATATGGCAACGGTAACAATAGCTTTCATGTACATTTTGGTTGAATTTCGAGATTTGATTTCCGTTTCCTGCACAAAGCCAAGCCGTCACTCCTTTTATAATTAATAAAGTTTTAACTGACTCATCATTTTGCATTTCTGCGAGTTCTTCTTGATACTGAATATTTGGAATAGACAAATCCACTCACATTGGTTGCATCGTCCAAGCTGGAAAATCAATTTGTTTCCAATCAGTAAATACTTCTTTAATATTAGCCGATAGAATTTCCAGATGATCGGCAATAACAAGTATAGCGGTATCAGACACTTCACATTTTGGAACCAATGAAACTTCTCACAATTTTTGTTTTAAATATTTTGCTGACATAATTCAATAAAGGTAATGGAACCAAATGTCGTCGCCTTTGCATCAACAATAGTTTTATTTGTTCCTTGAAGTTGATTATTTAATATAATAAGTTTTTCAAAGATGTCATCTAAATAACTCACAAGATCGATCGTTAACAGATACTTCATGTCACGTTGGTCACTTTGAAAAATCGCAAGAGTATCAAATAGTTTCATAAATCTTTTTCAAGCACTTACCCCTTTCTAAAGCCATCTTACTTCAGTGTGACGTAAAAGCCTCACATAGTCTGCTGCATTTTGGTCTTCAGAAAATAGCTTGAAGAGACGTTCACATTTGGTATTAGCTTTAATAGCATTGATACACTTTATAACTTAATTTAGTACTTTATTTACAACAGGCGAAATGTTTTTAGCTACCAAGTTTTCCCTATGAATAACACAATGCAAAGGTAGCATTTCTGGATTCTCAACTTTCATCAGTTTTAAGCAGCCATTTTTCTTGCCCATCATATTAGGAGCCCCATCTGCAGCACAAGATGGTATATTTTTCATTGGTACATTATTGACATCTAAGTAATTTTTTATCTCATTATATATATAATTTAGGCGGCAGTGGTGCTTTCTAATGATTTAAAGAAGAGCATTTCTCCAGCAAAATTTCATTTATCAATATATCTTACGTGAGTTATCACTATAGCCTCACTGCCTCTCGATGTTGATTTATCCATGTGCAATGAGAATCTCTTTGTTTTCCGCTTTTCAACAAGTTGTATTTCATTATCTTCACTCATTTCGTCTATTCTTCTGCCAACTGTATTGTTTCTGATTCTCACACCTTTCACTTCTTTGTCACTTTTTTTTCCCAGAACCATTTTAAGAAATGCTGATATTGATGGGTTTTTTTTAAATTCTCTCCTACATTATGATTTTATTTCAGATTTCCTATGGTTTGCAGTGGCAGTATGAGCAGTAAATAGAGACTTTAATTTTGCTCTTATTTCAAAATACAAGTTAAATCATAGTAGACGGTTGAAGTCTAGACAGCTCATTTTCCAATTGCCCCTTTAAAAAATCAAATGCCCCCCCCCCAACCCCTGTAGGGCGTGGGAGCCACGTTGTTAAACACCAGTTTAGATGTCTCGAAGCTAGATTCATCATACAGGGATTCATCTCCCTTTGCAGATCTAGTGTTTGGGTGAAATGTGGAATCATCTTACTAGCTCTGAGGACTCCTCACTAGAAGTAAACCATTTCAACCTGGATCACGTGACCCCTAATCGCTTACACAAAGACTGATCTTCTTACCATACAAATACACAACTCATTACTTTGTTTCACAAAAGGCTTCATATTTTTAGACTTCTATTTAGCCAATATACCCGGCTTTGCTCGGTATTTGTAGTTGGAAAAAAAACAAAAAAAAACAACCTCTAACGAAATTGTTTTAGATCTATCCATTTATTGTAAATTAATCTAAATAGTAGGTTGTTCAAGAAAAAAACAACTTTGGCCCATGGCATTACACGCTATTAAAAAAAAAAACTCAAACCCAGTCAGTATTTTCTCGTGGACAATGAAGTGTAACAACTATGGCTGCCACGTTTGATGAAGATCCATCAATTCAATGGAGAGACGTATGCGGTACAAACAACAATAACGAGAAATTATCACACTTTAACTAGGAGATATCTATTATACCATGAAGGTGCATGGATGAAGATTTGAAATCGTATTCAAAGAGATCTTTTTTTGTACACATAAGACTAATTAAAAATTCACCATGTACATGCTCGATGAATGTGATATTATATGCTTTTTTGGTTTGTTGTTCGTTGTCTTGCGCCGGTCCTCACTATAAAACTCTAGCGTCTTGATTGGATGTCAGGAATACAATTTTGACAGCAACTTATGTATGTGTCATTTAAGAAGCTTACACTGAACATGCAACATCGACATAGTTTGATATGCAAAGGGAAATAAACTATGGACACACATGATTCTGTGCGGGACAAATGATGCGTCTAAGAGAATGGTATCCTCATAAAAACGCACCCACCCACTCATTCAGTGACGTAGTTTTACTAAATGCTGATTACGGGCTAAATCACAAACTTTCCGTTCTCACCCCCCCCCCCACACACACACCCACCTCTACTATAAAAGCTGGTAAGGTGACATAAATATAAGCGCAGCCCAGTACTGGTAAGCCCCTGGGTTTGCCAGTGCACCCTTTATGCACTCCCTTGAACTGTGTGATAACTCTAATATAATGTTCAGACCTCTAATTCAACTCGAATGAACTTTTGTTCGCAAGCACCAACCAGGGCAAGGCGTTGGCCAAACAAATGCGCACCGAAAACTTTCTTTTCAAAGCACACCGAAAACTTTCTTTTCAAAGCGCACCGAAAACTTTCTTTTCAAAGCGCACCGAAAACTTTCTTTTCAAAGCGCACCGAAAACTTTCTTTTCAAAGCGCACTGAAACCGTTCTTTTGAAAGCGCACCGTTCTGAATAAACGGCTTATCAAAAATGTGTGCACCAAAAATTACTGAACCCGAACGTCCCTGGAAGTCATTTAAAAGCTAATTTTTCTTGTACTCTTTGCCCTCCACATTTTACCCTTTACCCTCTACATTTCACTCTTTACCCTCTACATTTTACCCTTTACCCAAAACATTTTACTTTTTACCCTTTACATGTTACCATTTTTTTTTAAAATTATACCTTTTGGGATCAAGGGATTATGACGACATTTTCCAGGAACCGTCCACAGATCAGAAGGAATGACCAGGTCAATTTTGATTTCAATCGATTGTTTGGTTTTCATTGTGATTGATCGAACAGATTTACAAACAAACAAACATAATCAACCTGGGTTTTATAGAGTAGTTATTTACTTGTTTTAAATGAAAAGAAACACACAAAAAAAAGATTTTGTAACAATAAATTTAAAAACAAAACAAGCACAGAATCTTTAGGGTACCCCACTTATCCCGCAGCATTGTCTAATTTTTGTTCTTGATTGTCACTTCACAGTGGATTCACGATACTCTCCGAATTAAAACAGTCTCCGGAAATACATCCAAAACGAAAGCGATGCTTATCCCTTTCCTATTTCATAGATACCCAATCATGCGGTGGCCATCTTCCTTATAGCATCATTGCAAGACTTGATCCAATTATTATCAAATAAGTTTTGATGATTTCCTCGAGTGGTCTGCTGCTGCATCTTTTCTAGCCATTCGTATTTTGGGGAAATTATGACATCGTGCGGAGCCAAGGTTCTCAATCAATAGGGACAATTTTTACCACATCATATGGACCGGAGGTTCTCAAACTATCAAGAAGATTATAAAATCGTGCGAACCCTAGGTTCTCAGGCAATAGAGACAATAATAAGCACATCAAGTTGACCGGGGAGCTCTCAAACGATCAAGAAAATTATAACCACATCATTTGGACCGGAGGTACTCAAACCAACAAAAAAATTATAGCATCGTGTGGACCCTTCGTTCTCAATCAATAGGGACAATTGTAACTACATCATGTGGACCCGGGGGGGGGGGAGGGGGGTTCTCAAACAATTTGGAGGACTGTAGCTACATCATGTAGATCGGAGGTTCTCAAAAAATATCTAGAGTTACAACTACACCCACGTGAACCAAAGGGGGGGGGGGCACTCAGGCAGTCCATAAAAATTATAACTACATCATGCAGCCCGCGGGTTTTCAGACCATCTGGCTGGAGGGTTCGGTGTTGGACTTGCAGTTGTGAAAAATCTGTATTAGATTTTTGCTGTTAAATCTTAGCTCTTATTTGAATTGAACTGTTCCTACAGTCAGGGAGCAGCTTTTGTTTTAAAATTAGTTTCGGTACTTCCTTCTCAGACTTCGGCGCTTCTACATATAATGTTGTTTTTTGGTGTGTACGTCTTTACATAGTTCTGGAGTGTGTGTACGTCTTTACATAGTTCTGGAGTGTGTGTACGTCTTTACATAGTTCTGGAGTGTGTGTACGTCTTTACATAGTTCTGGAGTGTGTGTACGTCTTTACATAGTTCTGGAGTGTGTGTACGTCTTTACATAGTTCTGGAGTCGCCACCAAAGAAGATCAGGGGGTTACCGCTGATGCCCGTCATTGATGGGAAGACAACTCGTTTTCCTTCACGACTGACCGATATTTTATTATGATTTAGTAGTTGGGACGGTCTCCCCCTTGTGTGTGTGTGTGTGTGTGTGTGTGTTTTGGGGGGGGGGGTTAAGACACTGGGTAATAAATAGTCCTCTCGTATGGATTTAGTCGCGTTAGAATTGTGTAACGTTTTACAACACCAGGAAATGTCGATGTGGGTTGGAGAGTTGCTTGAAGGTATTGGGTATTGTGTCGTACGTTTTATTCACCAGGCTGACCCAGAAAGCGATATAAGAAAGAAGAAGAAAAAAAAAGTGGAGATAATTTTAAGTTTAAGCTAGTATATATTTAGTCGATGTTTCAGAAACAAATCACAACCATGTGTTCGTTTATTAAGCCATCAAGAATTTAGGAGTAGAAATTTACGCCATTTTCTGCACATGCGTACACTCGTACACACAAACACGCGGATAGGCGCAAACACACACACTGAAACAAAGCTATGAAATCTATTGAAAAGTATATTTTAAATCTAATTCACTTAGTCCACCCATGACAAGGTTTACCACCAGTGACTAGGCCTACAACCAGTGACTAGGCCTACAACCAGTGGCTAGGCCTACAACCAGTGGCTAGGCCTACAACCAGTGGCTAGGCCTACAACCAGTGGCAAGGCCTACAACCAGTGGCAAGGCCTACAACCAGTGGCAAGGCCTACAACCAGTGGCAAGGCCTACAACCAGTGGGTAGGCCTACAACCAGTGGCTAGGCCTACAACCAGTGACTAGGCCTACAACCAGTGACTAGGCCTACAACCAGTGACTAGGCCTACAACCAGTGACAAGGTCTACAAACAAAGACAAGGCCTACAACCAGTGACAAGGTCTGCAACCCAATACAAGGCCAACAACCAGTGACAAGGTCTGCAACCGAATACAAGGCCTACAACCCGGGACAAGGTTTACAGCCCATGAAAAGGCCTACAACCAGTGACAAGGTCTACAACCGAATACAAGGCCTACAACCCGGAACAAGGTTTACAGCCCATGAAAAGGCCTACAACCAGTGACAAGGTCTACAACCGAATACAAGGCCTACAACCCGGAACAAGGTTTACAGCCCATGAAAATGCCTACAACCAGTGACAAGGTCTACAACCGAATACAAGGCCTACAATTCGGGACAAGGTTTACAGCCCATGAAAAGGCCTACAGCCAGTGACAAGGTCTACAACCGAATACAAGGCCTACAACCCGGGACAAGGTTTACAGCCCATGAAAAGGCCTACAACCAGTGACAAGGTCTACAACCGAATACAAGGCCTACAACTCGGGACAAGGTTTACAGCCCATGAAAAGGCCTACAACCAGTGACAAGGTCTACAACCGAATACAAGGCCTACAACCTAGGACAAGGTTTAGAGCCCATGAAAAGGCCTACAACCAGTGACAAGGTCTACAACCGAATACAAGGCCTACAACCCTGGACAAGGTTTACAGCCCATGAAAAGGCCTACAACCAGTGACAAGGTCTACAACCGAATACAAGGCCTACAACTCGGGACAAGGTTTACAGCCCATGAAAAGGCCTACAGCCAGTGACAAGGTCTACAACCGAATACAAGACCTACAACCTAGGACAAGGTTTAGAGCCCATGAAAAGGCCTACAACCAGTGACAAGGTCTACAACCGAATACAAGGACTACAACCCGGGACAAGGTTTACAGCCCATGAAAAGGCCTACAATAACATTAATTATATCAGTCCGAAGAAAACCGAAAAAATGTTTTCCTTTTCGGATAAAAGAACACTGTCGAATGATGTCATCAAATGTATTTCACGCTAAAATCCACACACTCGCCTAACCTCACACCCAACTACAACACAGCATTCATTTGTCTCTGAGACGAAAATTGCAACAAAGGACAGTTTGAACACAAGGCCAACATTTCTGTCAACCTTTGATCTCTCTGTCCTACCCTCGAAACCAACCACTTCAATTAAACCATCGTCCTGTTGGAATAATCTCAAGCCAAGAGGTTTAACATGGTAGCCGCCCCTGCAGGCTTTGATTGTCTTCATTAAAACCCTTTGAGCTCATATGAGTGGCATCAGATGCAAACCATCTTCTGGTCTTATTTCTCCTGGTAAAATCTATAACAAAACCGTCTTCAAACGGGGCATCTGATATCCTGTTTGCTGATGAAAAAAATAGGCCAGGAATGAGAGCCCCAGTGATGAGTCTCCTTATTGAGTCCAATTGATTTAATCCGCTCTGATCCATCAATGGATGCCCTAATGAGTGGGATCACATACAGACACGAATGGTATTGTAAGCATACTGTGCCCTTATGAGTGGGATCAGATAGGGAAACTAGTGCTATTGTAAGGATAATGTGCCCTTATGAGAGGGATCAGATACATAAATTAGTGCTAACGTAAGAACACAATGCCTTTATGAGTGGAATACAATACAGAAGTTTTGCTATTGTAGGCTACCAGTGTCCTAGTGGGTGGGATCAAATAGAGAAAAGTATGGCTAATTTAAGCAACCAGTGCCCTGATGGGTAGAATCAGAGACAGAAAATTAGGGCTGTTTTAAGCAACCAGTGCCCTGATGGGTAGGATCAGAGACAGAAAATTAGGGCTGTTTTAAGCAACCAGTGCCCTGATGGGTAGGATCAGAGACAGAAAATTAGGGCTGTTTTAAGCAACCAGTGCCCTGATGGGTAGGATCAGAGACAGAAAATTAGAAGTGCCCTGATGGGTAGGATCAGAGATAGAAAATTAGGGCTGTTGTAAGCAACCAGTGGCCTGATGGGTAGGATCAGAGACAGAAAATTAGGGCTGTTTTAAGCAACCAGTGCCCTGATGGGTAAGATCAGAGACAGAAAATTAGGGCTGTTTTAAGCAACCAGTGCCCTGATGGGTAGAATCAGAGACAGAAATTAGGGCTGTTTTAAGCAACCAGTACGCTGATGGGTAGGATCAGAGACAGAAAAGTAGAGCTGTTTAAGCAACCAGTGCCCTGATGGGTGGGATCAGAGACAGAAAATTAGGGCTGTTGTAAGCAACCAGTGCCCTGGTGGGTAGGATCAGAGACAGAAAATTAGGACTGTTTTAAGCAACCAGTGCCCTGATGGGTAGGATCAGAGACAGAAAATTAGGGCTGTTGTAAGCAACCAGTGCCCTGATGGGTAGGATCAGAGACAGAAAATTAGGGCTGTTTTAAGCAACCAGTGTCCTAATGAGTGTGATGAAATGCACAAAATTAGGGCTGTTGAAAGCAACCACTGCTCTAATAATGTTGGACTTCCTGCCAGAAATAATTCCTTTTCTTAACTTGAGTGGCCTTTGTTTGATCGTCACAGCTATATTTTTCTAGGTTACCATATTTTTCTAGCTTACCATATTTTTCTAGGTTACCATATTTTTCTAGATTCCCATATGTTTCTAGGTTCCCCTATTTCTCTAGTTTCTCATATTATTTTTGTTCCCATATTTTTCTAGGGTTCCAATATTTTTCTAGGTTCCCATATTTTTTTCCCATATATTTCTAAGTTCCCATATTTTTCTAGTTTCCCCTATTTCTCTAGGTTCCCATATTCCTCTAGGCTCCGAGATCTTAGATAGCAGCCTATACCTCTTAGTTTTCCTGTACATTTGATCAATTATTTTTGACTGTTTTCCCTTTCTCTCGTTCAATAAAACTCAACAAAAGTAAAGAAATTATCTTCAACTTGCTACACAATTACGTCATTTGAAGAATTAATCTCATCTTGCTACACAATTACGTCATTTGAAGAATTAATCTCATCTTGCTACACAATTACGTCTTTTGAAGAATTAATCTCATCCTGCTACACAATTTCGTCTTTTGAAGAATTAATCTCATCTTGCTACACAATTATGTAATTTAAAGAATTAATCTCATCTTCCTACACAATTATGTCATTTGAAGAATTAATGTCATCTTGCTACACAATTATGTAATTTAAAGAATTAAACTCATCTTGCTACACAATTATGTAATTTAAAGAATTAATCTCATCCTGCTACACAATTACGTCTTTTCAAGAATTAATCTCATCTTGCTACACAATTACGTCTTTTCAAGAATTAATCTCATCTTGCTACACAATTACGTCTTTTCAAGAATTAATCTCATCTTGCTACACAATTACGTCTTTTGAAGAATTAATCTCATCCTGCTACACAATTTCGTCTTTTCAAGAATTAATCTCATCTTGCTACACAATTACGTCTTTTGAAGAATTAATCTCATCCTGCTACACAATTTCGTCTTTTCAAGAATTAATCTCATCTTGCTACACAATTACGTCTTTTGAAGAATTAATCTCATCTTGCTACACAATTATGTAATTTAAAGAATTAATCTCATCTTCCTACACAATTATGTCATTTGAAGAATTAATGTCATCTTGCTACACAATTATGTAATTTAAAGAATTAAACTCATCTTGCTACACAATTATGTAATTTAAAGAATTAATCTCATCCTGCTACACAATTACGTCTTTTCAAGAATTAATCTCATCTTGCTACACAATTACGTCTTTTGAAGAATTAATCTCATCCTGCTACACAATTTCGTCTTTTCAAGAATTAATCTCATCTTGCTACACAATTACGTCTTTTCAAGAATTAATCTCATCTTGCTACACAATTACGTCTTTTCAAGAATTAATCTCATCTTGCTACACAATTACGTCTTTTGAAGAATTAATCTCATCTTGCTACACAATTACGTCTTTTCAAGAATCAATCTCATCTTGCTACACAATTACGTCTTTTCAAGAATTAATCTCATCTTGCTACACAATTTCGTCTTTTGAAGAATTAATCTCATCTTGCTACACAATTATGTAATTTAAAGAATTAATCTCATCTTCCTACACAATTATGTCATTTGAAGAATTAATGTCATCTTGCTACACAATTATGTAATTTAAAGAATTAAACTCATCTTGCTACACAATTATGTAATTTAAAGAATTAATCTCATCTTGCTACACAATTACGTCATTTAAAGAATTAATGTCATCTTCCTACACAATTTCGTCATTTTAAGAATGAATGTCATCTTGCTACACAATTACGTCATTTAAAGAATTAATCTCATCTTGCTACACAATTACGTCATTTAAAGAATTAATCTCATCTTGCTACACACATTACGTCATTTAAAGAATTAATGTCATCTTGCTACACAATTACGTCATTTAAAGAATTAATCTCATCTTGCTACACAATTACGTCATTTAAAGAATTAATCTCATCTTGCTACACACATTACGTCATTTAAAGAATTAATCTCATTTTGCTACACAATTACCTCATTTAAAGAATTAATGTCATCTTGCTACACAATTACGTCATTTAAAGAATTAATCTCATCTTGCTACACAATCACGTCATTTAAAGAATTAATGTCATCTTGCTACACAATTACGTCATTTAAAGAATAAATGTCATCTTGCCACTCAACTACGTCATTTAAAGAATTAATCTCATTTTGCTACACAATTACCTCATTTAAAGAATTAATGTCATCTTGCTACACAATTACGTCATTTAAAGAATTAATCTCATCTTGCTACACAATCACGTCATTTAAAGAATTAATGTCATCTTGCTACACAATTACGTCATTTAAAGAATAAATGTCATCTTGCCACTCAACTACGTCATTTAAAGAATTAATCTCAACTTGATTTAAATCACGTGATTTAAAGAATGTTTGTTTTTGTGTGTGTTTTTCTTAACACCCCCCCCCCCATAAAAAGATAACAATTAATCCTTTAATATAATATTAATCTCTCATTAATCCTGGATTAACTCAAAAGATAATAAATTTTAGAGTTGGGAAGAGTTGATGCAAATTTAAACAATTTTATTTTACTTGTATAAAAACTGATTTTTTATTATATGTATATATATATATATTTATATATATATATTTATATATATATATATATATATATATATATATATATATACATATTTATATATATATACATATATATATATATATATTTTTTTTTTTTAAATTTCTTTTAACCGGTTAAGTTTCCCCGCTGGCTTGCATGAAGTAAGTTAAACATTTCTCACGGCTGCTCAAGCCTGCTGGTCCACGAGTACCTAGGAGGAGTACTCCTCACTGTGTATTCGATTTCAGTCGCTTGTGTGTACACTCAACTACGTAATCGAACTCGGGATACGTTAGTGTATGTTTCGTGTGTATTCGTTTTTCTAGACTCATCTGCTTAAGAAGGATCGAATGTCGGATATTTTGATCTCATGTCAGGACATTGGTATCGAATGTCGGGATATTGGCTCTCGAATTTGGGAAATCGAATCAATACTCGATCAAACGTTTTGACTTTGGGATTGAATCTCGGGACATTTGAAGCGAAAGTCGGAATATTGGTATCGAATGTCTGTATATTGGTATCGAATATCTGGATATTGGTATCAAATGTCTGGATATTGGTATCTAATGTCTGGATATTGGTATCGAATGTCTGAATATTGGTATCGAATTTCGGATTATTGGTATCGAATGTCGGAATATTGGTATCGAAAGTCTGGATAGTAACATCAAAATCGTAATTAACTCTTAGCGTTTAAAACCCCACGTCCAATCAGCGTACGCCAATCGCTGACGGGTGTCACGTGTTCAAAAGCAATCGATAAACGCTGCTCGATAATGATGTCGATTATTTTGTTCTTCCAATAACAAGGGCAGATCATCGGGAGTTCACTGTGTGCCGTTGGTGGAGAGTCGCAAGATTGTCTGCACCACTCAGGACCACAACAAAGACCTGATAGACGGATGCGTGAACGTACTCTTATCATTGGTCGAGAGGTTGGAGTATGAAAGTCGTGGAGTCGACCGTTTGGTCAAAAGTTCAAAGAATGAAAACTGCCAGCCAGATTAGAAAGACATTTTTTTTTTAATATGAAATAGTTTTTCCGAAAAGAAAACAAAACTCTTATTTATTTCGTAATTAAGGCTAGATGACGTCACCCGCGCGTATCGGAGTTCCGGGTGTTGAAAGAAATGCTAGTAGATGTTTTCATGTTATGTCAATGTGTAGCCGTGAGTAGTCTTGTGTGTGGGAGTGTGTGGGAGTGTGTGGCCGTGTGCTCCGTGGGTGATGTCTGCGTGTAGCCATGCGTAGTCGTGTGTGTAGCCGTGTGTGTAGGTGTGTGCGGCCGTGCGTAGTCCTGTGTGTGTGTGTAGCCCTGTGTGTATAGCCGCGTGCACAGTGGGTGTGTAGCCGTGCGCAGTAGCGTGTGTAGCTGTGTGTGTTGCCGTGTGTGTAGCCGTTTTGTCATTGGATGACGTCTGTATGTAGTCGTGCGCAGTAGTGTTTGTAGCCGTGTATCTAGCCCAGTGTGCGTGTAGCCGTCTGTGTAGGTTTGTGTAGCCATGCGTAGCCGTGCGTGTAGCCGGGTGTGTGTATGTTGCTGACGTTGGAAGAGGGGGGCGGGTCGGCATCTTACGTTTCCCACACTATCGTTACGACGCTTCTGGTCAGACATTGTTCCGTTGTTATTTTTTAACTACCTCCCTTTGCTTAACGTTAACCAAAAAACAAGTACAATTGTGGTAACAAAAGACGAGGAAAACAGAGAGTAACACAAGAAACACATTGGCCACTACGTGTTGGTGTGTATGTGAGCGTGCCCGGATGTCTGCGTGTGGGTATGTGTGTGTGTGTGTGTGTGCGCACGCCAGCGTGTTCGGTGCATCGCTATTCTTTATTTACAGAGAATCCCGGAAGTGACGTGTACACACAGAGGAAGCCACCGGAACCAGCGAAAGACGCGAATCACGCAACAAATGAAAGCCTTGAAACGAAATAAGACAGGTGACTGATGACTTCTTGGTGATCATGTTTGTTATATATATATATATATATATATATATATATATATATATATATATATATGAATACTTATATATATATATATATATATACACACACACACAGACTATTTACAACGAAAAATTAAATTACAATTTAGAAAAATAAGTCAGTGTCGCGACTGAAGGACAGGGACTTCATTTGAGTCGGGCAGGGTGGGGCATTTGCCCCCCCCCCCACCCCGAATTTGCAGGTTATATTGAAATTGCTATACGCTCTGGTGCCTCCAGATTTCCCCCCCCCCCCACCCCGAATTTGCAGGTTATATTGAAATTGCTATACGCTCTGGTGCCTCCAGTTATAAAAAACTTAACAAGCCGACCAAGTATTTGTTTTGCCCCCCCCCTCCCCGGAAGATGGCTGAAATGACGCCCCCTGCTGATGGAGATCGATCCATCTCTTTTTGAGATATAAGTTAGGTAATCATTTATCTTTTAAAATTAGGTTTCAGGTTTTAGGTTTGTAGCGGCGGGATGGGTCGTATGTGTTCGTAGGTTGGGGGATGAGCAAGATGTGGGGGGTGGGGGACCAGTGAGTAGGATGATGCATTAACAAGGAACAAACGATAGTGCACAATTCCAACATACAAACGAGAGTGCACAATTCCAACATACAAACGAGAGTGCACAATTCTTCCAACATACAAACGAGAGTGCACAATTCCATCATACAAACAAGAGTGCACAATTCCAACATACAAACGAGAGTGCACTATTCCAACATACAAACGAGAGTGCACAATTCCAACATACAAACGAGAGTGCACAATTTTTCCAACATACAAACGAGAGTGCACAATTCCAACATACAAACGAGAGTGCACAATTCCAACATACAAACGAGAGTGCACTATTCCAACATACAAACGAGAGTGCACAATTCCAACATACAAACAAGAGTGCACAATTCCAACATACAAACGAGAGTGCACTATTCCAACATACAAACGAGAGTGCACAATTCCAACATACAAACGAGAGTGCACAATTCTTCCAACATACAAACGAGAGTGCACTATTCCAACATACAAACGAGAGTGCACAATTCCAACATACAAACGAGAGTGCAATATTCCAACATACAAACGAGAGTGCACAATTCCAACATACAAACGAGAGTGCACAATTCCAACATACAAACGAGAGTGCACAATTCCAACATACAAACGAGAGTGCGCAATTCCAACATACAAATGCATGTAGCACAATTGTCAATACAACATACTTAAGACGTAGCGCGACATACTACAATGTGGCATGCATTTAATACAACACATTAACAATGTGGCGGAATTTCAATACAACACACGTGCAGGCCTGCCTTCCTGAAACCAGACAACCTCTTCTTCACGCTGGACATTCTCCCTGTGTCAATCTCATTTTCTATTTGATTTCCTGGAATTCATGAGGTCATTATATTGGCGACGGAATGAGGGAGAGGAAAATGACGGTGGATGGGCGTCGAATGAGGGAAAGGGAGAGAGAGAGAGAGAGAGAGAGAGAGGGGGGGGAAAGTGAGAGAGAGAGGATTAATGAGTGATGATGGCGACGGAATGAGAAGGAGGCTCATGAAAAGAGGGATGAAAATATGGAGAGATAAAGAGAGAGAAAGATAGAAATTAAGAAATGATGATGCCGACAGAATGTGACGAGTCGAATGAAAGGAATGATGATGTATATGGAGAGAGAAGGAGAGAGAGAGAGAGAGAGAGAGAGAGAGAGAGGGAGAGAGAGAAATTAAGGAGGGATTGCGGCGAAGGATTGAAAACGAAGTCAAATGAAAGAGTGAAGATTAATATGGAGAGAGAAGGAGAGAAATAATAAGTGATGATGATTGCGACTGTAAGAGACGGAGTCAAATGAAAGGTAGGATGATTAATATATATACAACAGAGAGAGAGGGAGAGAGAGAGACAGAGAGAGAGAGAGAGAGAGAGAGAGAGAGAGAGGGGGGGACAGAGAGAGGGACAGAGAGAGGGACAGAGAGAGGGACAAAGAGAGGGACAGAGAGAGAGGGAGTGGGGGAGAAAACTTAAACGAAAAGATACACTATCTCTATGTGATTAAGTGAAATACCATTTCTATATAATAAGAAATATACCATTTCTTTATGATAAGTAACATACCATTTCTTTATGATAAGTAACATACCATTTTTTATGATAAATAACATACCATTTCTTTATGATAAGTAACATACCATTTCTTTATGATAAGTAACATACAATTTCTTTATGATAAGTAACATACCATTTCCTTATAATAATTAACATCCATTTCTTTATGATAAGTAACATCCATTTCTTTTGATTAAGTAACATATCATTTCTTTATTGATAAGTAACATACCATTTCTTTATGATAAGTAACATACCATTTCTGTATGATTAGTAACATACCATTTCTTTATGATAAGTAACTTACCATATCTTTATGATAAGTAACATACCATTTCTTTATTAAAAGTAATATACCATTTCTTTATGATAAGTAACATACCATTTCTTTATGATAAGTAACATACCATTTCTTTATGATAAGTAACACACCATTTCTTTATGATAAGCACCACACCATTTCTTTATGATAAGCACTAAAACCGTTTCAATATGATAAGTAAAAGACGAGTTCCAAACACAGATACCATTTGGTCAATCAGCATCTCCCATCGCCCCACTCGGGACTGCCCCCGCTGACCAAACGGTCCACCGCGGTCTGAGATGGTCAGTCTCGACACATTTCATTTTACCAGAACTCCGCTCCCTAGAGGGCGCCAGTTGAGAGCCCCCGCTTGGAACAGAGCGCGGTTCCCGGCGACTCTCAGACCATGAAAGTTGGGGGGTCTCGTGTTTTTAAAGTGTTTCCGGGTGCTGGAAACATATAACTGAGGGTGTGATATTGACTGGGGATGTCAGATAGATCTGTAACACAGCCACGTGTATCACATGAAACGTACGTGTTCTTGTGGTGAGCAGGGGTCGTTCCAAGAAGGGTTAGGGGGTTGGCCAGTGCATGATGTCACGTGACTCTCTCACGTTTAAAGACAAATAGCGTAAGTGCTAAAGGGACACAATTTAGAGGTAATTTTATTACAATTTGGGATAACTCTAACCATTCCAAAAACTCAACCTTTAACCAGAGGTTCTCAAACATGTTTTGAGTCACGACATGAATTGTATAGAAGCAAAGTGACACACGGCACGGGTACATTTATACAAAAAATTGTAATACGTTAAGAGAAGAGAGATCGAAGAACAGATGATGCTGTGAAATAATGGCAACTTTATTAAGATAAGATAAGATGAGATGTTTTTTTATTGATCCAACCTAATGGAAATTCTTTTTTTTTAACTGACATAGTACATATAGGTTGGTCTTGGTTTATGGCAACGGTGTGCAAAAAGCCCAGGTAACCGCTGTTTCCCGCAATAAAAAAAAAACACAATCTAACAAGAGTCTCAGTCAAAGCAGATAAAACACATACAACACACATTGATTCCAACGAAAACCTTGTAAAAACCTCTAAACTGTTATGGAAGTAAAAAGACACAAAGATAAGATAACTAACTGAGACCTCCAATCAAGACATAAGACAACTAACTGAGACCTCCAATCAAGACATAAGATAACTAACTGAGACCTCCAATCAAGACATAAGACAACTAACTGAGACCTCCAATCAAGACATTTAATTTATACACCCAATTAAGAAACATATTAACATTTTTTTTTTAATCTTTTTTTTTTAGTTTACTCTTTCATCTGCGATACCCAACAGACAACCTTTGGTGACCGCACAGACAACCGCTGATGACCCAACAGAAAACTGTCTGGGACCCCCACTTTGTGTGTCGACTCATGGATTGGGAACCAAGGTTCTGGAGTGATAAGATCTTAACTGAACAAAAACTAAATTTTAGTCTAACAAAAGCAGCAGATCAACAATTGTATACCATAGATCAGCAATTGTATACCAGGAATCAACAATTGTATACTAGGAATCAACAATTGTATACTAGGAATCAACAATTGTATACTAGGAATCAACAATTGTATACTAGTAATCAACAATTGTATACCATAGATCAGCAATTGTATCCCAGGAATCAACAACTGTATACTAGGAATCAACAATTGTATACCAGCGATAAACAATTGTATACCAGTGATCAAAAATTTTAATACCACCGATCAATAATATTTCAGTAATTGACAATTGTATACCAGCTATCAATAATAATTGTATACCAGCCAATCAACAATTTAATTGTAAACCAGCGATCAATAATGGTATAAATTATACTACCCTGACTGATTCCCCTCCTCTGACTGATAAATGATCTTGCTGGCTGCCGTCCATGGTAAAAGTTATGTGGTGGGGTGAGTGAATATACATTGCAGTACTTTATTTCATAAATGTATTTCATTTTAATGTCATGATTATGTCTCTTTTGATAAAATTTTTACGTACAGCGTGGTGAGCCCAGCCCTAGGCTGGGGTACCGCTCTATTTAAGACGTCTTAATTATTAATTATTAATTATACCAGGGAACACGAGCTTTGAACGCTTACAGTTTAAGTGTAAAGTGGAAATTGGCCGCTATGAAATCCCAGACACCACCAAAATATTACTATCTTAATTTTAAAAAACAAAATGTCAGCTGTTTTGATACGTGACTAACATGGGTGATCTTCGAAAGTTCATGTCTTTGGAAACTCTATTGTAATATATTTTTTTTTTAAATTTATTTATAAAGTGTATTTCAAATTTATTTAATTGTAACACCTTCCCCAACGGTCTCGGGGGTCCTAAACAGCAAACGGGTGGAACTGAAACAAAGAAAGATGTGTGTGTTACTTAATTGATGTAAACTGCAGTTACAACAAATGGGCACTGCCGCAAATAGCCGTAACAAGCCTATAAATGAGCAATATTGATGGTGCCAATTGATGGGGGAGGAGGAGAATAATGCACGGTAACATCTGAACATTGCGTTCATTGGGATATTGTTTGCACCACGTTGTGTTCATCGGGATATTGTTCGCGTCATCATCTCAATATGTGTTAACTGTTTTCGAACAAAATGTAAGTTTGTGTTTGGGGGGGGGGGGGAGGTAATTTGTTCATTTGAGTTGCTAGGTTTGATTGTGTGATCAAGAGGGACACGTTAAACTTATACAACGTTGCTCTGCGACCGGACACATTTGTACAGTGACATATTTGCTCTGCGACCGGACACATTTGTACGTGACATATTTGCTCTGCGACCGGACACATTTGTACAGTGACATATTTGCTCTGCGACCGGACACATTATGTACAGTGACATATTTGCTCTGCGACGGACAAATTTGTACAGTGACATATTTGCTCTGTGACCAGACACATTTGTACAGTGACATATTTGCTCTGCCAACGGACACATTTGTACAGTGACATATTTGCTCTGTGACCGGACACATTTGTACAGTGACATATTTGCTCTGCAACCGGACACATTTGTACAGTGACATATTTGCTCGGCGACCGGACACATTTGTACAGTGACATATTTGCTCTGGCACAGGACACATGTGTACTGTGACATATTTGCTCTGCGTCCGGACACATTTGAACAGTGACATATTTACTCTTCGACCGGACACTCTGTACAGTAACATATTTGCTCTGCGACCGGACACATCTGTATAGTAACATATTTGCTCTACGACCGGACACATCTGTCGAGTAACATTTTTGCTTTGCATAACCGTGAGCTTGGTTTAAGCGTGTTGACGGCCTCGTGTGTTGTGCTTAATAAGAGTGTTGACGGCCTCGTGTGTTGTGCTTAATAAGAGTGTTGACGGCCTCGTGTGTTGTGCTTAATAAGAGTGTTGACGGCCTCGTGTGTTGTGCTTAATAAGAGTGTTAACGGCCTCGTGTGTTGTGCTTAATAAGCGTGTGGCTTTGTTTGATCAGCTTATGTTAAGTGTGTAGTTAGCGAATCATTCATAACGGGTCCCGATTTACCGTAACAATGAGCCCACAAAACATTTTTTTATATTTTTCTCACCAAAATTTAAAACACATGTCCTTATGTATCATAGTTTATACTGACCACGAGCGTTCGACCATCGGTCCTTTTCAATAATCCTAACCAAAGGCCAATAGCAAATATGACCAACATACTTCAGAACCATACGAAACCAATAAACATAATTCGAACCCCATACCAAAGAGACAAAGATACTTCAAAACCGAAACCACACAGACAAACTAAGAACAAACCCAAACCAAACAGAAACAGACAAACTACTAAACCAAACAGACAAACTAACTACAAACACAAACCAAACAGAAACAGACAAACTACGAAACCAAACAGACAAACTAACTGCAAACCCAAACCAAACAGAAACAGACAAACTACTAAACCAAACAGACAGACTAACTGCAAACCCAAACCAAACAGAAACAGACAAACTACTAAACAAAACAGACAAACTATCTACAAACCCAAACCAAACAGAAACAGACAAACTACTAAACCAAACAGACAGACTAACTGCAAACCCAAACCAAACAGAAACAGACAAACTACTAAACCAAACAGACAGACTAACTACAAACCCAAACCAAACAGAAACAGACAAACTACTAAACCAAACAGACAGACTAACTACAAACCCAAACCAAACAGAAACAGACAAACTACTAAACCAAACAGACAAACTATCTACAAACCCAAACCAAACAGAAACAGACAAACTACTAAACCAAACAGACAGACTAACTACAAACCCAAACCAAACAGAAACAGACAAACTACTAAACCAAACATTCAGACTAACTACAAACCCAAACCAAACAGAAACAGACAAACTACTAAACCAAACAGACAAACTAACTATAAACCAAAACCCAACAGAAATAAACTAACCACTAACCATAACTAAAAAACATTCAACAAACAAGTTGGTACTCACCTGGAAATGTTGAGTAAATCAAAAAGTTTCACGTGCGATAACTTCCACCTCCAGAAATCTCCGACCATTTTCTACACTCCCTTGTTTACGTGTGGTGGGGGAGGGGGTGAAAGAAACCCCACCAAAAAAAAAAAATAATAATAACAAAGTAGGGTAAGAAAAAATACCCCGAGCTGTTCCTGTTGGAGAAATCAAGGAAAACCTTGCCGAGCGCTGCCGTGCCTCATCTTTTCAGACCTTGCCGAGCGCTGCCCCCGTGCCTCATGTCTTCAGGACGGGGCAGTGTTCAATATTCAGGCATCGCTCGGCTTGGGCCGCCTCACGTGAGAGCGATGGTGAATGGAACAAAACAACAAAAAAAGATTTTTTGAAATAAACTTAACGCAGCGTACTGCTGTGCAGAAGCTGTGTTGCTGAACTTTGGACTTAACTGACAACGTTAACCGATGGGCTAATCCGTGGGAAAATCTACATAAACACAACTCATAATTACCATATTAAATTAAGTTTAAATAATTTTTTTTTTAAATTTAAAGTTTCCCCATCAAATGCACGAAAAACTTGGACACATTAAAAACAGCTCTCAGATCTCTTCATTTTTCAACATGATCAACTTTGATACTTACAAATCCTTCAACTCACAGAACTGCTCAGCGTGGTGAATATTCTAAATTTTAAACGGAAATAACTAACTTTTCACTTTGGTGCTCGAAATATATTCTAATCTATTATTTATCTATTTATTTTTTTTTTGTTGGCACATGCTAAGACGCATCTGGGGAGAAAGGCGTTTTCATACGTAATGTTAGATTACTTCCCTTGAACCAGACACACTTGTCGAAAAGTTTCTTGAAAGCACAAAATTAAAAGTTTAACACACACACAAACAAATAATGGAGGAAAAAAAAAACCCTACAAAAACTGTGTTAAACAGTGTTAAACTGGAGTAGAATTCATCCTAGAAATTCATTAACGTATCGTCACTCGAAGTTAACTATTCACATCGCCGACGCGGAGAGAAACAGACAGAGGAAACAAAACACACACCCCTCCAAAAAAAAAAAAATGAAAAAAGAGGTTGATTTTACGAGTTCATCTTTGAACCGACCGAGCCAATAGACAAGGTGAGGCATTCGGCTTCAGCATACAGCCCGAGGACTCCACGAGTGTGAGCAGTATTGGCGCGTGGCAGCGCGTGGAGCCGTTGTTTTTTTTTTCTTTGTTTTTTTTTTCTTTCGCCCCACGTATGTGCGCCAACAAGCAGGTCCTGGGCCAGCAGACGCTAGGGGGGGGGGGCGGGGCGTTGCAGGGGNTTGAGACCCGCTGACGGGGTTAGATCTCTTCAGGAAAAAAAAAAAGGGGGGGGAGGGGGGGGGAGGTGGAAGATAGGCCCGAAAGCTTTTTGTTCATTATTTTTTTTTTTAATTGTTTTTTTTTTTTAAACCGTAATTGAAGAGTTAAATATTGCTTATCAATTGAATAATTTATTATTTTAAAAAAAAAAAAACACACTTTTTTATAGACACCTTTACACCTACCTGGTTATCTCCGGTGTCTAGTTTAAATGGTGTCACCTGCTCACATCTGAGAATGTCTCCTGGTGTTACACTCTCAATCAATAACGTACTATCCACAGAGGATTTACGCCTTCAGGCGTTGTTTCAATATTATTATTTTTTTTAAAAATAATAATAATTTAACAGGCATCTTTCTGTATAATGCTACAAAGCAGGTTCTGTCCATCCATCGTTTTACTTATTGTGACTCTTGCCACTTCCCGAACCTATGTCAAGTCATACACAAGTCGTATGTTATTTTGTTAATGTCTTGATTAAGTTTGTTGAAATTTTTCATGTACAGCCCGGTGAGCCCAGCCCTGGTCTGGGGTACCGCGCTATAAAAGACTACTAACAACACTACTACTATTACTACTACTAATAACACTACTACTACTACTAATAACACTACTTCTACTACTACAACTACTACTAACAACACTACTACTTCTACTACTACTACTACTACTACTAATAACACTAATACTACTACTAATAAACTACTACTACTAATAACACTACTACTACTACTACTACTAATAACACTACTACTACTATTAATAACACTACTACTACTACTAACAACACTACTACTACTACTAAAAACACTAATACTACTACTAACAACACTACTACTACTACTGATAACACTACTACTACTACTAATAACACTACTACTACTACTACTACTAACACTACTACTACTCCTACTAATAACACTGATAGTACTACTACTACTACTACTATTACTAGCAACACTACTACTACTACTACTAAAAACACTACTACGACTACTACTAATAACACTACTACTACTAATAATAATAATAACACTACTACTACTACTAATAACACCACTACTACTACTAACAACACTACTACTACTACTACTACTACTAATAACACTACTACTACTACTACTACTACTATTACTACTAATACACTACTACTACTACTACTACTACTACTACTAATAACACTACTACTACTACTAATAACACTACTATTACTACTACTACCACTACTACTAATAACACTACTACTACTACTAAAAACACTACTACTACTACTACTAATAACACTACTGCTACAACTACTACTACTAATAAGACTACTACTACTACAAATAACACTGCTATTACGACTACTACTAATAACACTACTACTACAACTACTACTAATAAAAACACTACTACTAATAACACTACTGCTACTACTACTACTACTACTAATAACACTACTACTACTACTACTACTAATAACACTACTACTACTACTACTATAACTACTAACAACACTACTACTACTAATAACACTACTACTACTTCTAATAACACTACTACTACTACTACTAATAACACTACTACTACTACTACTACTACTACTATTACTACTAACAACACTACTACTACTACTACTAACAACACTACTACTACATCTAATAACACTACTACTACTACTAATAACACTACTACTACTACTACTAATAACACTACTACTACTAATAATAACACTACTACTACTACTAATAACACTACTACTACTACTACTAATAACACTACTACTACTACCACTACTACTACTAATAACACTACTACAACTTATACTATTATTACTAACAACACTACTACTATTACTACTAATAATAACACTACTACTACTGCTACAAACAACACCACTACTACTACTAAACTACTAATAACACTACTACTACTACTAATAACACTACTAATACTACTAAGACTAATAAAACTACTACTACTACTACTACCAATAACACTACTACTAATAATAATAATAATAACACTACTACTGCTACTACTACTAAGACTAATAAAACTACTACTACTACTACTACCAATAACACTACTACTACTAATAATAATAATAACACTACTACTACTACTACTACTAACAACACTACTACTACTACTAAACTACTAATAACACTACTACTACTACTACTACTAATAAAACTACTACTACTAATACTACTAATAACACTACTACTACTAATAATAATAACACTACTACTACTACTACTAATAACACTACTACTACTACTAATAATAATAATAAAACTAATAATAATAATAATAATAATAACACTACTACTAATAATAATAATAAAACTACTACTACTAAAAATAATAACACTACTACTACTACAACTAATAATAATAACACTACTACTATTTTTTCTACTAATAACACTACTACTACTAATAATAATAATAATAACACTACTACTACTAATAACACTACTACTACTACTACTACTAACACTACTATTACAACTACTAATAACACTACTACTACTAATAATAATAATAATAACACTACTACACTACTAATAACACTACTACTACTAATAATAATAATAACACTATCAATAATAATAATAACACTACTACTACTACTACTACTAACAACACTACCACTACTACTTCTAATAATAATAACACTACTACTACTAATAACACTACTTCTACTAATAACACTGCTTCTACTAATAACAATACTACTACTACTACTAATAACACTGCTACTAATAATATCACTACTACTACTACTAATAATAATAACACTACTACTACTACTAATAACACTGCTACTACTAATAACACTACTACTACTAATAACACTGCTTCTACTAATAACACTACTACTACTACTACTAATAATAACACTGCTACTACTACTAATAATAATCGAGCATCAAATGTGTTGGAAACGTTCAAATCCTGGTATTATTTTTGAGCGCAGTCTCGTACTGATGGCCACATTGTTGTCATGTCTTATTGTGAGTCACCTTCATTTTGAGGTCAACGCCATTTTGACGTCACCTTCCTTTTGACGCCACCTTCATCTTGACGTCACCGTCATTTTTTTAAATCACCGTCATTTTGACGTCAACGTCATTTTTAAAGCACCGTCATTTTGACGTCACCGTCATTTTAAATCACCGTCATTTTGACGTCCACGTCATTTTGAAATCACCGTCATGTTGAAGTCACCGTATTTTAATGTGATGGTTATTTTGACGTCCCCGTTATTTTGACGTCACCATCATTTTGATGCCAACGTCAATTTGATATCACCGTCCTTCTGACGTCACAGTCCTTTTGACGTCACCATCATTTTGATGCCAACGTCAATTTGATATCACCGTCCTTCTGACGTCACCGTCCTTTTGATGTCACCATCATTTTGATGCCAACGTCAATTTGATATCACCGTCCTTCTGACGTCGCCGTCCTTTTGATGTCACCATCATTTTGATGCCAACGTCAATTTGATATCACCGTCCTTTTGACGTCGCCGTCCTTTTGATGTCACCATCATTTTGATGCCAACGTCAATTTGATATCACCGTCCTTCTGACGTCACCGTCCTTTTGATGTCACCATCATTTTGATGCCAATGTCAATTTGATATCACCGTCCTTTTGACGTCGCCGTCCTTTTGAGGTCACAGTCATTTTCACGACAGCGTCAGCGTCATTTTGATGCCATAATTACTTAAACGTCACATTTATGTTGACGTCATAGTTATTTTGACATCACCGCCATGAAGACGTGACAGTAATTTTGGGGGTCACCGTCATTTTGGCGGTACTAGATGATTCTTGGTTTCGTTGTTTAATAACCAGTGAGGAAAAAAAGTTTTTTTTTTTTTAAACTTTCTTGATGAAGAGCTTTCAATCGGCAATATCCTTCAATCTGACATGTTCCTAAATCACATTTCGTTGCTTCCCGAGTAAAAACAAAAATCTTTGACCCATTTGTTTAAATATTATTTTTTTTTTTTTAAATCTGAAAACTTACTAAATATAATACATGTACCTGTCTCAACAACAATAACAACAACAAAAATAGTTCACCTTAATTCTCTTTCAAAAAGAATTTCTTTCAACGTGCAAATGCATGGGAATTTTTTTGTAACATAATGTTTGTGGCTGACACACGTGACCCTCTCGTTCGGTCGATTCAGGCTTCCTCGTTCTGACCCGTAAGGTCGAATCCGAGTTGATGAGACAGAACTACAGCTCCGATATGCTGGGTCAAGGGAGTTGGTGGGGGGGGTAGGTGGAGGGAGATGGGCGTTGGGTGCAGGGAGATGGGTGTTTTGGGGGGGGGTGAGTGATGGGGTAATAAGAAAGGCATTTTTTTTTTTTTAATTAAACAAATTAACGACCCTTTAGGTCGAATCCGAGTTGGTGAGACAGAACTACAGCTCCGATATGCTGGGTCAAGGGAGTTGGTGGGGGGGGAGGTGGAGGGAGATGGGCGTTGGGTGCAGGGAGATGGGTGTTTTGGGGGGGGGTGAGTGATGGGGTAATAAGAAAGGCAATTTTTTTTTTTTAATTAAACAAATTAACTACCCTTTCGGTCATATAACCGTCATATAACCGTCATATAACCGTCATATAACCGTCATATAACCGTCGTAAAACCGTCATATAACCGTCATATAACCGTCATATAACCGTCATATAACCGTCATATAACTGTCATATAACCGTCATATAACCGTCATATAACCGTCATATAACCGTCATATAACCGTCATATAACCGTCGGTCCTAACTGTAGGATTTTGTGATATGATAAGGGAATGTACTGTGACATGACAATTTGGCAATTAAAGAGCTAAGCCACATTTACCCAGGATTGTGTTAAGCATTCATTCCTTTTTTGTTTTCTGGATAATTTACGGATTAATTTTCATGTTGCCAAGTAGCGTTTTTTTTATAAAGAATATAAAAGAAAGTCTGTGCCGCAAAGATTTTCAAAAATTACAAAAAGTAACACATTGAAATTTCTTCTACATTAAATGAAATCCTTGGCCTTATAGAATGTCTTCCCATGGTTTTATAGAGTGTCTTACTACAATTCTACACATACTTTCTTTGGCTCCGCAGACTTGCTCACTGTGTATTCATAGAATGTCTTACCATGGCTTCTAAGAGTGTCTTACAAATGCTTGATAGAGTGTTTTACTATGGCTTCATAGAATGTCTTACCATGGCTTCTTAGAGTGTCTTACAATGGCTTGATAGAGCATCTTACTATGGCTTCATAGAGTGTCTTACCATGGCTTCATAGCGTATCTTACTATGGCTTCATATAGTGCCTTAATATGGCTTCATATAGTGTTTTACCATGGCTTCATAGAGTGTTTTACCATGGCTTCATGGAGTGTATTACTATGGCTTCATAAAGTGTCTTACCATGGCTTCATAGAGTATCTTACTATGGCTTCATAGAATATCTTACTATGGCTACATAGAGTGCCTTACCATGGCTTCACAGAGTGCCTTTTTAACCTTTTCCACATATTGTTCTTTGCGTAATGAATATTTAGAAACTTTTTAGATTTTTGTTCGTTACCTGTTGGTGCATTGAATTCACGTCATTTTTGAAAGGTTCACTTTTTCATTTATATTTTACCCAAAAATTTAATCCGGTTATGAACTCAAGAGGAAGAAGACACTGGACACAATGTCCCTGGACATGTGTGCCTTAACGCGTCCCACAACAAACAAGTCCAATCATAACAAACAAGTCCAATCACAACAAACTAGTCCAATCACAACAAACAAGTCCAATCACAACAAACAAGTCCAATCACAACAAACAAGTCCAATCACAACAAACAAGTCCAATCACAACAAACAAGTCCAATCACAACAAACAAGTCCAATCACAACAAACAAGTCCAATCACAACAAACAAGTCCAATCACAACAAACAAGTCCAATCACAACAAACAAGTCCAATCACAACAAACAAGTCCAATCACAACAAACAAGTCCAATCACAACAAACAAGTCCAATCACAACAAACAAACAACAACCATACAAAAAGTCGTCACAGAACGAAGGTCTGTGTCAGCTGCCGAGATGCGCCCGGCAAGTGCTGTTACAGGACAGCTGGTCACAACGGTTCATGCTGACCGCACTGGCAGGTGGTCGCGTCACATAACAGTTGATTGCCTTACAAGGACAGTTGGTCACCTGGCTCGGGCTGACCTTACAGGACAGTTGATAGCTTTACCAGGACATCTGGTCACCTTCAGTCGTCTGTGTGTTCCGAAAATAACTTGGTAACATGTCACCTACTTTGAAAGAATAATAATTTGAAAGAAAATATTACAACTTTTTAATTTTTTTTTTTTTATTTTATTTACCTTTCCTTTGTTACCCACAATTTTTTAACTTATTTCTAACTAAATAATTTTGAACAATCATATAAACAACCATTAATAGTTTATTTTATCTCATAATTCATTTATTTATTGTTTTTACAAAAATTTTAAAATAGACCCATGTTCGACACTCCCATGCTACAAATGCAGAGAAATATGCCCCCCCCCCCCCACAGCCCGATGAAACCCAAAGCGAGGCTGGATAAAAATAGCATGGGCGACAGAGGCGCTTGTCACCGTCTTCTCCCTGTGTCTGGCTGCTGGCTCGCGACTCAAGAAACCGGGAAACGATCAATACAACGATTGATTTGTTGATAGAATGTGGCTTCCAAGTGGATTTACCCACAAAAATTACTCCTTCAACGTGCTGAAAATGCCCCCCTTGTGACAGAACGGGGCGTTTGAGCCACACACAAAACAAAAAAAAAAGAAGAAAATGATTCTAACGTTTGGAGAATCCCCGCATAGAGTAACGCTGTTGTAATGGAATTGTTGCTCTGTTAAGCGTTGCTAATAGCAACGGGCCAGCATGAAAAGACTAGTGGCTTGAAATTCTTTATCCACTAATATGGGATTCATACAACTGGCATGCATCTCTTTATCCACTAATATCGGATGGATATATATAAATATCTATATAGGTCAACCTGCGTTTCTGGATTCGTATGTTTATGGTAGTGATTGGCGATTATAGATTTTCTTAAAAACTTCTAGACCTCGGGAGATGAAATTTCTCAAAACTGTCTCAGTTATCCCAAATCTCTAGCATTTTTCAAACAGTCTTAATGAGACAGTCTTAAATCTCTAGCATTTTTCAAACAGTCTTAATGAGACAGTCTTAAATCTCTAGCATTTTTCAAACAGTCTTAATGAGACAGTCTTAAATCTCTAGCATTTTTCAAACAGTCTTAATGAGACAGTCTTAAATCTCTAGCATTTTTCAAACAGTCTTAATGAGACAGTCTTAAATCTCTAGCATTTTTCAAACAGTCTTAATGAGACAGTCTTAGATCGTCCCCCTTTTTTTTTTTTTTGGAACCAGTCGTTCCAACCAATTTTACACTAGTTCATACCAGGGCCCTCGGTCGATTTACAAATGTTAAAGACTACCCTAATATAATTAATTTGTCTAAAGGGTTTTGATCGTACGCCTCTTTGAGAGAAAAATTGGTGTACCGTGTGTACTTAGTGTAATGGTCACGGCCCCCAACGCTTCACTTAAATGATACAAAGCTCCGTAACGTCAGGTATGTCAATCTAAATTATTTTGATAGGCCACCTTGTTAAGTGATCAAATCATTGGCGCCTTAGGGGACCCTCCCCTTGGGTCCTTCTACTGATCTATTGAATTTAAAATTTACTTTGAATCTTTACTTTGATTTTTTTTTTTATAAAGAAAGATAAAATATTTATTTCTTTATTTCATCCTAGACTCAAAAAAACCATTGTACAAAGAGCGATGGAATTTTCCAGGTTTGATCTCTATTGTCCTACGAGTAGCGCAGGCTATTTCAAAATTATAATTATACATTTTAGCACTAGGGCCCCCAAACCAATGATAAATTTTAGCACTAGGGCCCCCAAACCAATGATAAATTTTAGCACTAGGGCCCCCAAACCAATGATAAATTTTAGCACTAGGGCCCCCAAACCAATGATAAATTTTAGCACCAGGGCCCCCAAACCAACTGATCCACTTAAAAGTTGACCTAAGATATTTATGTCAAATGATAATGAAATTAAAGCGATAATTTTTGCTACCTTATTGACCTAGTCTTTTACAGGGTATCACAACCTAATTTAAAAAAAAAAAAAACAGTTCTGTTAAAAATTATCTTCATTTATTTGCTTTCGTTAGAGTCGCCTTTTTTTTTTACTTAAAACTGTGTCCCCCTCATAGAGGTTTCGAAGCTTGTAAACATTACATACTAAGATATTTATGTCAAATGATAATGAAATTAAAGCGATAATTTTTGCTACCTTATTGACCTAGTCTTTTACAGGGTATCACAACCTAATTTAAAAAAAAAAAAAAACAGTTCTGTTAAAAATTATCTTCATTTATTTGCTTTCGTTAGAGTCGCCTTTTTTTTTACTTAAAACTGTGTCCCCCTCATAGAGGTTTCGAAGCTTGTAAACATTACATTATACTGTCAATGACGAGAAACTGAAAAGGGCCAAATTTGCGCGATAAATTTAAGGACATCTTTTGAATCTGGCAACCGTCTGTTTGACCTGTAGCTCATCAAACATCTTTTGAATCTGGCAACCGTCTGTTTGACCTGTAGCTCATCAAACATCTTTTGAATCTGGCAACCGTCTGTTTGACCTGTAGCTCATCAAAATTAAGGTCATTTACCGAACAGGGTTCATTTTTGCGTCTCAGCCAATCACAGGCCTGCTGACTAATTTTCTACACTTCAGATTTCAACTATAAAATAAAGCATTTATGTTTTAAAAATACTATTCATATAGTTTTATTATATTTTTGTTTTCATATAGTTTTATTATAATTTTGTTTTCATATAGTTTTATTTTACTTTTGTTTTCATATAGTTTTATTATAATTTTGTTTTCATATAGTTTTATTATAATTTTGTTTTCATATAGTTTTATTATAATTTTGTTTTCATATAGTTTTATTATAATTTTGTTTTCATATAGTTTTATTATTATTTTGTTTTCATATAGTTTTATTATAATTTTGTTTTCATATAGTTTTATTGTATTTTTCATTCTCTTAAACACCGCGGTGAAGCAAGGGTATTCAGCTAGTAGATAATAAACTTTTTCCTCCCAAATTGACTCGCCAATGTTGACATCTGTGCGCACCATTTGACACTTGAGTTTGACTTTAGATCTCTCTTCTGTGTATGTGTGGTACTTGAACTGCTGTCAATATAACCAGTAATGGAAGTTGACCTAAAACAAAATGGGAAAACGATTACAAAATCCACGTGTGGTTGCTTCTTTTAACCCTCTATGTTCACTTCGCTTTTGTTCGTGTTTCCTTTCTTTCTTTCATTGCGGCAAAATCTTCGGAAGGCTAATTGAACTGCATGCCGTCGGCTTAACGAGCTCAAAGTCGGCACATAGACTCGTTTCGGACTACAACACATTCTATCAAATTTTAATATATATTTATCGCGTCTTTCCGTTATCGCGAGAAGATGGAGTAGCTATGGAGACTCCTTTATAGTATGAGGCCGATCCTGGAATGGCAATCTCGGATGCATTTCTCGAAGGAGACTCATGACTTGTGGTTAAATGTACATCTTCCGTAAGGCACTTTTAAGGTCCACACATGTGAATTGGACTCTTGTAAAAACGCACAGTAGTCTTGGCTGAGGAACAGTAACTACGCTTCCGTAGACCAATTTGTTAATGGATTAGCGCTCTGTGTCTTTTACTCTACTAAATAGCACCTACTGTTTTGGCTTTTAGCTCTACAAAAGGGCACCTAATGTTGAAAGCACTGACTCTACTAAAGGGCACCTACTGTTGAAAGCACTGACTCTACAAAAGGGCACCTACTGTTGAAAGCACTGACTCTACAAAAGGGCACCTACTGTTGAAAGCACTGACTCTACAAAAGGGCACCTACTGTTGAAAGCACTGACTCTACAAAAGGGCACCTACTGTTGAAAGCACTGACTCTACTAAAGGGCGCCTACAGTTCAAAGCGCCTGACTACTTAAGAGCGCCTACTCTTTTGCCTCTGACTCGACTAAAGAGCAACTACTTTTTTGCGTCTGACTCTACTAAGGAGCGCCTACTTTTTTGCGTCTGACTCTAATTAAGATTGCCTAGTGTTGAGAGTGTCTAACTCTTCAAAAGGGCGCCCACTGCTGAAAGTGTCAGACTTTATTAAAGGGCGTCTATCTTTTGAAAGTGACAGATTTTCTCAAGTACGCCTACTGTTTAACGTCTGACTCTAGTCTAATAAAGTGCGCCTACTGTTTAACGTCTGATGAATATTCTAAAGTGCACCTACTATTTAACGCCTGATTCCATTAAAGTGCACCTACTGTTTAACGTCTGACTCCATTAAAGTGCACCTACTATTTAACGCATGACGCCACTAAAGTGCGACTACTGTTTAACGACTGACTCCACTAAAGTGCGCATACTGTTTAACGTCTGACTCCACTAAAGTGCGCCTACTGTTTAACCCCTGACTCCACTAAAGTGCGCCTACTGTTTAACGTCTGACTCCACTAAAGTGCGCCTACTGTTTAACGACTGACTCCACTAAAGTGCGCCTACTGTTTAACGCCTGACTACACTAAAGTGCGCCTACTGTTTAACGACTGACTACACTAAAGTGCGCCTACTGTTTAACGCCTGACTACACTAAAGTGCGCCTACTGTTTAACGACTGACTCCACTAAAGTGCGCCTACTGTTTAACGCCTGACTACACTAAAGTGCGCCTACTGTTTAACGACTGACTCCACTAAAGTGCGCCTACTGTTTAACGCCTGACTACACTAAAGTGCGCCTACTGTTTAACACTGACTCCAATAAAGAGCGCCTCCTGTTTAACGTCTGACTCCACTAAAGTGCGCCTACTGTGTAACTCCTGACTACACTAAAGTGCGCCTACTGTTTAACGTCTGACTACACTAAAGTGCGCCTACTGTTTAACGTCTGACTCCACTAAAGTGCGCCTACTATTTAACGCCTGACTCCACTAAAGTGCGCCGTTTAACGTCTGACTCCACTAAAGTGCTCCTACTGTTTAACGTCTGACACCACTAAAGTGCTCCTACTGTTTATCGCCTGACTCCACTAAAGTGCGCCTACACTTCAATGTCTGACTACTAAAGGGTGGCTACTGTTGTTGTTTTTTTTCGTTTTAAAATTAATATAAGTTATGCTTTAAACTTTTTTGTAACGTGACTTAAGTCATGTTTCCAACAAGTTTACTCAGATGATTAATTATAACCTATCGTCTGCTAATTGCTCAAATAGTTCTCAACTTTTACTCGCCCTCGCGGCTGCCCCTGGTCTCGATGTTCGTGCTCAGTGCGCGAGCGCTTCGGGAAAGAAATGAATCACGTGACAGGGCAGGGAACCATTAAGTGAGTCCTTCTTACCCACCCCCTGGCCAGGCCTGGCTGGAAGTGGTCATTAAAGCCGACCCTTGTGGTGGACGAATGGACAGTGTACTCTAGCTCAGCGGTCCCCAAATGGTGGGATGTGGACCAACTCCGGTGAGGTAGTCCGTGGACAGGCACAGTCAGGTAGTCCGTGGACCAATACAGTCAGGTAGTCCGTGGACCGATACAGTCAGGTAGTCCGTGGACCGACACAGCCAGGTAGTCCGTGGACCGACACAGCCAGACAGTCCGTGGACTGGCACTGGTCATCGTCACAGATTTTTTTCCTCAAATATCAAAGAAAAATTTGCCACGGTGCCTTTATGCCCATGGCTGCTAGTATCTTTTGGCCAATGGCTGCTAGTATCTTCTGGCCAATGAATGCTAGTATCTTCTGGCCTATGGCTGCTAGTATCTTCTGGCCCATGAATGCTAGTATCTTCTGGCCCATGGCTGTAAGTGTCTACTGGCCCATGGCTGCTAGTATCTTCTTGCTAATAGGTGCTAGTATCTTCTGGCCAATGGGTGCTAGTATTTTCTGGCCCTAGGCTGCTAGTGTCTACTGGCCCGTGGCTGCTAGTGTCTACTGGCCCATGGCTGAGAGTATCTACTGGCCCATGGCTGATACTGCTAGTATATTCTTACCCATAGCTGCTAAAGTCATCGAACCCTTTCTCTGACGGAAATTTATAGTCCCTCTGCCCGAGGCAGTGTCAACCTTCGCGAGCGAAGCAAATCAACGGTCAGTACTACCCGGACTTTGAATGGTGATCCCGCAATTCACACCAACCAACCCACTTGGTTAATGTGACTTGTTTGTCCCAACATTCATACCAACCAACCCACTTGGTTAATGTGACTTGTTTGTCCCAACATTCATACCAACCAACCCACTTGGTTAATGTGACTTGTTTGTCCCAACATTCATACCAACCAACCCACTTGGTTAATGTGACTAGTTTGTCCCAACATTCACACCAACCAACCCACTTGGTTAATGTGACTTGTTTGTCCCAACATTCATACCAACCGACCCACTTGGCTAATGTGACTTGTTTGTCCCAACATTCATACCAACCGACCCACTTGGCTAATGTGACTTGTTTGTCCCAACATTCATACCAACCGACCCACTTGGTTAATGTGACTAGTTTGTCCCAACATTCATACCCACCCACCCACTAGGTAAACGTAACTAGTTTGTCCCACTATCCAACCTACATAACCCACAGGGTTAACGTCACTAGTTCCCCACACCATTTACGCTCCTGGTTAAGTGAGCCAAGTTCTGATAGCGATTCCTTAAATGGGCCATTGGCAAAGAAAGTACTGACCCCTCTAATAGCACATATATATATATATAAAATGAAGGCCACTGCCTCAAACAAGGTTAGAATGTTGGTTACTTTTGTTTCTATAGAAACTACAACTGTGGACTAGTTGAACAATGCAGAACTTTTTTAAAAAAATCATAAAACAAAAATTTACAACAAAGAGAAATATTGATCAACATTATCCAATAAAACTTTTCTTCTAAGCACCTCCGACCAATCGATTATTTATGCCATAATTCCTCTTTCTCTTTCCATAAAGTTATTTATCCAATGTTTTCCCTCCCATATTACTTCCAATATTTGCCCCCCCCCCATGTTACCTCTAATATTTTCCCTCCCATGTTACCTCCAATATTTTTCCTGGCATAATACCTAAAATAATTTCCCTCCAATATTACCTCCAATATTTTCCCTCCCATGTTACCTCCAATATTTTCCCTCCCATGTTACCTCCAATATTTTCCCTCCCATGTTACCTCCAATATTTTCCCTCCCATGTTACCTCCAATATTTTCCCTCCCATGTTACCTCCAATACTTTCCCTCCCGTATTACCTCCAATACTCTCCCTCCCATATTTCCCCCTAGTGACCACTCAACCAGCACTACATACACTAAAGCCCGCCCTGGGTCTCACAGTCCAGCAAATGGTGGTCTGCAAACATTTTCACCCCATCCGGAGCTCAACAAATATGTTCCGGCTCCACTTAGCTCAACTCCCTACTAATATAAATAACCTTCTCATTATAATAATGACTTCAAATAATCGCTCGCCTTGAAATCTTTCTAAACAAAAATCTCTTTCCGCCATTCCCTCCTCATCAGCCCCTTTCCCTCCTCATCAGCCCCTTTTCCTTCTCTTCCGCCCTTTTCTTCTCGTCCACCCTTTTCCCATCCGCCCCTTTCTTCCCTCCCGCTCTTCCCACTTAAAAACTCGCTGCTCACTCTGTCGTTAGTACCATCAGAGTACCCGACGCCACAGAGTACCCGACGCTACTTTCATCCCACAGCGTGTTCCCTGCTTAATCCTAGACTTTGATCGCAGAGTTGCACCGGAAGCACAGGAAGGGCCAATGAAATCGTTAGAAATCACGCTGCACGAGAAGTGTATGACCAGGTCCTTGCATTGATTGCTGAAGTTTCTCCAGGGAGTTTTTTTTTTATCGATGACCTCTTTTTGAAACGCTGACGGGAGAAGGTAAATTTGAATGAATGTTTCTGACGATGAGTGGAGCGGATGGATAAAATGAACACGTGGGTTGGGGGGTGGGGGGTGGGGGAAGGGGGGTGGGGTCTGTGGATTGGTGGGATAACCAGTGGGGAAAAGGGATTTTTTTAGTGGTTGGTTATGTGGACTGATGCGACAATGAATGGGTGCCGTGATTGACGTGGATGGTTTCCTGGGATGCAGGGTTTGATGGGTTAATGTTACGGTTGGTTTAATGGATGTTCCTGGAAGTCGTGAGCGAACAGTGGATGGTGGATATGTTCAGGTGTCGATACATGTGTCAATAATAGTGGCGATAATTTAAAGACAGTGTTTCTTGTCAATCTCCTCCCTACCACACTTATCTCCCGTTACCCTAATTATCTCCCCTATCCCACTTACATCCCGCTACCCTAATTAACTCCCTACCCCAATTATGTCCAGCTACACAAATTATCTCCCCTACCCCACATACCTCCCTTCTCTTTCTGAGCACATGTTTATTTAAAATGTTAAAACTGAGCTGAAAGACAAAAATCTTATGTCACTGTAATCTGGTTAAATAAAATGTGATGTGTCGCCATCGATTGGTTAAATAAAATCCGGTGTGTCTCCATAGATTGGTTAAATAAAATGTGACATGTCTCCTTAGATTGGTTAAATAAAATGTGATGTGTCTCCTTAGATTGGTTAAATAAAATGTGATGTGTCTCCATCGATTGGTTAAATAAAATCCGGTGTGTCTCCATAGATTGGTTAAATAAAATGTGACATGTCTCCTTAGATTGGTTAAATAAAATGTGATGTGTCTCCTTAGATTGGTTAAATAAAATGTGATGTGTCTCCTTAGATTGGTTAAATAAAATGTGATGTGTCTCAATCGATTGGTTAAATAAAATCCGGTGTGTCTCCATAGATTGGTTAAATAAAATGTGACATGTCTCCTTAGATTGGTTAAATAAAATGTGATGTGTCTCCTTAGATTGGTTAAATAAAATGTGATGTGTCTCAATCGATTGGTAAAATAAAATGAGATGTGTCTCCATAGATTGGTTAAATAAAATGTGATGTGTCTCCTTAGATTGGTTAAATAAAATGTGATGTGTCTCCATCGATTGGTTAAATAAAATGTGATGTGTCTCCATAGATTGGTTAAACAAAATGAGATGTGTCTCCATAGATTGATTAAATAAAATGTGATGTGTCTCCATAGATTGGTTAAATAAAATGAGATGTGTCTCCTTAGATTGGTTTAATAAAATGAGATGTGTCTCCTTAGATTGGTTAAATAAAATGAGATGTGTCTCCATAGATTGATTAAATAAAATGTGATGTGTCTCCATAAATTGGTTAAATAAAATGAGATGTGTCTCCATAGATTGATTAAATAAAATGTGATATGTCTCCATAGATTGGTTAAATAAAATGAGATGTGTCTCCATAGATTGGTTAAATAAAATGAGATGTGTCTCCATAGATTGATTAAATAAAATGAGATGTGTCTCCATAGATTGGTTAAATAAAATGAGATGTGTCTCCATAGATTGATTAAATAAAATGAGATGTGTCTCCATAGATTGGTTAAATAAAATGTGATGTGTCTCCATAGATTGGTTAAATAAAATGAGATGTGTCTCCTTAGATTGGTTAAATGAAATGTGATGTGTCTCCTTAGATTGGTTAAATAAAATGTGATGTGTCTCCATAGATTGGTTAAATAAAATGAGATGTGTCTCCATAGATTGATTAAATAAAATGTGATGTGTCTCCATAGATTGGTTAAATAAAATGGAATGTGTCTCCATAGATTGGTTAAATAAAATGTGCGCTCATATGTGTTTATTCGCATTCTTCATTTATCATTAATAATTGGCACATTTTACTAATTGTGGCCCGGTACAAGATTTTCCCATACTCTGTAAGTTGATGATTTGTAATTATATTTCTTTTCTTTTGTAATTGTATTATTACTAAATTAAATCTTACTAATTGTAATTGGCAAATGTTTTTGCGTGTCGTAACTTTATTATTGTATTTCTATTTGGAATCGTCTTTTGGTATGCACTGTGTGAACGAGCCATAACTTAAAACCAGGGATTTACTTCTCACAATAGAAGCCAGTGCGGTACAATAGATTGATTAAATAAAATGTGATTTAGCTTGATAGATTGGTTAAATAAAATGTGGTGTGTCTCCATAGATTGGTTAAATAAATGTGGTGTGTCTCCATAGATTGATTAAATAAAATGTGGTTGTCTCTATAGATTGATTAAATAAAATGTTGTGTTTCTCCATAGATTGATTAAATAAATGTGGTGTGTCTCAATAGATTGGTCAAATAAAATGTGGTGTGTCTCCATATATTCATTAAATAAAATGTGGTTGTCTCCATAGATTTATTAAATAAAATGTTGTGTGTCTCCTTAGATTTATTAAATAAAATGTTATGTGTCTCAATAGATTGGTTAAATAAAATGTGGTGTGTCTCCATAGATTGGTTAAATAAAATGTTGTGTGTCTCCATAGATTGATTAAATAAATGTGGTGTGTCTCAATAGATTGGTCAAATAAAATGTGGTGTGTCTCCATAGATTGATTAAATAAAATGTGGTTGTCTCCATAGATTTATTAAATAAAATGTTGTGTGTCTCCATAGATTTATTAAATAAAATGTTATGTGTCTCAATAGATTGGTTAAATAAAATGTTGTGTGTCTCCATAGATTGGTTAAATAAAATGTGATGTGTCTCCATAGATTGATTAAATAAAATGTGGTTGTCTCTATAGATTGATTAAATAAAATGTTGTGTGTCTCCATAGATTGATTAAATAAATGTGGTGTGTCTCAATAGATTGGTCAAATAAAATGTGGTGTGTCTCCATAGATTGATTACATTAAATGTGGTTGTCTCCATAGATTTATTAAATAAAATGTTGTGTGTCTCCATAGATTTATTAAATAAAATGTGGTGTGTCTCAATAGATTGGTTAAATAAAATGTGGTGTGTCTCCATAGATTGGTTAAATAAAATGTGATGTGTCTCTATAGATTGATAAAATAAAATGTGATGTGGCTCCATGGATTGATTAAATAAAATCTGATGTGTCTCCATAGATTGGTTAAATAAATGTCTTTGTCTCGATAAAATACCTTTAAATTTCTTTGGTAGCAAAGAGAATTCGCAAAACTTAATTTTTTGTAAACAATGATAATAGAAACTATTAAAATGTCTGCTTTAAAAAGCTCTAACTCATAACAAACAATTATTCTTTATAATATGCATTGTGGTTTGGGACTTCACTTTAAAATTTTGTATTTTTTTAAAACTGGAACCCAAGTTGGTTAATAAGTTGTATTTATGTACGCGTAGTCCTGACTCCCTCACTCCCTCCACTCCCCCAATACTCCACTCCCCACTCCCCCACTCCTCCACTCCCCTACTCCTCCACTCCCCTACTCCTCCACTCCCCCACTCCCTCACTTCCTACTGGACATTCCCAATCCCCTTACTTCCCATTGCCCCACCCCCGACAACCCTACCCATCATTCCCTTAAGTCCCTTACACACCCCCCACCCCCCCTCTTCCCATTTCCCATGCCATCATTCTTACATCATTGATATCCACAGTAAATTTTTCCATCATCTTAACCCGATGACCTTTGTCCGGCATCCATTCTATCATGTCCCGTAGCCTTCATTCACTAACACACTCGACCACCGTAACATCTCGTGCCTTAAACGTAAGCTGGCACTAAGAAACACGCCTTGCCCCCCCCCCCCACACATCTAATGAGCTTCTTCTCACCGGAGTGGTGTCCTCTTGCGACCGAGAGTTCTCACCCCCCTCCCCTCTCCCCAGCCTCCCCCCCCACCCACCCTGTTTTGTTTTTTTTAGCTTTTATTTTGGGTGAAGAGGTCAGAGGAACGTTGAAATCCCATCCCGGCCAAAGCTGCAGACGACATACAGAGAATCGAATCATGAAAGGCCGTGAAGTTTGGCCGCGTGGAAACGATGCACGGCTCATCCGGCATGCGCAGACGATTGAGTTTGTCCTTCCGGTAACGACCGCCATAAAATAGCGCTTTCTACCATTTCTTGAATTTTGTCTTCACAACTTCTTCGTGACGCTTATTTTTTTTCTTCTCTGCAACACTCTTCTTCTGCTTCTCTTCATCCCCGTTTTCTCTTTAGCGTTCTTTTCACCCCTCTCTTCTCTTTTTTTTCTTTCTCTTTTTTTTTAAAATCCCTTTTTACCTTTTTCATACCTCCCTCTTTTTCTCTCTTTTCTTTCTCTATTTATACTGTTCCATACTCTACCTCTATTTACCCACACTCTCTATCTTGCTCTCTCTCTATCTCTCACTCTCTCTCTCTCACTGTTATCTCTATATCTCTCTCTTTCGCTTTCTTTATCTCTTTCTCTTTGACTTTTCTCCTTTTTCTCCTTCTCTCCCTGTCTTTAAATCACCTTCGCGAATGACCTGTTCCTTGTCCCTTTCTCAATTTCTGCTTTTCCTCAATCCTCTCTTTCGGTGTTTAACTCCTTCTCTCACCCTCTCGATCGTCCTCTCTCTACCTCACTCTACCTCTCTCCCTCTCTCTCTCTCTCTCTCTCTCTCTCTCTCAATCAACCAGTACATCACTCCTTTCATTCGCTCCATCTGGATTGTTCCCCCATAGTTTACACTTTGACCCCTAAACTCTTTCTGCCTGCTGCCACTCTCTCTCCCTCCCTCCACCTCTCTCTCTCTCTCTCTCTCTCTCTCTCTCTCTC
>CAXITT010000123.1:732365-770802 GCA_964033795.1 Lymnaea stagnalis
CTCTGTCAGTCGCTCTGTCGGTCACTCTGTCAGTCGCTCTGTCGGTCACTCTGTCAGTCGCTCTGTCGGTCACTCTGTCAGTCGCTCTGTCGGTCACTCTGTCAGTCGCTCTGTCGGTCACTCTGTCAGTCTCTCTGTCGGTCACTCTGTCAGTCTCTCTGTCAGTCTCTCTGTCAGTCACTCTGTCAGTCTCTCTGTCAGTCACTCTGTCAGTCTCTCTGTCAGTCTCTCTGTCAGTCACTCTGTCAGTCTCTCTGTCAGTCACTCTGTCAGTCTCTCTGTCAGTCTCTCTGTCAGTCACTCTGTCAGTCTCTCTTCCTACATTCCAACTTTTACTCTTTTTTTTTTACCCACACTCACTTTACTAATAGCCTCGCTCTCTGTACTGCGATTCTCTCTCTCTCCCTCTCTCTCTCTCTCTCTCTTTCTCTCTTTCCTCTCTTTCCATGTTACGCTCTTTAATTTATTAGCCCCCTATCCACCAATGAGTTAAGCGAACCTGCCTCGGTCTCATGAACCTCTTCCCCGGGTAGCGGAATAGAAGAGAAAAAAAAAGTATGTCTTATCATGAAAATGAAGTCATACATGATTCCCTTGTTTTGAAATATGACATCAGAAGTTGTTTCTTAATTTTTTTTTTTTCAAAATGATTATTACTTCATTGTCCTATCGTTTCCTTTCAATCACATATAAACCTGTCTCTCTCCACCATTTCATTATTACTTCATTGTCCTATCGTTTCATTTCAATCAAATCTAAACATATCTCTCTCCACAATTTCTGTCCTATAGCTTCATTTCAATCACATCTAAACATATCTCTCTCCACAATTTCTGTCCTATAGCTTCATTTCAATCAAATCTAAACATATCTCTCTCCACAATTTCTGTCCTATAGCTTCATTTCAATCACATCTAAACCTATCTCTCTCCACAATTTCTGTCCTATAGCTTCATTTCAATCAAATCTAAACATATCTCTCTCCACAATTTCTGTCCTATAGCTTCATTTCAATCAAATCTAAACATATCTCTCTCCACAATTTCTGTCCTATAGCTTCATTTCAATCAAATCTAAACATATCTCTCTCCACTAGTTAATTATTACTTACACCGCATATAGCTGAATTGCAAGAAGAATGTTGATTGATAAATAAACAGGCCCAGACACTTTTTCATCTTTTTTATGGTAACTAATCTCCCCTCCCTACCTCCGATTCCCCACCCTACCTCCAACTCCCCACCCTACCTCCATCTCCCCACCCTACCTCCAACTCCCCACCCTACCTCCAACTCCCAACACTACCTCCATCTCCCCACCCTACCTTCATCTCCACACCCTACCTCCATCTCCCCACTCTACCTCCATCTCCCCACCCTACCTCCATCTCCCCACCCTACTTCCAACTCCCCACCCTATCTCCAACTCCCCAGACTACCTCCAACTCCCCACCCTACCTCCATCTCCCCACCCTACCTCCATCTCCCCACCCTACCTCCATCTCCACTCCCTACATCCATCTCCCCACCCTACCTCCAACTCCCCACCCTACCTCCATCTCCCCGCCCTACCTCCAACTCCCCACCCTACCTCCATCTCCCCACCCTACCTCCAAATCCCCACCCTACCTCCAACCCTATTCTTGACTATTTAAAACTATCTTCCCAGGATGCCGTTCACCGCTAGTCCATACACGTACACATCATTCACGTACACTATTTTGCACATGCACCAACGAACACGTCTATAAAATATTGTATTTTGAACATAATTTCTAAATTTACGAACGTACACATATATCGTATACCGAAGTATGTACAAACAACTGAGCAAGGAGGCGAAAAGAAAAAAATGTATTAAGCTTATTGTCTCGCCCGATGCCTCGATGGGTGACGTAAAAATTTGAATTCGATCTATTCGAACTGGGTTTCGCCACGATGTCTTTAAACTAAGAATCGATTTTTCTAAGGATCGATACTGTAAAATTGTTTTGTATCACATAGGATTTTTTTTTTTTTTTTTTTTAATTTTAAATCTTGGTTGTTGTTTTTTTTGCCTCGTACATATCGCATCACAAGTGAGTTGCGTGTCGCTTTTGAGTTATTATCTGTCCGCTCTAACATCTGGATATTCGGCTTCCGGTTTGGTTTATCTAATCACTACACATGGGTTACACACGTAAATACTTGTCAAATGTCTTACACGCGTATATACTTGTCAAAATTCTTAGTTTTTAATTTTATTTTTTAGTAATCTTTTACTTAAAACTCGTGCATATTGTTAAATTTTTTCATAAAATCTGAAATGAATACCGCATTAAAGCTGTTTTTTTTGGGGGGTTTTTTTTTGGTCAATCACAATGTAGTCTATGCTTCTCTGCATCTGTCTAGCCGTAAAAAAAAAAAAAAAAAAAAAATGATGGACGAGCGATGAGTTCAATTCTCGAGCATACACGAGAGGGTGGCGCAGAGAAGGTGATTTTTCAAAGAAATCGAGCCCTTAAAAGGAAAAACGGGTTGGGGGGGGGGTTACAAAAACGGCTATGAGACTATGGTTTTTAGACAATCCCCGCTGACCAAGTCAAAAACTTTGTACTTTCGAACCAAAGGTCATCAAGATGCGAAAAGATGATCCATCCTGCCCCACCCACACAAAAAAGAAACCCACAAAAAAAAAAAAAACAGCACCCCCATAATGCTTGCACCACTGAGGCCAGACGCATTACACCCCACGTTCTGGTAAAGTGNCTGACCAAGTCAAAAACTTTGTACTTTCGAACCAAAGGTCAACAAGAAGCGAAAAGATGATCCATCCTGCCCCACCCAAACAAAAAAGAAACCCAAAAAAAAAAAAAAAAACAGCACCCCCATAATGCTTGCACCACTGAGGCCAGACGCATTACACCCCACGTTCTGGTAAAGTGGATCTAAAACATTGACACCAGTACCCTGGGGGGGTGCGACAAGAAGTCCCAAATCAACGGACGCAGCCCCTATCGTAGGAATCAGAAACATTTACAGAAAGAGTACTTCAACGCTAGCAGTAAGATGAAATGACGTGAAACTATGCCAATTACTTAACCGTAACATGCTAATGACAACTGCAGGTCACCAGAGAAGAATACTATACATTTCGTTAACTGTACCATCAGCTCGAACACGAGCTCAAACCGTAACTTTGCCACGAACTCTAACGCTAACTCTAACACTAATTCTAACTCTAAGTTTACCATCAACTCTAACTCAACCATCAACTCTAACATTAATTCCACAAACAACTCTAACACTAATTCTACCATCAACTCTAACTTTACCATCAACTCTAACTCAACCAACAACCCTAACTCTACCATCAGCTCTAACTCTACCATCATCTCTAACTCTACCATCAGCTCTAACTCTCCCATCAGCTCTAACTCTACCATCATTTCTAACTCAACCATTAGCTCTAACTCTACCATCAACTCTAACTCAACCATCAACCCTAACTATACCATCAAATCTAACTCTACCATCAATTCTAACTCTACCATCAGCTCTAACTCAACCAACAACCCTAACTCTACCATCAAATCTAACTCTACCATCAATTCTAAATCTACCATCAGCTCTAACTCAACCAACAACCCTAACTCTACCATCAACCCTAACTCTACCATCAAATCTAACTCTACCATCAATTCTAACTCTACCATCAGCTCTAACTCAACCAACAACCCTAACTCTACCAACAACCCTAACTCTACCATCAAACCTAAATCTACTATCAGCTCTACCATCAGCTCAACCATCAACCCTTACACCAACCCTAACACCCACTGTTATGACGTCAATGAGGCGCCATTAAATCCACCTGCCGATGTAAACATTCCGAATTTGGGGGGGGGGGGGGGGGGGGGGTCACCATCATCACCATGGTCATATCTAGAGGCACTGTCATTTGGCCGTTATGGTTCGCACCATCAGAGTCACACTGGCTGGATCGTATCACGGCTATCCCTAGGAGTCAGCACTGTGAGAGTCACGCTGTAACATGCGTCACCACGGATCACTGCTTGTGGTACACGGTTTAAACAAAAAAAACAAAAAAAACGTAGTCCGATACTCCAAGAGACTAAGAAATGTCACGGTGTTTGAGGGATCGATACCGTCCATCGTCGACAAACACTTGAACCCAAGGTGGTGCTATTCCCATGGGCGAAATTGGTTTTGTGGAGTGTTTTGGTAGGCGGTGTGGGAGAGAAGTGGAGCTTTGTCCTATGTTTTGGTAGGCGGTGTGGGAGATAAGTGGGGCTTTGTCCTATGTTTTGGTAGGCGGTGTGGGAGAGAAGTGGGGCTTTGTCCTATGTATTGGTAGGCGATGTGGGAGATAAGTGGGGCTTTGTCCTATGATTTGGTAGGCGGTGTGGGAAGATGTAGGACTTTATTCTGAGTTTTGTTAAGCTGTTTGAGTAGAAATGTGTGGGGGGGGGGGGTCCCCATGTTTCACTTCTGTGCTTTTGTGGGGTATATAATTATGTCGTATTGTGCCACGGGCCAAGAGAGGTTCTGCTACATCTCAAGTTTATATTGCGTTACCATAGCAACGTTATTTATTTAATAATCCAGATTACTTGTGTTTATATCTTATTCGAATACTTTGTACCACACACACACACTATAAGAGCAGTGATATAACCGTGTGGATATTTGTTATAACGTGTCGTCTGCTTCGATAAAACACAAAACAGAGAGATATAACGAAACATGAAAATAGTTCAGGCACATCTAGGCAAATATTTGTACTCTGTTTACAGAAAAGATTGTTAGCTAAAGAATGTATTGATTTTTTTTGATTTTTTTTAAATGTCGATTATCTCAACACGCATGTCGAATTCCATGTATTAATATTCAGTAGTTTTCTTGGAGTAACATTCAAATAATAATATCGATCACGTATTATTAGACTTGTTAATGGTATTTTCGCTTCGTTAGTTTAATATGGCCTTAAAAGATAGAAAACTTAAGATATTGCCGGGTCCAACTGGTCTAGCTTCGGTCAAGAGATCGTCGAACGAGTTAGACTTGCCAGGATGGATGTCTAGCGGGTGGCTAGGTCAGCGTTCAATTTCGAGGTCATTGTTAAGGATTGTTCTCGCTCCTGGTGATCAATCTCAGACCAAATATGTCCACTTTCAAGTTAGCTGGACAGTGGTGGAAGCCAGCGGATTATGTGAGGTGTTTTGGAGGAATCACAGAGAGAGAGACAGATAGGAAGGAGCGAAGGAAGGAACATAGGAATGAAGGGAGGGAGGGAGAAAGGGAGGAGGGAAAAGGGAAGGAGGGATAGCAAGGGGGGCGGGGGGAGGAGAAGAAAGATATTGGTTTAAAAATTATTTTTTTTTTTTAAATCTTTTATATCAACTAAGCTTTTGTGCTAGGGGTGGCCGCTGGCGGACTGGCAAAATTTTCGGACGGCCAATTAACCCATTTCCCTTCAATCTGTCGAGCTGAAACTTGGCACACAGACTCGTTTTCTATCAAATGTTCAGCCCCTACGACGAAGAATCAGTTACTACCGTTTTTAAAGGGGTAAGCTAAAATTCAATTCCTTATAACTTCGCTAAATGAGATTTTTTATTTTTTTTTTAATTTATTATTTTTAAAAATCGCAAGTGGGTTTGGTGCGTAATATTTTCTTTTTGTTTTTTTCTAAAATTGTGGGTGAAATAGATCTGCTGAAATAGATCTGCTGAAATAGATCTGCTGAAATAGATCTGCTGAAATAGATCTGCTGTGCAAAAGAATGCGGGAATTAGAATATTAATATATTTCAGGGTCGTGAACTAAATGTGTGGTTGCGAGCCTTGGGGCGGGGGGGGGGGGAGGGCTAATTCGTATTCTTACTTTTAGGCATATTTTGTGAAATTCTCAGCCCAGCCCCACATTGCCCGATATTACATTTTATAAAGAATTTATACGAAAGCTTTTATTTTTAGTTTTGTTTTAACTAAAGATAAAAAGTTTTTAATAAGTAAATAGAAAAAAAATAATTAATAACTTTAAAAAATCTAATAAATCTAATAAATTTGATTAAATTAATAATCACTTGTCAATCTCCTCCGGGCCGATTCTTTCAGGTGGTTCGTAGAGTGAATAGATGGCGCCAGGTGGTTTGGGAGTCGAATTATCGACGTCAGATGGGTTACGAAACGGTTGGGGTGCTCTTAAGTGGGTCGTAGAGTGGATTGATGACATTAGATGGACCAGGAACGTATGTAAGGATTCATTAAAATTGGTAGAAGACGGAGATCTGATGATTTGAAGGAGATCTGATGACTTGACGGAGATCTGATGACTTGACGGAGAACTGATGACATGACGGAGACTGAGATCTGATGACTTGACGGAGATCTGATGACTTGGCGGAGATCTGATGACTTGACGGAGATCTGATAACTTGACGGAGATCTGATGACTTGGCGGAGATCTGATGACTTGACGGAGACTGATATCTGATGACTTGACGGAGATCTGATGACTTGACGGAGACTGAGATCTGATGACTTGACGGAGATCTGATGACTTGACGGAGATCTGATGACTTGACGGAGATCTGATGACTTGACGGAGACTGAGATCCGATGACTTGACGGAGATGGACAACTGATGATTTTACGATCCATAACGATATTGTATTTTACCAATATTCTTATACAACTACTATGTTTTACAACTTTTTGCTATTTAGAATATCAAATATTTTACCATTTATTTCTATATTTAAAAATTCTGCTTTTTAACGATTAGTTTCAATATAATTACTGTATTTACCATGATTCTTACTTACACCAATCTTTTATTTTAGTTTTTTCGGTTTTGGATCACTAGTTTCCACACAAATCGTGTATCTTACTACCACATATCTCTGACCAGATGCCTTATAATATTCTCTTCTATTGGTCAGTGTCCTGCAAGATCTTTAGATTTCTTAAAGTTTTTAGCAATGTTTGACATGAATTTTTGGACTCCTCTAGATTAGCTGTTGTCCAGCAATGTTTGCCAAAGATTCATGGAATCCTCTACCACAAGACGAACTGAAATATGAGTTCTAGACCATAAGAATGACTTAAAATAAACTACCTTTAATAATGACTTGTGCGGTGATGTGACAAAGCTTTATGGGGTACGTCCAAAGTTTTGTATAACAGAGTAGCTTGCCCGTGGTTTCCGCCTACTTTTTCTAATTCTCGTTTGGTTCCAAAATCACATTTGCCGTCTCTAAACTCGCACGTTGTGTAGTGGTAATAAAACAGACCCAACGATATGGTTTTTAAATAAAATGTACACTTTTACTCAGAGGAAAGAAATTATTCAAAGTAAAAGTTTAAATATTTATTTATGAAAGAAATTATTCACAGTTCACGGCAACGTCATCCAATCCATGTTTACTTGACTTAGCCCAACCATGACAACCACGAATGACGTGAAAGCGGAAATGATATGAACCAACCCTTTCGCTCTTTTCTCTCCGAAAATGAATTTTTTTTTTTTTAAATTACCTTCGTGGTCGTACTTGTACCGCATGTATCTGATGTAGTCGTACGCCACAGATATTTATATACTAAAAATCTGAAACGCGTCTTTAAAAAAATAGCTTGAAATGACTTATTGTAGCAACGTTTTTATTGTGCAAACCGAAATGCAAATAAAAGGTATGTAACGAGATAGTTTTTTTTTTTTTTCTTAACAAGTAAGACCTGTTCCACTAAGCCAAAGGGTAATAACCTATTCTATAAAACCCCTCCACATAAAAGAATGAATAAGGTAGTTCCAATTTGAATTTGCCACAGCAGCCATGTTTAAAACGTGTACTCTTCTAACCGGAAGTGAAGCCGTGCAGCAACCGTAATAAATGCGAAAGAGGAAGAGAGAAAAGAAATCTGACTTTTTATTGGTTGCTTTAATGGGGTCACCTAACAGGCGCTGTAACAACTCGCCACGGTGCCATTGTTTGTTCCCATAACTGGGTGACCGCTTATCTGATTGGCTTAGGTGTGGTCAGCTTGCTGTCCGAGTTGAGGTTCTTGCAGTCGTCGGGCAACCCGTCGATACACCGTTTCATCTCAATGTCGCAGTATATCTTCTGTGTTAAGACTGGGAATAGATTCAATTTTTTTTTTTTTTTAATAATGAAAATGGTAACTGGGAGATTTGATATTTATACATTTTTTATACTGAATACGGTAACTGGGAGATTTGATATTTATACATTTTTTATACTGAATACGGTAACTGGGAGATTTGATATTTATACATTTTTTATACTGAATACAGTAACTGGGAGATTTGATATTTATACATTTTTATACTGAATACGGTAACTGGGAGATTTGATATTTATACATTTTTTATACTGAATACGGTAACTGGGAGATTTGATATTTATACATTTTTTATACTGAATACGGTAACTGGGAGATTTGATATTTATACATTTTTTATAGTGAATACAGTAACTGGGAGATTTGATATTTATACATTTTTTATACTGAATACGGTAACTGGGAGATTTGATATTTATACATTTTTTATACTGAATACGGTAACTGGGAGATTTGATATTTATACATTTTTTATACTGAATATGGTAACTGGGAGATTTGATATTTATACATTTTTTATACTGAATACGGTAACTGGGAGATTTGATATTTATACATTTTTTATACTGAATACAGTAACTGGGAGATTTTTATATGTATTTTTTAACACTGTGAATGGAACCTGACAGATTTGGTATAGACATTATTTATATAATATATTAATGAAAAGACTTCTCAACGTTACCTATTTAAAACATTGTTGAAATAAATTGTAATTTGTTTGATAATAACGACCAGAAACTCTACAGAAATTTGCCGAATATCTGTTTTGTGTTGACATAGCCCAAGGAACATGTACACTGTACACATCCGAGACGTGTACACAGTGGAATAGGGAGGAAGCGACATTTGAATTTCTCCAGCTAACGAAATAATTTTTTGAAAGGAAACAATATCAATATTCGTTTTAAAAAAAAAAAAAATTCTGCTCGTATTTTTTATATATATATATATTTTTTCGAAACCCAAAAGGATAAAAAGACGGTTCCCGAGACAGCACCAGACAGTTGTCTTTGGTGGTTTGAGTAATGCTGTGGATTGGACTTCATGCAACAGGTTTGGAAAGGTTAAAAAAAAAAAAGTCCCCTTACAGCCAACGAGCCAAACAGGAAAGATGAATTTTAAGGATTGAAACCTAAACAAAATTATATGAATATGTCTACTAATTTTTTTTTTTTTCTTTTTAACCGAGCACTGTATTAGATAATTTGATTTGCTAAAAAACTAAACGAATCATTGAACTTTTAGCGAAAGAATAATCGTGGTTTTTTTTTAAATCAAAAGTCTACAAATTTCTAATAATTTTTAACATTAAACTTTTTTTTGTATTTTAAATACGCCTTTAAATATTATGAACGAACTCCTCTCGAATTAAATAGCGATACAAGGACCCACACTGCCACATAGAACAGACAAAGGTCGCGGAGGGAAGGTGGCGTCCAGCGCTCACAAGGGGAAAGTGGGTTGGGGGGGGCGGTAAAGAATCACCCAGGTACATTACTAATACATTTAAAAGGGTGATTTAAAAAAAACGTGATACGGGAGACATCGTGTAGACCCTTTATATCACTACTCATTATATTCTTGGCCGTTATATCGCTGACGTCTGCTGCAACCTAATGGCAGGAGAAATGAGTTGAAGAAAGGAGGAAGAAAAGAACGCGAGCGAGCGTCCCACGACCTTGGAAAGTCTTTTTTTTCCACGTTCAAAATAGATGTTCAAACATTGCACACAATCATGTACAAACTTTGCACACAATCATGTACAAACCTTGCACACAATCATGTACAAATTTTACACACAATCATGTACAAACGGTGTACACAATCATGTACAAACTTTGCACATAATCATGTACAAACTGTATGCACGATTGTGTACAAACTGTGCGCACAATCGTGTACAAACTTTACGCATAATCATGTAAAAACTGTGCACACAATCATGTAAAAATCGTACACACAATCATTTACACACTTTGCACACAATTATTTACAAATTGTACACACAATCATATGCAAACTGTGCACACAATCATGTAAAAACTGTGCACACCATCGTGTACAGACTGGGGACCGACTATGTACTCACTTAGTTTCGGCTTGTCCAGGCAGACGGTGTGGAGATCCTTGCAGAGCACCTCGTCAAACAGGCACCGGATGTCGACATTGGCGTACACACGCTCCAGTGCGGAGATTCTCGTCTCCTCGTCACTTGGGGAGATGGCAGAGGCGGCGGCAACAAGGGCCACGATGAGGGCAAGGGCAGCCTGCGCCAATTCAAATGTATTTGATGATCATTTTTTTTTTATTTAAAAAAATCAACATAGTATTCCAAGAAAATACCGCCTGTAGGAAGGCTGTGTGCAAAATCAAGTCATCGGAAACTTTACGTCATCAAATGATAACGAACCCCGGATGTATCCTTTTGGTTTCGAGTCAAATGTAAAAACTACGAAACTAAGTAAATAATAAACCGTTCTTGCTATTTGTAGTTTGAATTCATGCTAATGACAATTACGTAAGTCATATACGTTTAACAAATAGACGGAGCGAATAACATTTTCCGAAGTGTGCCGAGGATGACCAACGGGTGTGACCTACATCGAAGGTCTGGGAGAATACTTCCCGGAAGTCTGGGTGAATACTTGCAGGAAGTCTTGGAGAATACTTGCAAGAAATCTGTGTATTCATTTGCAAAGGGTCTGGTTGAATATGTAAAATAAGTCTGGGAGAATACTTGCAAGAAGTCTGGTAGAATACTTAATAAAATGAGTAAAACAGAGTAGGGTTAAACCTGAAAAAATAAACGCAACAAAACAGCGAGCGTGTCGGCAGAAAGCCTTCGTCAGCGAACAAAACAACAGAATAAAAATAAGAAATAGCACTTAGCCGGTAAGTAGTATCTGTGGGCAGCAATAGAAGTGCTGCCCACAGATACTACTTACCAGCTAAGTGCTATTTCTTATTTTTATAACGTTTTTTCTGTTGTTTTGTTCGCTGACGAAGGCTTTCTGCCGACACGTTCGCTGTTTATTTTTTCAGGTTTAACCCTACTCTGTTTTACTCATTTTATTTTGTACTAACCTGATTGCAGTCTCTCCCCTTATTACCCCTGGTAGAATACTTTCAAGGCGTCTGGGAGTATGTTTTGCAAAATGTCTGGGAGAATACTTGCAAGAAGTCTGGGAGAATACTTGCAAGAAGTCTGGGAGAATACTTGCAATATTTCTGGTAGATTACTTGCATAACATCTGGGAGAATACTTGCAAGATTTCTGGGAGAATAGTTGCATAACATCTGGGAGAATACTTGCAAGACATCTGGGAGAATTCTTTCAAGGAGTCTGGGCGAATACTTGCAATAATTCTGGTAGAATATTTACAAAAGGCCTGGGAGAACACTTGCAAGGAGTGTAGGGGGGGGGATACTTGCAAAAAAATCCGGACTTACTCTTGCAAGAAGTCCAAACATCAAAGTTAACTAATTGAAACTATGGAGTTTTTCTGTTTTACACGAAAGCCTAAAACATTCGAGACAGTGCGCTCCCCATCATCCAGACCAATGTATAAAAAACCATATGAAATTTATTTCAAAACCATGTAAGCTTTCAAGAGCAATGGACAATTATGAATTAATACTGACACTACATCTCAATATTTTAAAATGACGTGGGGTGGGTACAATAATACCACAGGGTACACACTGGACGGTAAGGATTCTTTTGGTTAATAAGTTCTTAATAGCTTTTTTCTAATATTTAAAACATTTAAATTGTGTGTGAATTGTTATTTACACAAGCTTATATGGCAGAAGGATTCTCAACTTGGCTAGGGCCTGAATTTGGGAAGTGAAAAATGTTGGATGGCATGTTCCGGTCCCCTAACGTGTTGCCATCAGTGGCAGGCATTATCTCCATCTTAACCACTCTTTACTGCCAGCAGGGTGACTACCCACTCTGCCATCGACTTTAGTAAACGTCTAACATATGGTGCAACACGGATTCTCAAAACATTTTGATGACAAAATAAAGCTGTTACACATTCGTCACTTAAGAAAACACCTTTTTAAAAAAAAAAAATCTTAAAGCCAAAATCCTCTGAAAAAGTTGTCATGCGCATTCGAAGACATCCGGAGACACAAAGATTCCAAATTCTGAATTTTGTACACGAAGCTATTTTCAAACACATGTTTTCTGAAAATCCATTTGGAATAAACATAACCACCACAAAAAAAAAAAAAAAAAAAACCCACAAAAAAAAAAAAAAAAAAAAAAACAGTTGAAGGTCTGTTTACATCATTAAATCCTTACATAAATAGCATTCATTATTTGGCGTCAATTTTATTGCCTGTATTTGAATTGATGTCACAGAATGGTCACTTTTTTCCCCTCATAAATTCAATGTTTTATAATTTGTCTACGTGGCGGATGGGCCAGGACTTACCTTCATTGTATAGGTTAGAAGGTTGAGCTGAAGGGCAAGTGGGTCCGCTACTGGTACAGCCGCAGGTGGACGCACTTTGCTGATGCTGTCAAATACGGGTCTTTTGGGTTTTATATGGGGGCGGCCCCTTGAATCACGTGGCCGTCGAGTGGTCTCCCTTTCCACTCGTTTTTTAAACATAAATTGTGCCCCCCTTGTTTTGTGAGCTGCCTTCATTAGCCTGACAGTTTCAATTACGTACCTGGTAATTAAGAAATCGACAACACCCCACCCCCCCTCCCCCAACCACCACTTCACCCACCAACAATCTTGCTATGGATAGTGCATGGCTGAGGACTACTGAGGAGTCACTGAGTCGGAGTCTTACCTGAGTATTACTGAGGAGTCACTGAGTTGGAATCTTAGCTGAGGGCTTCTGAGGAGTCACTGAGTTGATGCATTCATATCTCTGAATGACGTCGGTACTTGATTCATTTATATCTTTGAATGACGTCGGTACTTGATTCATTCGTATCTTTGAAAGACGTCTGTACTTGATTCATTTATATCTTTGAATGACATCGGTATTTGATTTATTCATATCTTCAAATGACGTTGGAATTGAATCCTTAAACGTTTTTTCAAAAAATCCTTATTCGTTTCTCCGTCATCAGTCAGTCTATTTTTTTAAAATCTGAAATCAATGTCGGAGTCAATTTGACAGATTCCTGGAGTCGTTCAATTTAAAGGCCTAAGTATGACTTCAAAAAGTGTGAGGGGGGGGGGCAGGAGGTAAAAAGGTGGGGAGAAGGCTTCTCAATTGTCAAATCATGATGGCACGCAGAGGCGTACCTGAGATATCTGTGGTGGCAAGTAGAGGCGTACCTGAGATATCTGTCGTGGCAAGCAGAGGCGTACATGAGATATCTGTGGTGGCAAGCAGACGCGTACATGAGATATCTGTGGTGGAAAGCAGACGCGTACCTGAGATCTCTGTGGTGAAAAGCAGAGGCGTAACTGAGATCTCTGTGGTGGAAAGCAGAGGTGTACCTGAGATATCTGCACTGGGCAGTGATAAAACAGGAATCCTAAATGGTAAGTGATTTAAAAAAAAAAAAAAAAAAAAATTTCCGCCGAATGTAACAAACATGTTCCCACAAAAAGACACTTTGGTCATAGTCTAAAGGGGGTATGTGTTTTACTGGACAGAGTACAGCAGACATGCTAGACAACTAAACCATCTCCGCCTACGCTGTCTACGTAAACTTTTTCGCATAAGGTGGTAGGAAAAGGTCCCGGATACAGAAGTCCTACAACAGGCTCACTTTGCCAACACCCACACGCTCCTAAAAAAAGACCCAAGTCAGATGGGCAGGACATGTTGCGAGAATGCCAGAAGCAGATTTTCTTAATTAACAACTGATGTTCGTTGAACTCTCCAGAGGAATACGGTGAGTCAGAGGGCACGAAAAAAAGACCACGATGTAAGGACTGTCTAAAAGCTTCACTCAAATCCATGGACATTGAATTAAATTCCAACTATGGACGCGTGCAAGCTGGTGTGTTAGACTCCCTGTTGGAGACATACTCCCTGTTGGAGACAGACTCCCTGTTGGAGACAGACTCCCTGTTGGAGACAGACTCCCTTTTGGAGACAGACTCCCTGTTGGAGACAGACTCCCTGTTGGAGAAAGACTCACTCTTGGAGACGGACTCCCTGTTGGAGACAGACTCCCTGTTGGAGCCAAATCTTCAGAGAGTAAGCGCACCTGCTCACGCCTTAAGAAAGCGAGTGTCAAGGAAATGCAAAAGCGACACCAATCCAACTATGGTCCCTGAAAAAACAAAATGTGTCCTGCGTGCGAGAAAGCTTTCCAGGCACAAATAAGACCGCCAAGCCACCTGCTTAATCACCGTTGAATGTAGCCTAGGCCATCTTCGCCTACGAAGGACTAACGACAACGTGTGTTTTAACATCTCGGCCCAAGCTACGCCCACGGTTGGAGAACATCAACATTGATCTCCGGTAATGAGAAGGGAGACCTTGTGGGCGTATTTAAGGTACATCAGCTGTGAGCACGCCTGACATGGCGTCAGTATTAAACGTGAGCGGAAGGATTGCTCTAGAGGACATCGCCTTCCCCAATGTCCTCTCTGTAACTCTATGCAGATATTTAAACCTCATTCAGTTTTTATACGACTTTTTGGGTATGAACATAAAACCAACAGCTTCCATTAGTAGCGTGCTAAAAGACGATTATCGAAACGTTCAAATAGCTTGACAAATGCCCGTCCAAAATTAAACTCACCAATGGTCAACCAAGCCATACAGATATCGCCCGTCAACATGTGCTGCTTTTGGTAATAAAACCACAAATCCATAACAAGGGTCCTCAAAGTGATTTCTTCGCCCAGCCTCGGACTAATTCATTCAGACGTGTTTTCGTTGATCTGTTAATCGAACTAGAACACGTGGGGGGGGGGCATAAGATAACACAGAGGGGTCAAGGGAAAACACATGGGACATGCATTGACACAGAGGGGGCAGGAGATAACACAGAGGGGGAAAGCGGATAACACAGAGGGAACAAAGATAACACAGGGGGGCATGCTATAACACAAGAAAACATATGATACCGGTATTACAGAGAGGAGAGGGGATAACAGAGAGGGCAGGGAATGAAACAGGTGAGACGGGATAAAACAGAGGGTACATGAGATAACACAGGTGGCACATGAGATGGTACAGAGGGAACATAAGATAACACAGGGTACAGGATGCAACACACGGGACAGGAGAAAACACAGAGGGTACATATGATAACACGGGAGATTACACAGTGGTTACACTGTCCTGACACGGCAAAAAACTATTTAATTCCGTGTCACATTATTTTTGAGGTTGGGGGGGGGGGTATGCATACTTATGTTAGGATGTATAACAGCACTGAATCGTGACGTTGTAAGATGTGTGACATCTTTGAATCATGCCGCACCGGTGGTGAGATGTTTGACATCATTGATTCGTGAAGTTGTAAAATGTGTGACATCATTGAATTGTGCAGTTGTAGGACGTCTTGAATGTCTTCATTGAGACCCCAGGTTAGTTCATAAAACTATTTTCATTAGTGATTAATTAAATATCCTTAACCTCAAATGAAAAGGTGTCAGAGGTCTCAAACTGTTGAGAAGAGAGACACGGGGGAGCATTTGAATTTTAAGGGATTATCGACTCCGGGCGTCACAGGAGTCCTGGCCTCATCTGTTTGACGTCATAGGAGTCCTGGCCTCATCTGTTTGATGTCACAGGAGTCCTGTCCTCATCTGTTTGACTCATAGGAGTTCGGGCCTCATCTGTTTGACGTCATAGGAGTTCGGGCCTCATCTGTTTGACATCATAGGAGTCCTGGCCTCATCTGTTTGACTTCATAGAAGTCCTGTGCTCATCTGTTTGACGTCATAGGAGTCCTGGGCTCATCTGTTTGAAAACACAAAAGTCCTGGTTTCCGCTGTCTGATCTTACGGAATCAACGGTCAGGCCTCATGCCATCTATATGTTATATACGTGGCAGAAATAAGCAGCTGGGGACATCATGATGACGATATCAAATGTAACAAGTCATGCACTGGTATTGAACCTCCAAGGGTCAGGAGACCGGGGAAGACCCCAAAACACCTGGCATAGTGAGGCAGAGGATTTACTTAAGGTTGGAAAGAGCTGCCACAGTTACAGAAGATTGCAAGAAACCAGCAGGCATGAAAAGATGTTTTTTTAACGGCATTAAATATGCTCCGCTGGGCTTTAAACAGGGCAAAGGTGAGGAGAAGTAGAAGACTGCAGTACACTATTTTCAACAGGAACCTGACCAATGGACAGCGTTTCAACAGGAACATGACCCATGGGTAGCGTTTCAACAGGAACCTGAACAATGGGTAGCATTTCAACAGGAACCTGAACAATGGGTAGCATTTCAACAGGAACCTGACCAATGGGTAGCATTTCAACAGGAACCTGACCAATGGGTAGCGTTTCAACAGGAACCTGACCAATGGACAGCGTTTCAACAGGAACCTGACCAATGGACAGCGTTTCAACAGGAACCTGAACAATGGGTAGCGTTTCAACAGGAACCTGACCAATGGACAGCGTTTCAACAGGAACCTGACCCATGGGTAGCGTTTCAACAGGAACATGACCAATGGGTAGCGTTTCAACAGGAACCTGACCAATGGGTAGCGTTTCAACAGGAACATGACCAATGGGTAGCGTTTCAACAGGAACCTGACCAATGGGTAACCAATGGGTAGCATTTCAACAGGAACCTGACCAATGGGTAGCATTTCAACAGGAACCTGACCAATGGGTGGCGTTTCAACAGGAACCTGACCAATGGGTAGCATTTCAACAGGAACCTGACCAATGGGTAGCATTTCAACAGGAACCTGACCAATGGGTAGCATTTCAACAGGAACCTAACCAATGGGTAGCATTTCAACAGGAACCTGACCAATGGGTAGCATTTCAACAGGAACCTGACCTATAGGTGGCGTTTCAACAGGAACCTGACCAATGGGTAGCATTTCAACAGGAACCTGACCAATGGGTAGCATTTCAACAGGAACCTGACCAATGGGTAGCGTTTCAACAGGAACCTGACCAATGGGTAGCATTTCAACAGGAACCTGACCAATGGGTAGCATTTCAACAGGAACCTGACCAATGGGTAGCGTTTCAACAGGAACCTGACCAATGGGTAGCAATTCAACAGGAACCTGACCACTGGGTAGCATCTCAACAGGAACCTGACCAATGGGTAGTATTTCAACAGGAACCTGACCAATGGGTAGCATTTCAACAGGAACCTGACCTATAGGTGGCGTTTCAACAGGAACCTGACCAATGAGTAGCATTTCAACAGGAACCTGACCAATGAGTAGCATTTCAACAGGAACCTGACCAATGGGTGGCGTTTCAACAGGAACAGGACCAATGGGTAGCATTTCAACAGGAACCTGACCAATGGGTAGCGTTTCAACAGGAACCTGACCAACGGGTGGCGTTTCAACAGGAACCTGACCATTGGGTAGTATTTCAACAGGAACCAGACCAATGGGTAGCATTTCAACAGGAACCTGACCAATGGGTAGCATTTCAACAGGAACCTAACCAATGGGTAGCATTTCAACAGGAACCTGACCAATGGGTAGCATTTCAACAGGAACCTGACCAATGGGTAGCATTTCAACAGGAACCTGACCAACGGGTGGCGCTTCAACAGGAACCTGACCAATGGGTAGTATTTCAACAGGAACCTGACCAATGGGTAGCATTTCAACAGGAACCTGACCAATGGACAGTGTTTCAACAGGAACCTGCACAATGGGTAGCATTTCAGCAGGAACCTGACCAACGGGTGGTGTTTCGGATCATTTTCACGAACTTAAAAAATATGTAAAACTGATTTTTTTTTTTTTTTTGAAATGGAACAAAGATTATGTTTTTCTTTTATTATATTTTTATTACTCGGTGTGAACTGTAACGCCAGAATATGTACACCAAACACAATCATTTATGGAAATGTCACATTTAAATAAACATGCGTCAATATATTTTTCTCGGTCCGTTTAAACACACACAAAAATGCAGAGCTGGGATTTGTGAAATAAACATCTTGAAAATGCAACAATGAAAACGATGTATTTAAAAAACAAAAACAATCATCTTACTGTTAAATGGAAAAATTGCAATTTCCGAGATTTCAATGGAACTCTCCGCTGCTTGGGTTAAGTTCTTTCTATCTTTTTGCTCGCTGAAAGGGGAATTTTGGCGAAATGTGTTTGTTCCTTTGAAAAAAAAAAAAAGTTTTCCCCTTACCGGGGAATGTTTGTTACTTATTCTCATGTCATTATAACCCATTAGCTCAGCGGTTCTCAACCTGTGGGTCGCGACCCCTTTGGGGGGTCGAATGACTCTATAACAGGGGTCGCCTCAGACAATCGGAAAACACATATCCTCTACAGTTATGAAGAAGCAACGGAGATAAGCGTATGGTTTGGGGGGGGGTCACCACAACATAAGTAACTATATTTAAGGGTCGCGGCATTATAAAGGTTGAGAACCACTGCACTAGCTCAAGACAAATAGACAGCCAACAGGAATGAACATTCTAGACCAGGCTGCGAACATTTGTCTGCATATTTAATCACACACATTACAAATGTACCGGTATGTGGTTACACTTGAATATACCACTCAAATAAAAACACATAATATATTTGATCAAGTGAAGGAAACATGTGAAATGGCGCCCATCACATTGCTTATCTGATCAAGTGAAGGAAACATGTGAAATGGCGCCCATCACATTGCTTATTTGATCAAGTGAAGGAAACATGTGAAATGGCGCCCATCACATTGCTTATTTGATCAAGTGAAGGAAACATGTGAAATGGCGCCCATCACATTGCTTATCTGATCAAGTGAAGGAAACATGTGAAATGGCGCCCATCACATTGCTTATTTGATCAAGTGAAGGAAACATGTGAAATGGCGCCCATCACATTGCTTATTTGATCAAGTGAAGGAAACATGTGAAATGGCGCCCATCACATTGCTATGAATTATTGCACCGGGTTTCGTAAGTTTTATCACGTATTCCACAGACTATGAACTGAACAATACAAGAGACAACCACTGGCATGAACGAGTGCTCAAACTGGCAGAGGGGTGCTCAAACTGGCAGAGGGGAGCCGAAAGGCTGGTGTTCAAAACTAGATACAAAATAATTATGAAACGCAGTGGTGGAAACAGGACCAATGCAAGAGTTTGTGAAGTGAAACAGGATCAATGCAAGAGTTTGTGAAGTGAAACAGGATCAATGCAAGAGTTTGTGAAGTGAAACAGAATCAATGCAAGAGTTTGTGAAGTGAAACAGAATCAATGCAAGGGTTTGTGAAGTGAAACAGAATCAATGCAAGAGTTTGTGAAGTGAAACAGGATCAATGCAAGAGTTTGTGAAGTGAAACAGAATCAATGCAAGAGTTTATACTTAGAAACAGAATCAATGCATGAGTTTATAGTTTGAAACAGAATCAATGCATGAGTTTATAGTTTGAAACAAGATCAATGCAAGAGTTTATAGTTTGAAACAAGATCAATGCATGAGTTTATAGTTTGAAATAGGATCAATGCAAGAGTTTGTGAAGTGAAACATGATCAATGCCAGTGTTTGTGGTTTAGGTACACCTGGGTCAACGATGAAAGATGCACTGGGACATCTGGGCGCAAAGATTTCATGGATCAGAAATGACATATTTAATAACAGAATGCAGAAGAAGAGATCCATCTATCTGGACATGGATCTACCTGGTAATAAACCCACTGGGTGTTGAATCCACCTGGGGCATTTATTCACCTGGGCACATATGCCATTTAATATCTGCTTCAGATATCTACCAGGCAAGAGTGCCAGCATATTGAAACATCATATTACGAGGAAAACGTACGGCATTGAATGATGATTGTCACCGGTTTGGACTAAGAAGTTATCGTTTGACACGCAACAAAATTATTGAAGCCTCAAAAGACGCCATGCACCATGCAACTGACAGAAAACATGTTTTACCTTTACCTCTTGCAACAGGTGTGTGGAACAGAAGGCCATGTTTTTAATAAGTGTGCCGTGAAACTAAGAATGCTGTGTCAAGTTCATAGTTGCAGATACTTTCAAACCGTGATACTAAGAATGCTGTGTCAAGTTCATAGTTGCAGATACTTTCAAACCGTGATACTAAGAATGCTGTGTCAAGTTCATAGTTACAGATACTTTCAAACCGTGATACTAAGAATGCTGTGTCAAGTTCATAGTTGCAGATACTTTCAAACCGTGATACTAAGAATGCTGTGTCAAGTTCATAGTTGCAGATACTTTCAAACCGTGAAACTAAGAATGCTGTGTCAAGTTCATAGTTGCAGATACTTTCAAACCGTGATACTAAGAATGCTGTGTCAAGTTCATAGTTGCAGATACTTTCAAACCGTGATACTAAGAATGCTGTGTCAAGTTCATAGTTACAGATACTTTCAAACCGTGATACTAAGAATGCTGTGTCAAGTTCATAGTTGCAGATACTTTCAAACCGTGATACTAAGAATGCTGTGTCAAGTTCATAGTTGCAGATACTTTCAAACCGTGATACTAAGAATGCTGTGTCAAGTTCATAGTTGCAGATACTTTCAAAGCTCAAATCTACAAACAACAGGAAGATTTTTGCCACACATGCCCAGCAATGTTCCCAGCAATGTTCCCTCTAAGGTTTGCTGGTTCGTGTGCAAAATCATACAGTTGTGTGCACATTTTTACAGCATCAATTTTTGTGTGTGCAAAATTTTACAGCTCACAAACACAAACTCACACATACATGAAAATTTGCTGCACGGATACTCAAACCTGCTGCGCGGTGTCCGTGAGATAGCTGCGCGGCCAAGCAGCAGCTGAAAGGGAACATTGATGCCCAGCCCAGGCGCTAAGGGTCCAATAATTGCCTGAAAAGACAAGAAAAGGCCATAACCTTTCACCTGCGCACAGGACACCTACAGGACACATGCACATCTTAGTTCCCACCATAACCAGATAAAACAATGTTCAACCTTTGCAAACATCAAACTGAGACAGTAACACATCACCCCTTCCACTGCCCAGTAACACATCACCTCTTCCACTGCCCAGAAACACATCACCTCACCACTGCCTAGTAACACATCACCTCTTCCACTGCCCAGTAACACATCACCCCTTCCACTGGTCAGTAACACATCACCCTTTCCACTGCCCGGCACTTCCAGACTTACCCCTAAACAATCTATTAAAAAAACAGACTGCACCAACACACTGTATACAAACAAAGGCAAACTGCAAAGTCTGAGTAAATTCTTCACCACTGCTGCAGGCCAAAGGGCACACGCCCAAATGGCCGCTGAATTTGAATGATGATGCTGATGATAGATGCAAATAAATAAAATTTTCCTAGAAGCCTTCAGTGTTCGTGCTACCACATGTTTAATAAAATACTTAGATGTAATTTCTGATGCACTTTGCTTAGGATCGATTTAGGTTTAAAGTTGGTCTGAATTAGGTTTGGATTAGGCCTTGAGTAGGTTTGAATGAGGTTTAAATTAGGTCTGATGCCCAAAGAAACTCGACTGACTTTTTCTTGAGTAAGCTTGGTTAGAACACTCTTTAAACTTCTCATCTATTGAAGCTTTATCATAATGGACACGTGCATGGACAGACCCAGAGTTCAATCACAATGACAAATACATCACAGACTAAATGGCAGTTTCAATGAGTTAATTCACACAGTCAGGTGCATGAATTGAATACATCATACATCGCACAACCAGGTGCATGAATTTAATACATCATACATCACACAGTTAGGTGGATGAATTGAATATATCATACATCACACAGACAGGTGGATGAATTGAATACATCATACATTGCACAGTCAGGTGCATGAATTGAATACATCATACATCACACAACCAGGTGCATGAATTGAACACATCATAAATCACAAAGCCAGGTGCATGAATTGAATACATCATACATCACACAGCCGGGTGCATGAATTGAATACATTATACATAACACAGTCAGGGGCATGAATTGAATACATCATACATCACAGCCAGGGGCATGAATTGAATACATCATACATCACACAGCCAGGTGCATGAATTGAATACATCATACATCACAGTCAGGTGGATGAATTGAATACATCATACATCACACAGTCAGGTGGATGAATTGAATACATCATACATCACACAGCCAGGGGCATGAATTGAATACATCATACATCACACAGCCAGGTGCATGAATTAAATACATCATACATCACACAGTCAGGTGTATGAATTGAATACATCATACATCACACAGCCAGGTGCATGAATTGAATACATCATACATCACACAGCCAGGTACATGAATTGAATACATCATACATCACACAGCCAGGTGCATGAATTGAATACATCATACATCACACAGCCAGGTGCATGAATTGAATACATCATACATCACACAGCCAGGTGCATGAATTGAATACATCATACATCACACAGCCAGGTGCATGAATTGAATACATCGTACATTACACAGTCAGGTGTATGAATTGAATACATCATACATCACACAGTCAGGTGCATGAAGTGAATACATCATACATCACAAAGCCAGGTGCATGAATTAAATACATCATACATCACTCAGTCAGGTATATGAATTGAATACATCATACATCATACATCGCACAACCAGGTGCATGAATTTAATACATCATACATCACACAGTCAGGTGGATGAATTGAATATAGCATACATCACACAGACAGGTGGATGAATTGAATAAATCATACATCACACAGCCAGATCCATGAATTGAATACATCATACATCACACAGCCAGGTGCATGAATTGAAAACATCATACATCACAAATCAATGGAGAAACAAACAAATCATACAGTTCATTATGTGTACAATACAATTCATTATGTGTACAATACAGTTCATTATGTATACAATACAGTTCATTATGTGTACAATACAGTTCATTTTGTGTACAATACAGTTCATTATGTGTACAATACAGTTCATTATGTGTACAATACAGTTCATTATGTGTACAATACAGTTCATAATTGGGACAATGTGGAATTAAATGTTACTAATGTATAGAACATACAACAGTCAGCCCCTACACAACAAATGTAAGCCTGCCAGCTAGTCTAGGGGAGCATACTAAGGACAAACACAAGAGAAAAGTTAACTCCCTTGTCAAATGAATCTTGTATGTTTAGAGCGGGACATAGCAAATTTGTTTCCTCTGCAACACCTCGGTCCAACAATTATGAAGATGTCATTAAGAAAAATCAATCCATCTATCTATTATAAAGATGTCATTAAGAAAAATCACTCCATTTAATCTATTATAAAGATGTCATTAAGAAAAATAAATCAATCTATCTATTATAAAGATGTCATTAAAAATCTCAATCCATCTCTTACAGGGATGTCACGGACAACCTTATAAATGGAAATAACTTGAGAATGAAACAGACGCCCAGAGTTGTGCAACATTATATTAAGACTGTACTGCCAGCCAGTTTGCTTCAAACACATTCACTCATTTTTCATTCATTGTTTCTCCTCTGAGACAGCCAACATTGTCAAGAGTCTTGACCTCCTGATTGACAGCAGCAGTTCTCAAACTAATTCCATTTCTCCTCTGGTTTTTGTGGGGGTTGTTTATAAGGGGCTACTCACATGTGCTTTTTGTTTATTTTAAGTGTAAGCCCTAGTTTTAACTTCAGTCAGGAGATTGTAAGTGTGAGCCCTAGTTTTAACTTCAGTCAGGAGATTGTAAGTGTAAGCCCTAGTTTTAACTTCAGCCAGGAGATTGTAAGTGTGAGCCCTAGTTTTAACTTCAGTCAGGAGATTGTAAGTGTGAGCCCTAGTTTTAACTTCAGCCAGGAGATTGTAAGTGTAAGCCCTAGTTTTAATTTTTTTACCAATAGGATCTCAGCCAAGAGGTGTGTCAAAACTATTTGATTTTATCTCACAGTAATGTGCATTTTGGCCAGGATTAGCTCAACTGTTTAACCAATGGGGTCTAGCGCTAGGTAAAACCAATGAGTGTAGTGTTCATGACACCTAACAATTGCTCTTAAAACAAGGTGTAGGAATTGAATGCAGTGGATAGTCAAAGAATCCTTTTGTGGTTAGCGGTGGGACGTAATAAGTGAATCATGTAAGGGGGGGGGGGGATGACAAATTCATTTTTTTAAAATAAATCATGTTCTAAAAATAGATGATATAAAAAAAAAAGAAGAAGAAACCAGGACAAGCTGGCCCTTATTTTCACAAACTTAAAATTAGATTCAGTGAAGGGGGGGGGGATGACAAATTCATTTTTTTAAAATAAATCATGTTCTAAAAATAGATGATATAAAAAAAAAAGAAGAAGAAACCAGGACAAGCTGGCCCTTAATTTCACTAACTTAAAATCTTGATTAATTCAGTCTAACTAGTACGGCGCTCTGGGTGACAGTAATGTCTATGGGTCTAGGTGACAGTAATGTCTATGGATCCAGGTGACAGTAATGTCTGTGGACCTAGGGGACAGTTATGTCTGTGGACCTAGAGGACAGTATTGTCTGTGGATCTAGTTTTCACCACCATGCCCAAATATTTTGTAAATGTATTTTTTTCTTCGCAAATTGCAACCTAAAACAAGTGCACTGTTCTTGATAGTTTCACAGGCTACTGGCTAAAGTATCATAACAACCTGGAGACAACCCTGCTAACCCACAATGGCCAGTGCCCACAATAGCCAGCAGGGTCAGTTTGAGCAAATATGGCACCTCGCTTGCACCGTTCTGTCATGGTCAATTCTTGAAAGCCCCGGCCTGGCTGGCTTTGAATATGAACTCCTTGAGCACGGCGTCGTCCAGCTTGCTGAAGGCCTCACTCTGGGTCACAGCCGTCATGTGGTTCAGGGAGAAACGGAAGCAGAACTCTTCAAGTTGCTGGGGATTGAAACGAGAGGTTTTAGATCGACCTTTCCTGCCCTGAACTAAGTTGTAAACATTTGTCATGGTGTCAACACTGTGTTGTACTCAACACCATGCATTTTGTACGATGTTGCAACATTACAAGGCAGGATTCAGATTGTTGAGAAGTCTAACAGTATAGGTAAAAAACTAAATTTTTTTTAAAAATTGATACGATACGTTTGGGATGCAATTAGTTTTGTTTGCATTAATGTAATTGTACGTGATTTATCATTTGTTTTTGCAGCGACTGATTTTCGGCACGGGAATGGTGGTTTTTATCAAACTTAGTACGTGTAAGACCTAATAGACTAAAGATATATTTAAACCCAAATACGTCACGAATACACTGCTACACAGTTAATGTCCACACCAAAACACGCAACCATTGAACAAATCACATTTCATTCATCTTCCCCTGGAAAACAGGAAAGACTGATTTTTGGGGGGGTTGGGGGTGTGAGGCTGAAAATTGGAGAAAATGTATTTTCATCTGCAACCAGTCTATGTTTCAAGATTTAGTTTGAAAGGATGACAGAATGCGGGTCAATTAGCCATCACAAGATTTTGCTTTAAACACACAAACAAAAGCGAAGCTGATATAAAGGATATGAAAAATTGAAAATGATTTTAACTGTTAGTTTGTATCAACTTGTGATGACAGTTTGTATCAACTTGTGATGACAGTTTGTATCAACTTGTGATGACAGTTTGTATCAACTTGTGATGACAGTTTGTATCAACTTGTGATGACAGTTTGTATCAACTTGTGATGACAGTTTGTATCAACTTGTGATGACAGTTTGTATCAACTTGTGATGACAGTTTGTATCAACTTGTGATGACAGTTTGTATCAACTTGTGATGACAGTTTGTATAAACTTGTGATGACTATGTCTACAAAGTGAATGTTTATTGATGCATGCGGTGAAGCGGGACTGGATTAAGGAGGTCCTAACATAATACAACATACATAATGTTATTTTCGTAAGTCTGTGTATGTGAATGTGAGAATGTTATGTTAAAAATACTTTGATGAAAAAGGCTCAGGAAATCAGTCATTAATTAATCATAAGTTTCTTTAGTCCAGGTAACATAAGTTTCTTTAGTCCAGGTAACATAAGTTTCTTTAGTCCAGGTAACATAAGTTTCTTTAGTCCAGGTAACATAAGTTTCTTTAGTCCAGGTAACATAAGTTTCTTTAGTCCAGGTAACATAAGTTTCTTTAGTCCAGGTAACATAAGTTTCTTTAGTCCAGGTAACATAAGTTTCTTTAGTCCAGGTAACATAAGTTTTTTTATGACCAGCTGCTCACCATATGGCCTGCCGCTGACCAAATGACCTGCCACTGACCACATGACCACACAACTGGGCATATATGGCCTGCCGCTGACCAAATGACCTGCCACTGACCACATGACCACAAAACTGGGCATTCACTATATGACCTGCCAATGACCATATAACCTGCCATTGAACAAATGACCTGCCTTTGACCTAATGACCTGCCACTGAACATAACGCCTGCCACTGACCATATGGCCTGCAACTGACCATATGACCTGCAACTGACCATATGACCTGCTTTACATATACTGGGAATAAACATTTAGAGATACCTGAGCACCAAACTTGATAGCGGCTGCGTACAGCATGGCCACATTTTCCACAGAAATTCCCTGACGTATGATAGCTTCACATTTGCTTTTGAGCAGTGCCTCGCAGTAAGCATTGGACAAATCCAGCAGACCTGCCCAAAGACAAAGGATAACACAATTTAGACGGTTGGAAAGTCAAGTGGGAGACTTGTCCATTGTCACTGTCAGATCACGTGATGTTGTTCTTTGTATAATTTTGTCAGTGAGCGATGATGTTTTGTTATAGGAACTTGCCCATATATCGCACCACTTTTACCCCTCCACAATTGAGCTATGATGTATTTCCTGGGTGGACAGTAATTATTGTTATGGCATAGTTATTGTATTATAATATTGAGAATCAAGAGGAAAGAGCGAACTATTTTCTTGAGCGCAAGTAGACTGCACACTTTAGCAGAGCGAAGTAGTACACGTTTTTATCTGACATGGATCAGACATCTTTTCATTTCTCTCATGCGGATTAGTGAAGTATTGAAGTATTGTGATTCAAATTGTGATATGGAATATTGTATAAGTGTCTGATTATTGCATCCTAGAATTATTGCAGGATATCCTCCTAGCAAGGCTTATTATTGATGTGGTTATTAAGCATGCAATAAAGTACTGTATTAATTAATGGGATGTTATCATTATTTATTGATTGAGAGAGAAACAGATGCAGATTAGCCATTATCCAAGTGATAGAGGCAGTCCATCCATGACAGTGAACAAAGTATTAGCTAGCCATTCTACATCGGCAAGAATAGCATGTGTTACAGCATTCAACACAGGTACGCCCATCGAGAGATACCAGTCATAATTATCCACCACAAATGAGGCTCACAACAACAGCCATACCAGTCAAAACTATTTGTAAAAGATGAAGCCTGTCAAACCAGCCATACCAGGACGTCAAACCAGCCATACCAGACCTGATCAACCAGCCACAGCACCTCCTCAAACCAGCCATACCAGGACATCAAACCAGCCATACCAGACCTGATCCACCAGCCACAGCACCTCGTCACAACAACTATATCAGCTATACCAATCCAGAGGCACTCCCCGCAAATCAAGCACACAAGGTCATCAAACCAGCCATATCAGGCCATCAAACCAGCCATACCAAGCCGTCAAAGCAGCCATTCCAGATGTCAAGCCATCCATACCAGGCTGTCAAAGCAGCCATACCAGGATGTCAAGCCAGCCATACCAGGCTGTCAAAGCAGCCATACAAGAACGTCAAGCCAGCCATAGCAGGCTGTCAAAGCAGCCATACCAGGACGTCAAGCCAGCCATAGCCGGCTGTCAAAGCAGCCATACCAGCCCACTATTCACCATAGTTGGCCGGGCAAACAAGCCATATAAGGCCAACAAGCCATACCAGTCCATACGCAGTATGGTCAAACCAGCCATACCAGCCATACGCACTCCGGTCAAACCAGCCCTACTAGCCCATCGAACCAGCCATACTAACCCTAACCATTAGCCACCTTAGAGGGCCTAGAAATGAACCACTTTAGTCATAATTATTCACTACAGTGGAAGCCCGTCAAATGAGCCATATCACATCAACAACATTGGATTATTGGCGGCACCGTCAAATGAGCCATATCACATCAACAACATTGGATTTTTGGCGGCACCGTCAAATGAGCCATATCACATCAACAACATTGGATTTTTGGCGGCACCGTCAAATGAGCCATATCACATCAACAACATTGGATTTTTGGCGGCACCGTCAAATGAGCCATATCACATCAACAACATTGGATTTTTGGCGGCACCAGACATTCCAGGCCTGATACCTATCTTCCTACAACAATACAAATGAACACATGGATTACACTTTGCAAGATGCATGAAATCTCAGTGCCACATCTCAAGAGAACCATCCCAAGTCAATTAATAAAAAGTGATTACTTTAAGTAAATTATTTATCTAGTTCCATTGCTATTTCTAGGGGTTCATTTTGAATTTTGTTAATTAAGCATCTGTAATTTGTGAAGAATCCTTACATTAGAAAGTTACTTAATTCCCTACATACCCATTTGCTCCATTTTTTCTTTGTAAATTTTTTTAATATATGTATTGACATAAGACTTTGAAACAAAATGGCGTTTCCAAGCATTGCCGAAATAAAACAAATGGCGAGAGATTTGGGATTGGGAGGGGAGGAAGCAAACGCACGGGTAATAAATAAGGGAAAACCCACAGATGACGAGAGGCGAGCCCGAGAGATAAAGGGAGCCGACGAGGAAAGAGAGATTCGCGATGAGGAAAGAGCCATTCACGCATAGGAGCGGGATGAAATAAAGAGAATCCGAGAACACAAAAAGAAAATGGCTGAGGATAATGCTATTACACTAAATGGTACTAAAAAGGGAAATTTTTTTCCTGATAAGGTTATAGAGAGTAATAAACAGGTAGACATGGCCTTCAGTTTAAAAACTTTTGGGGAAAAGCTGGGTCAAGACATTTTCAAGGGGGGGGAATGCATACGCCAGGAGGAAAAAGCTCTGCGCGAAATTAAGGAAGAATGCATTATATGGATCTGCGCTTATAAGCCATGGGAATCTGTGGTAAGAAAATTAAATGAGGAAGTAATTTTTAAGAAATCTTTAATTAAGTAATGTCACTTCCTGAATTTAAAATTACTGAGGCAGAACATGGACTAGCTATTCCTGAAGTAGACATAACGTTGAATTTTTTGGACGAGGGACAAAACTTTTTCGCTCATAGAAAAGATAATCTGAAGGTTTTTAAAGATAACAAGCGAAATGGGGCTTTAAAGAGTAATTATGTGCAAAGTAGACCGAGGAAATATACGATGGTGGAAGTTAGTGGGAACGAGCTTAAATGGTGTCGAGAGTACAAGTCTTGGGTAAATCTGACAGAAAATAAAAATACAACTGTAAAAGGGGGCAGTAACAATAGTTTTAAAAAATGATGAACCAGATTTTCTTCAGTTTTGGAATATGTGAAGAATATTTTGAAGACACTGACACAAGTTCAATTAAGCTGGATAATTTTGATAAAGATGACGGGTGTAATGATGTACAAGATGACTATCTCCCCTTACACCAATAACGAAAATAGAGTTGCTGATGTTTTGTTTAATGGCTATTTTGATGCTAATATTGATTGTGAACCTAGTATTTATTGATGCTCCACATAGTGGTTTTGATAGAGTACCTGAAGTATATGGTGTACCTAGGGATTTTGAAAACACACCCACAGGTGTTGAATTCATGAACCCCCATTTTTGCTTTCACACAAGCAAGGTGTCATAATTAGAAATGGGACGAGCTGCAGTAATCACGAAATGGAGACCCTAACTTTGACCAGAACTGGGACAAGCTGCGGTAACCACAAAATGGACACCGTAACTTTGACCAGAACTGGGACAAGCTGCGGTAACCACAAAAAGGAGACCGTAACTTTGACCAGAACTGGGATGAGCTGCAGTAATCACGAAATGGAGACCATAACTTTGACCAAAGCAACGACCACCACACGGTCGCCAAGCTCAGGTGAGTTGAGCCAAGCTCAGGTGAGTTGAGCCAAGCTCAGGTGAGTTGAGCCAAGCTCAGGTGAGTTGAGCCAAGCTCAGGTGAGTTGAGCCAAGCTCAGGTGAGTTGAGCCAAGCTCAGGTGAGTTGAGCCAAGCTCAGGTGAGTTGAGCCAAGCTCAGGTGAGTTGAGCCAAGCTCAGGTGAGTTGAGCCAAGCTCAGGTGAGTTGAGCCAAGCTCAGGTGAGTTGAGCCAAGCTCAGGTGAGTTGAGCCAAGCTCAGGTGAGTTGAGCCAAGCTCAGGTGAGTTGAGCCAAGCTCAGGTGAGTTGAGCCAAGCTCAGGTGAGTTGTTATGTTTTGAGGAGGAGGGGAGCTCGCAGTTTTCGGCTGCTCCCAAATTGAACTCTAGTATTTGTGAACATTTCACAGGTGATGACACTGACTGCCTTAGGGATGTGAAGACTGTGAAGTGTTTCCGTCCAGAGACGATGGAAATATCAACTTCACAATGATTGATTTGAATAAAATTAAAATGTCCGATAATGTAAAATATGTTCTTCTTTGCAACTATGACTATGATGTTAATTGCATCAAAGGTAAAAAGGATAGCTCAAAGTAACGCAAAGCTGCTTTTAAGTGGGCAAGGCTTGTGTGATGACTACTTGACTACTGGACAAAGGAGACAGAGAGGAGAGTTAGGTGGATCTAATAACCTTCATGATTTTTTTAAACAAAGGATTACACAAAACATTCCACCATCTAAATCACCTCCATTGTAAAGGAAATTATGATATCATAAAGGTATCAAGATTGCTGGTATCAACTTTGCTGGTACTCAGACCAATAAATAATAACTGAATCAAATTCTAATACTTACGATATAGGGTTTCTATTTTTTATATTTTTTTTACAGACGTTTTGGGAGTTGCTGTACAGCGTATTACTTCATTGGTCAATTCATTCAAGCTTCAGCTAGATTTATACTTGAGTACAACTTTAAATTGCGTACGTCTGTGCAGATGTTAATTACCTATGGATTCATCCGGTGTCAGATCCACCTCGTCAGTGTACAGATATCTGAGGAAAGCTCGATACACAGCGTATGGATAATCTGTAATCTCGATGAGTCTGGGGATCATGTGGTCATCAATTTAGATATTATTGAAAAGGCAAAGATACAATATGTAAATTACCTCGTGCATTGGTAAAATCCTTTTGTATGTAGTTTGCGTTTAAACAGGCTGATGTATATTACAAATCTATGGGACCCATATACCCAACAAAACTACCCTCAAACATTAAACTGCATTCAAAATTCATCGGTACAGAAAAAGTTTTCTGTTCAAGAAAGATCCTTGGATAGTAACATCTTGGTCAGAAATCTGTTGTGTGATGACAGATGTAAGACACTACAAACATAATAATAATAGAAATAATGGCAGCTGTGCAAATATATGTTAAGACTTATGTACAAACAAGTGAAACATGTCAATAGAAATGTCAGCTGTGTACGACGCATGCACAAGCACACAAAAGAACATACCAAATGTAAATGATGCCAGTTGTACAAAAGGGGCATGTCCAAACAGACATGTACAAACACACATGTACAAACACTCATGTACTAACACACGGCAAATTTACCAAAAGAAATGATGCCAATTGTACAAACTCACATTACAAACACACATGTAACAAAAACATGTACAGACATGTACAACCAAACATTTACAAACACACAGTTACAAACACAGTTACAAACACACAGTTACAAACATACATGTACAAACACACATGTACAAATACACAGTTACAAACACATATGTATAAACACAAATGTACAAACACACAGTTATAAACACATATGTATAAACACAGTTACAAACACACAGTTACAAACACACAGTTACAAACACACATGTACAAACACACAGTTACAAACACACATGTACAAACACACAGTTACGAACACATATGTATAAACACAAATGTACAAACACACATGTACAAACACACATGTACAAACACACATGTACAAACACACATGTACAAACACAACTAACAACATTTCAGCTTGTTACAATGTGACCTACTCTTTGCTGCCTTCATCCCAACATGACTGAAACATGGAACGGAAATGTTCACATCTGTTGAGGAGATCAAATTAAATAGCAATAGTTTTAATCATTAGCAATGACAAGAAAATTCTCACACGTGCAGTAGATCTATTAGAAAAAAGATTCAACATCCCTATTGTTTGTTTTGACTATTTCATTAAAACTTCCATTATGTATTCTGGAATTGAGTTTGCAACAGCAAACAAAAAAACACCAAAAAAAATGTACTATTACTATTTTGATTGGACAAAGAGTTGTTCAAAGTTTTGCAATGTTAAATAATTTTTTTAATGTTAAACTAAAAGTGAACAAGCAGCAGTCTTAAAATCAATTGAGGGGGTCCAGCTTTACAACAACTCTCCAACTCTGTAACAAATAGTATATGCCTTAGATCTCTGGGATCAAAGGTCAGATTTATTTCACCATGTTAGAAAATATTAATTTTTCTTTTTAAATTTTGAGCAAGAATTCTCAATATCTGAAGAAACAAAAATATAGCCCACAGAAATTTATAGAGTTTCTCACCCCATGCCACACACCCTCATGTCTTTCACACCACACACCCTCATGTCTTTCACGCCACACACCCTCATGTCTTTCATGCCACACACCCTCATGTCTTTCACACCACACACCCTCATGTCTTTCACGCCACACACCCTTATGTCTTTCATGCCACACACCCTCATCTCTTTCACGCCACACACCCTTATGTCTTTCATGCCACACACCCTCATCTCTTTCACGCCACACACCCTCATGTCTTTCACGTCACAAACACTCATGTCTTTCACGCCACACACCCTCATCTCTTTCACGCCACACACCCTCATGTCTTTCATGCCAAATACCATCATGTCTTTCATGCCACACACCCTCATGTCTTTCACACCACACACCCTCATGTCTTTCACGCCACACACCCTCATGTCTTTCATGCCACACACCCTCATCTCTTTCACGCCACACACCCTCATGTCTTTCACGCCACACACCCTCATGTCTTTCACGCCACACACCCTCATGTCTTTCATGCCACACACCCTCATGTCTTTCACGCCACACACCCTCATGTCTTTCACGCCACACACCCTCATGTCTTTCATGCCACACACCCTCATCTCTTTCACGCCACACACCCTCATGTCTTTCACGTCACAAACCCTCATGTCTTTCAAGCCACACACCCTCATGTCTTTCATGCCACACACCCTCATGTCTTTCATGCCACACACCCTCATCTCTTTCACGCCACACACCCTCATGTCTTTCATGCCAAATACCATCATGTCTTTCATGCCACACACCCTCATGTCTTTCACACCACACACCCTCATGTCTTTCACGCCACACACCCTCATGTCTTTCATGCCACACACCCTCATGTCTTTCACACCACACACCCTCATGTCTTTCACGCCACACACCCTCATGTCTTTCATGCCAAATACCATCATGTCTTTCATGCCACACACCCTCATGTCTTTCACACCACACACCCTCATGTCTTTCACGCCACACACCCTCATGTCTTTCATGCTACACACCCTCATCTCTTTCACGCCACACACCCTCATGTCTTTCATGCCACACACCCTCATCTCTTTCACGCCACAAACCCTCATGTCTTTCATGCCACACACCCTCATGTCTTTCACACCACACACCCTCATGTCTTTCACGCCACACACCCTCATCTCTTTCACGCCACACATCATCATGTCTTTCACACCACACACCCTCATGTCTTTCACACCACACGCCGTCATGTCTTTCATGCCACACACCCTCATGTCTTTCACACCACACACCGTCATGTCTTTCACACGACACACCGTCATGTCTTTCACACCACACACTGTCATGTCTTTCACACCACACACCCTCATGTCTTTCACACCACACACCCTCATGTCTTTCACACCACACACCCTCATGTCTTTCACGCCACAAACCCTCATGTCTTTCACACCACACACTGTCATGTCTTTCACACCACAAACCCTCATGTCTTTCATGCCACAAACCCTTATGTCTTTCACGCCACACAACCTCATGTCTTTCACGCCACACAACCTAATATCTTTCTTCCTTGCAACCTTCAAGAGCAAAAAAATAAATAGCCCAAATTTGAAAAAAACACCTGACTGTCTCATTTCCTTACCTTAGTTTGAGGATGGCTTTGTGGACATGTATTTCTTTACCCTCCACTACAAATTTGACATCACTGCACTCCTGATGAATTTAAGAAACAATGACTTAGAATATTACTTTAACAGAGTTTTCCTAATTAACCAATTCAATGTGCTAAAAAGTAAAAAATAATTTAATACTAGAATCAAAATCCTAAAATGACGTGCCTCACGACAGCGGACGAGTTTTTCTGGGAACACTCAAAGTCTTTCAATTTAAAATAGTTTGTTTTTCTTGTTTTGTCTTGTCTGTTGGAGAAGGCATCTAGCCGAAACGTCCTTATAATTTTTGTCTTTTTTCAAGCATAACCTTATTATCTTGTTCTGCAATTTATTTGTTTTTTTTGTGTATGTTTTTTTTCTTTCTAATTAATGTTTCTACAAGTGTTGATTTTAGTATCAGTCATATATGTTTGCTATTCGGATGTCATTTCTGGTAGTTTATTTTAGTTAAACTGAAGAAGTAAGTTTACAAACATATAGTCCATTCAATTATCTTTCATTTGATACATCATTTTGTCTTATAAACCCAACAATAATATTTTAAATTGTTTTTTAATCCCAACCTCTCACTTCTGGTACCCGGGTACGAATAGTCGCATCCTTACCTGATTGTCGAAGGCACTGGCCACAGCATCAGCAATGTGAGAACCTTTGATTGAATCTGCAGGGATGAAATGGGACACTGCAGGTCAGATATTTGTCATGCTGTGTGACAGCCAGTCACATCAGTAACTTACACGGGTTTGGGAGAGGAAAGGGTTTGGGAGAGGAAATGGTTTGGGAGAGGAAAGGGTTTGGGAGAGGAAAGGGTTGTGGGAAAGAAAAGGTTGGCTAGATGTAAGACCAATTGTAAATAGGCACAACAAAGTATTAAGCAAAAAAGATTCCAAGAATTGACCCAGACAAACGGACATCAAACAAACTAAATAAAAAATGTGTAAAAACTGGCCAGGATGAAAGTGATAGTTAAAAAATGTTCACTGACCAACGCAGTAAATCCGCCAGGAAACGGGAGGGGCTGAGAAAGCTGCAAACACATCATCTGACGATGAGAATCTGGTCACTCGGGGTGATGTGATGGACTGCCCTCGGCACTGACCCCACATGTACACCTTCCCAGTTTGGCACATGGTGGCAGATATGTGACTGTAGTGACTTGCGGCAATCTCAACAAATCTGTTAACAGAATTAGCATGTACTGATTTGGACGATTGACTCATTGAAATTGAGATGCATGACTGGATGGCAGCGAGGTCAAAATGTGTCAATGGCAAACTTGTGGACTGAAACCAGAGTAAAAATTCCAGACAAGAAAAACCAATCAGCAACTGCTGGATGGGGCGCGATAATCTTGAATTTAAGATCACCTAGGACAGTGGTCGACAAACTTTTTTTGCTTATCTAGAAGAAGGATCCTCTGATTGGATCCTCTGATTGCAAGCCCAAGGGGGTAAACCCCAACAGAAAAATCTGGAGATGGAGTCCCGTGTGTGGTATGATAAAGACTCAATGAAAATTTCATCAGCTCTTGTGCTGTCCTGGTGCCAAGCTGTATCATTCACCCTTGACTTTAACTTGGGATCACCGGATGCATGGAGAGTGTACCGAATCATTCTCTAAAAAAATAACCACTTCATGGTGGCACGGATGCTAAAAATTGATAAGATAATAAGTCCTAACCCTAAAGAATACGTAAATATCTACAGCTCTCATGCTCAACCCAAAAACAAGGATCGCCCTTTTAAAAAAAAAAACCAAAGTAAACAAGCTAAGAGTTATTGACCTTTCTTCCGGGGACACAACCTTAGCAGGGGACACCATGTTGGCTTTGTTTCCAGTACCAAGCTGTCCATAGGAGTTGGCCCCCCATGCGTAGATGACGCCTTCATCTGACAGAGCCAGCGTATGGGCGTAGCCGCAAACAATCTGTGGGTCAATCAGTTGTGGTTAAATTAATATTACTTATAAACAACTTGGAATTGGATTTTTTATTTTTTCCTCTTCCATTTCCTTTAACAGGAGTAACCTTCATCTGATAGTTACAGTGTGTTGCCTAGTAACACGTTTTACTTGAAAATCGCACAGCTTTGTATCACCAATAACTGAACCACCTGATCAACTGACAACAACTGACTCACCTCAAGCACAACAACTGACTCACCTGACTGACAATAACTGACTCACCTGATTGACAATAACTGACTCACCTGATTGACTTGACAATAACTGTCTCACCTGATTGACAATAACTGACTCACCTGAATGACTTGACAATAACTGACTCACCTGACTGATAATCACTGAGGTCAGACTATGGACTCTGCATGGACTGGGCTGGTTCACATTATTCCCAATACCCAGCTGACCATTTCCATTGTAGCCCCAGCCATAGACCTGAAAAGAAGAAAGACAGACTAGATTGGTGATGTCATTCTCATGTAACGTGCCTCTCGGGTCAATGAGTTTTAAACAGAAAACAAATCTGAAAGGTAAGGTACATTAGTCCTAGACCTACCTCTCCATTGTCCAATAGAGCCATTGAAGATGTCTGACCGCAAGCTATAGCCACGGTCACTCTGGATCCTGAAAGCACAAGAACAAGACTTTGTTATTTTGAGAAATTTTAATTTTAGCAAAATAAACATTACGAGGTAAAACAAAACACACATTTAATCATCCCTTATCAGTGAAGTGGATCAGTGAAGTGGATCAGTGAAGTGGATCAGTGAAGTGGATCAGTGAAGATCAGTGAAGTGGATCAGGGAGTACAAACATAATAAAACACTGAGGGATGGCTTCATATAAACTGTACACAGGGACTGAACTCAGGGATCGCTTTAGATAAACAACAAAACCAACATGAGAACAGCATGTTGCAAGATGAGAACAGCATGTGACTAATCGAGAGCAGCATGTTGTAAATCGAGAACTACAGGAGAGTGACAACTAACCTATTACTGATGCTATCTTGCGTGGTGACGGCTGATTCGCTGTAGATCCAGTTCCAATTTGACCGCAGTTGTTCTGACCCCAGGCATAGACCTGAGCCAAAAAATGGTGGATAAAGGTTAGCTAGTTTTGGCTTCTCCCATGGTATAACATGTAGCTTCCCATTTTATAGCATGGTATAACATGTAGCTTCCCATTTTATAGCATGGTATAACATGTAGCTTCCCATTTTATAGCATGGTATAACATGTAGCTTCCCATTTTATAGCATGGTATAACATGTAGCTTCCCATTTGTATAGCATGATATAACATGATATTATCTCCCCATTTGTATAGCATGGTATAACATGATAATAATAATAATAATAATAATAATAATAAGTGGTCTTATATAGCGCGGTACCCCGGCCTAGGGCTGGGCTCACCGCGCTGTACATATATAGCAAAGAGACATAATCATAATATTAAAATAAAATACATAAATGAAATAAAAACAACATATAAGCAAAACAACACCATAGGTATATTCATCCACCCACACCAGACATTTTTACAAGGAAACCCATGTACGTTTATCGGTTTATAGGAGGAGAATCAGTCAGAGTAGTATAGTTTAAATAGATGTGTTTTGAGTGCAGTTTTAAAGGCCTGTGTGGTTGTTATATTGCGGATGTGTAGTGGCAAAGAATTCCATTGTTTGGGGGCGCAGAAAGAGAAAGATCGTTCACCATATAATTTAGTGCGTGTCTTGGGAACGGACAGAATACGCGAGTCTGCGGAGGAGCGAAGTTGTCGAAGGGGTGAATAGACAGAAAGAAGTTCAGTTAGATA
>CAXITT010000123.1:771748-788512 GCA_964033795.1 Lymnaea stagnalis
GACTAGTTTTTCAATAACTTTAGATAAAAATGATAAGTTAGATACAGGTCTATAGTTTTTTAAATTATTTTCATCCAGACCGGGCTTCTTAAGCAATGGTTTGATGACAGCTGATTTGCAAAGAGGCGGAACAGTGCCAGAATATAAGCTTTCATTTATTATGCGGGTTATTGTTGGGAGCAAGATATCTAATGACTCAACCAACAGGGGGGTTGGGATGGGATCCAAAGAACATGACGTATGTTTAGATTTTAGGATTATATTTTTTACCTCAAGTTCTGAAACAGGTTTAAAAATATTAAAATGTGAAGTAAGACAAGGGAAAGGAGGCAATTCAAGGGGAGGGGCATCAAGACGATCAAGCTCAGCTCGAATGTCAGCTACTTTGCTTGTAAAGAAATCACAGAAAATATCTGGTTGCTTGGGCAGGGGAAACACCGAAGGAAGCGCAGTTCCTTTGTTACTCCCCCTAAGGTGACCACAAACATCAAACAACTGCCTGCTGGTTTTACCCATAGTTATCTTTTGGCTAAAATACGTTGTCTTTGCACGACAAACAATCTGATTGACACGCTTCTTGGCAGCGTAAAATATCTGCTTAAAAACCACAAGACCTGATCTCAAACACTTCTTTGTGGATATCATCTCCCCATTTGTATAGCATGGTATAACATGATATTATCTCCCCATTTGTATAGCATGGTATAACATGATAATATCTCACCATATGTATGGCATGGTATAACATGATATTATCTCCCCATTTGTATGGCATGGTATAACATATTATCTCCCCATATGTATAGCATGGTATAACATGATATTATCTTCCCATATGTTTAGCATGGTATAACATGATATTATCTACCCATTTGTATAGCATGGTATAACATGATATTATCTTCCCATATGTATAGCATGGTATAACATGATATTATCTTCCCATATGTATAGCATGATATAACATGATATTATATCCCCATTTGTATAGCATGGTATAACATGATATTATCTTCCCATATGTATAGCATGATATAACATGATATTATATCCCTATTTGTATAGCATGGTATAACATGATATTATCTTCCCATATGTATAGCATGGTATAACATGATATTATCTTCCCATATGTATAGCATGATATAACATGATATTATATCCCCATTTGTATAGCATGGTATAACATGATATTATCTCCCTATTTGTATAGCATGGTATAACATGATATTATATCCCCATTTGTATAGCATGATATAACATGATATTATCTCCCTATTTGTATAGCATGGTATAACATGATATTATCTCCCTATTTGTATAGCATGGTATAACATGATATTATATCCCCATTTGTATAGCATGGTATAACATGATATTATATCCCCATTTGTATAGCATGATATAACATGATATTATCTCCCTATTTGTATAGCATGGTATAACATGATATTATCTCCCTATTTGTATAGCATGGTATAACATGATATTATATCCCCATTTGTATAGCATGGTATAACATGATATTATCTCCCTATTTGTATAGCATGGTATAACATGATATTATCTCCCTATTTGTATAGCATGGTATAACATGATATTATCTCCCTATTTGTATAGCATGGTATAACATGATATTATCTCCCTATTTGTATAGCATGGTATAACATGATATTATCTCCCTATTTGTATAGCATGGTATAACATGATATTATATCCCCATTTGTATAACATGGTATAACAATTATAAAACTAAAACTGAGGTGGAATTTCAGTTTATTTTTTGTTCAAATATATTAAAATATAAATATGTTGTATCATATATATAAATTACTGGATATTTCCTATTTGTATGCAAGGTACAACCAAGTAACACTGATACCTATTTGTACACAAGGTACAAGATAGTAACACTGATGCCTATCTGTACACAAGGAACAAGATATTAACACTGATCCTTATTTGTACACACGCTACAAGATAGTAGCACTGATCCCCAAAGCTTAGTTCTCATCTTCTAGCCGAGAAATATATCTCTCTCAATGATAAAAATATTTATATGTATGGGACGCACCTCGCCGTCAACTGTCAGTGCCATGGTATGATGACTGCCACATGCCACTTTGGTCACCATTCGACTGCTTAGGTTTGTGGTCACCTGGCCAGGCACAAAACCGGGACTTGAGCTGCCATTGCCAAGCTGGCAATAGCCGTTGTGACCCCAGCTGAAAACCTCACCAGCTGGACAGAGATAAAAAAACAATTTTTTTTTTAAAATGCAGTTCCATAATACTATTTGTTTAAGAAAAATGCGACAACATAATTGGTTGTAACCCAATTCAAGGAATATGCCCCTGTCATTTTTTTATTTTTAACAAATAGGCAAATCTACAAATAAGGGCAAGAATCTTATTTTTTAAAATATTTTATACAGGATTTACACTTTTTTTGTTAATTAAAAAAATTAATGTGCCAGATAAAGAATTTTTTGTGGCATAAGGTAAACCGAACTATGGCACATTTCTTGTATTGATGGCATTAGGCTAGGACGCCATTTAAATGTCATGCCCTGGTGTGTTACCAAACAATAGCATATTTCTTGTATTGATGGCATTAGGCTAGGATGCCATCTAAATGTCGTGCCCTGGTGTGTTAGCAAACAATAGCACATTTCTTGTATTGATGGCATTAGGCTAGGACGTCATCTAAATGTCGTGCCCTGGTGTGTTACCAAACAATAGCACATTTCTTGTATTGATGGCATTAGCCTAGGATGCCATCTAAATGTCGTGCCCTGGTGTGTTATCAAACAATAGCACATTTCTTTTATTGATGGCATTAGGCTAGGATGCCATCTAAATGTCGTGCCCTGGTATGTTATCAAACAATAGCACATTTCTTGTATTGATGGCATTAGGCTAGGATGCCATCTAAATGTCGTGCCCTGGTGTGTTACCAAACAATAGCAAATCTGTTTATCAAACTCCTAAAGTCATACAATATCGTCTAAAATAATATAATACAGCATCTTCATACTAAATAAATAAACATACAGGATGTATAATGTATGCAGTAACTGCTGGTATCACGTTTCTAGAGGGGTCGAGATAACCTGACATAAAAAAAAAAAGTTAACTTCCAAAAGTATATTACTGGCGTTTATATTGCAATCTGTGGTCACTTTGTTTTACAGAGGCGTACCTGCTATAGATATCAATTAATATCAGGGTGCATGCTCAGATCACATTATCAAAGTCTGTCCCTAGTAAAATATAGTTACTGGTGAAATTTAACATGGTTCTAACTCTAATTCATATCAGCATAAAATCAAATTTATTGAAAAAAGAAGTAATTAACAAATGAGGATATCATTTACAAAACCTACAAAGTAACTTCAAATATTATACATAATCTGATGAGTGTTGGAACCTAACGGGGGTATTAAAAAACGTACAGCTGTTTTGTGAGTTCTAAAAATAGATTTCAAAGACCCTCTCAGATCTTATTAATATGTTGAAATCTAATGTTGCTGTGCGGGACAGTTCAGCATGCATCCTTATTAAAAGATCTTTAAAAAAACTAGTTTTCTTCGTTATTGTTCTTGCCCCGGTTCAGCTGAACAAAATAATTATGTCACAAAATTACAGCATACAGCACCAATGCAAAAAAAAGCGAGGAATGATTCAAATTGTCACTAGGGTGATTACGCTAATATTACTGTTGCTGTGTTTAGCAAGTTCATTATGAAAACACAAAGAACTATTGAACCCTTCACCACCATCATTATGAAAACCTGGCAGTGTTAATTTTATATTCTTAAATATTTAGTCAGTCCCCAGCATACTAGTACACAAAATTGTACATTGTATGCCAAAATTTAATCATAAGAGTGCATGGAGTGCACAGGTCTGCAGTAGCACATTTCTTATAATCACTTTAGATCTTGCATATCATGCAAACTAAAACCTGTGTTCTTTTTAAAATATGCTGAATATGAGCTATCATTTACTTCCACCTACCCCCCCCCCAACACTCCCAAGTAAAATGTTGAAATTTACCAATAAAAAACAATTAACTTGTGCATTACAAAAAAAAAAAGAACAAAGTAATAATAAAAATTAAAAAACTGTGTTCTTTTTAAAATATGCTGAATATGGACTATCATTTACTTCCCCCTACCCCCCCCCCCAACACTCACAAGTAAAATGTTGAAATTTAGCAATAAAAAACAATTAACTTGTGCATTACAAGAAGAAAAAGGACATAGTAATTATGAAAATTCCCCTTCAGTTGATTTAGTCTCAAAAGATTACCATGCAAGACTCACTCGACCTACCTTGAGTGAGAGCAACTACATGAGGGCCACTTCCAAATGTAACATCGATAACTTTCTTTTGACACAGGTTCTCAATTTTGCGAGGCTCAAAACTGCTATGTGAATCTCCTATGGAAATAGGACAATTAAATCACCTAGATTCTGGAACAAATGTGAAGATAGTATTTAAGATCAAACATACTATCTAATGGTATATCGAGCAACTATGTTTATCAATGCTGAGCACTGAATTTCAGACAACAGGGTGAACTTTCATTTATAAAATCATATTAAATTATGCTTATCAAGGAATGAATCATTTTATTTGCATTTATATAATAAATTATTATATAAATTCTTGTAAAAAAAAGTTAGAAGGAAAAATTATTATTTAATTTGTAGGAAACTAAAAACATGGTATTGAAATTAAATAAAAACGGATAAACATATGCTGACCTAGTCCTAGACAGTTGCTGCAGTTGGTGCCAAAGGCATAAACATCATCAGAGTCAGTGATAAAGATGGCTTCGTTTCCTGAGTTTCCAAACACAAATATCTTCCTAATAGCTGATAAGAGTTCAGTTTCAAGTACAGAAAATATTGGCCATTTACTTAAATCCATAACGTGACGGGAGGGCAGAAGTTCAGGAAACTTGATAGCAAGATTGGGAAGTAATTTTTGAGGCAAAGCCGCATCAAGTTCTGTAACTCCAAGACCTGTATCCTCCTCTTCCATTATTGTAGCAAGGAATCAAAAGAGTTACCAGGCTGCTATGGGAACAAATCTGTCACAAGTTAAGCAAGAAGGAAAGAACAAAAGATATAATTATCATTAATTATGTAATTGTCAGACTAAGTAGTAAAGATATTTTGAATTTTAAAACTTAAAATTAGCACACAAAAATTAGATGCAGAAAGAACTATCAGCATAAATATTTAATGTTTATTAGTTTTTTCGGCTTGAAACTTGTGGGTATCAATCTGTGACTGTGGGATTGCAGGAGCAAACAAGGATAATTTAGTCAGTAAAGTTTTAGTGGGGGGTCACAGGTTGAAACTTAAAATCTCAGGAAAACCGTACCAACCAGTTCAGTGCAAATAACCCCAATTCATCCCGGCCAGGGTATACAACGTCCACGAACCCACAAAATTAAATTCTCCCAAGGCCCATCCCCAACCCCTGAAATGAAATTGCCAAGGCCAAGGCTAAGACTAAGAACTAAGAATCAATAGCAACGTTTAGCGACGTGTAATTTTTTTTTTAATAAATACAGCAGCCGAGATTTTGTTAAGTTTATAAATTTTACACCTTATTAGGATAGTTGCAGTTGAAAACATTCAATTAGCATTTTTACGCTTACCGTTTTGTTGTAAACAACCAAGCCTATACAAAATACTTTTTAAAATAAACACTGCGATTGCATTTTCGACGTGTTTACATATTATTACATTAATGATTTACAAGACACGACACGCGTAAAAGAACCGAGAAATTGCTATTACAAGGTCTTTTTATATTAATGTGAGTTGATTTGTTATGCCATGCCAATTTGTAACTGTCAGTAGATTCGAATCAAAAACAATTTTTGATAGTAAATAATAGAAAATGATAATATTTAAAAGCTTGAAAGAAGAAAAGAGGAAAATAAAACGAACTTTTTGACTGGAAGCCTTTATCAGCAGACAAAATTAGAAACAGAATAAAGTAAACAGTATGCCTATCCTATGACTATGTTATGGCATTGCTTTAATAATCGAAGGATGAAATAAAAATGTAGAGTCCGAGTGTTGAACATTTTTGAATAAATGCTGTCATCTATTAAAAATGTCAATTTAATAGCTTTAAATTTAAGATAAGTTTCTGTTGGTGATCTCATTAAAAATAATATTCAAAAATATAACGTCTTGATCTCAAGCTCAAATTTAGAATGTAAAACAATCAAATTATCTGCTATGCTTCACATATTTAACATATTTGTATGACTGGTTATTCCCGCGTGTATCTTGTCCACCCCGCTCTCATTGCGCACCGTGATGCGTTCTACTTGATCATGTACGCACCACATGGACACAAAAGAAAGTATAGATTATCAACTTTAATGAAGTTGTGATTTTTCTTAAAGGACCTGTCAGTAAGTCAACGCTCCAAACGTGGAATGAAGAGTATTGTACGCGCGCAACGTGGTTACGGTGACATTCGTAGTTAAAATGGTTTAAATAAACGTGTCTGTGCACAGTGCATGCTTTACATTGAAATTGGTTTGTTCACAAGTTTGACAGTTCATAATGAATTCGCGAGCAGTGGCGTAGCATGTGTTGGTGTCACCAACGAAAAAACTCTGCCGTTTGCCAATATGGCACAATATGAAAAAAGTGAGGCATGTGATGATCATCAGTGGCATATTCAAACACTCGTCGCAGGGGGGTGACACAAAATTGTCAGAGTTTGCACGAGTCAGTTTCATGAAAGAACTCTGTTAAATATAAAAGTAGTTGGCCACAAGATCCGGGTGTGGCCATAGAGAGGAGGGTGCCACCAGTGCAGAGTACCACAGGATTAAGTTTATCACCCCAGACGTGCATCGAATAGGGGCAGATATCCCTCGGTGCCAGACAAGTGGAGGTGCCAAATGGGCTTTGAAGGTATTTTATTGATGAAAATAATGAGCTTCAGAGATTGGAGGGGGGGCATAAAATGAAAATTTCCACTGAGCGCCAAACACTCTAGCTATTCCTCAGACCACACTGGGGGTGGGGGGGGGCATCCCTAGTGACTCATCTAGCCGGACCCAGCTAATTATTTTTCAGTCTCCTTTATTTTTATTTTTTGTACTACTATATTCTAAAAGCTGTAATTTAAACTTTCTTTATTTTAATCTATATATATATTGTGGAAAAAAAAATTGCATACTTCATATTTATAAGAAACATTTTATATTCTCATTTAGAGACGAGTCATAATATTTTGTCTTATATTATGTCATCTTACATATCTTTTGTGAAGTATGCAGTTGCTTATGTTTTGTATCCGAATTTCATACTTTTTAAGAATGAAGGCCTATATTCCTTGAAAAGAAAAGCTTTAAAATCCGAACGTCTTCTAACAATAGTGAAGAAAACCCTTTTGTGATCTCGGTTAGATCTGGAGTCTCGGTAGAAGGAGTCACCCAAAACTTCCTTTTGTTTATGTGTTGTATTTTTTCCCCCAAGTGCCTGAAGGGCAGAAATAATGATAAAAAATGGCTTATACTGTATCCAAAATCTTCGCATCGGGGGTTTATTTCGTAAGAGACTGGGTGTTTTGCTCTGAATCGATCGCAATTTTTGTTGCGAGCCTTTTCTTTTTCAATTTATTGCGTCTTTTCCGTGGATTGTTTATATGTTTTTGCCGGTGGAAGTACAAAAATATTGACATTCCAGTTACAACTTCACCAGATGTCTACAAGGATATTTTAACAAAGGATATACATTTCGGTGATGAAAAGAGCGAGATCAAAAGTTATTCACACGAAGCAAAGACTAATGACATGGCTGCTTTCTCAATTCAAGGTCGAAGAAAAACAATGGAAGACAGATTCAATTCTATTACTCACAATTTTGAGAACAATCACTCTGTGTATGCCGTATTTGATGGCCATGGTGGAGAGGTAGACATTCACTATTAATTTAAAGTTTGTTATAAATATATATCATGTATCATTTATTTATTTATTTATTTATTTAGGCATTTTTATATAGCGCTTATCATAAAGCTCTAAGCGCTTTACAATTATTAAAACATGTAAACTAAGTAAATACAAATGAGACACTAGGATAGTAACTACTATTCTATAGACACAATGAAAATGGCTATAAAAAGAGGACACTTTGACACTTTATGCATCAATAAAAAAAAAATATGTATTTATTTAAGAAATACAAAACTAGGGCTAATGTCATTGTTGGTTCAGCATGCCACTTTTAAATGGATAATGCTAATGTTAATGTTGGCGCAGCCGTATATCATAGGTGGTGAGATGTCAGTAAATATGCAGGATTTTAAAGATATATTCCTAAGATTGTTTAGGGTGAAAGAAATCCATTTCGGCCATGGTAAATGGCTGGATCCGGTGATTCAAGCGAACAAATTTGTGTTTTTCGTTAGTCCTTATATTTATATGAGCTATACTATACAAATTTAAAAAAATCATGATTTTGCACTGCCGCTGGGTCGGTCATGAACGTTTTATGTAAGCTTTATTGGTGCACAAAAATAAATGTCTTACCTGTGTTTCAGTACAAAGATAGCTTTGATCATTAGGCCCTACATGACCTGTGTTTCAGTACAAAGATAGCTTTGATCATTAGGCCCTACATGACCTGTGTTTCAGTACAAAGATAGCTTTGATCATTAGGCCCTACATGACCTGTGTTTCAGTACAAAGATAGCTTTGATCATTAGGCCCTACATGACCTGTGTTTCAGTACAAAGATAGCTTTGATCATTAGGCCCTACATGAGAACATAATTTTGTTGAGTGTTAATTTACTTGACATCTGAACGTTAAAACGTCTGAACATTACGACATGTATTCATGTATCATTATGAATAATCATTCCATGATCAGAGTAGGCCACATTTTTCCCAAGATAGCCACTATTGTGGCAAATCTGGCGAATGAAAAGTAAAATATCAACACACTATGTATAAATCATATAAGACTATCAATTACCAGTAATAAAATTCAATGAAGACATAAGCTGTTCAATCATATTTTAACTGCCTAATTTACTGTTATTTTTAAATTCAGCAGATTCAAGCACAAATGCAGCATAAAAATATTTTTTCAGCAGCCCACAAAGTGATAGTTGCTTATAAAAATTAGGCCAGTGATTAGGTGGTTCACAATGCACTCCAGTGCTCCCAGAGCTAAGCAGTGATTAGGTGGTTCACAATGCACTCCAGTTTCCCCCAGCGCTGAGCATAACACATGATGAGTAGAGTACAATGGTTTCTAACTCATATTTAAATTAATTGGCCAAGGCATAATGAGAGATCAGTGTAGCAACTTCACAGGGCAAGACCTATCAACAACCTGCCACTGTCCCTTTCCTTCATTTAGTCTCAGCTGTGGTTGCTAATTATGCTTATCACGCACCAGGATTAAAATCATTTGATATATATTTTGATATTCATTTGTTTAAGTTGTAAGCTGATGGCAGTTGCATTTTGTTGGCAAAAGGATGGAAATAGGAAGTGTTGAAATTATGGGGTTGTCCTGTTAAAATAATTAAAAAGTTGAGCCCTATGAACAGGGCCGGTCTTAGGCCAATGCAACCTATGCAGCCCCACACTTTCATAGGCCCTGCGCTAATTTATTTTCTAATACAAGATCTTAATTTTCACTTATTATCCTTATCCCTACCCAGACTGGGCCCCGCACAATCCGTTTCGCATAGGGCCCGCAATTGTCAGGGCCAGCCCTGCCTATGAAACCCAATTGTACCCAGTGCTCATTACACTTCATCCAGCCACTATTTAAAAAATATGAGGTAGGAATATAATAATGCATGTCGACCATCAAATAATGGCAATTTATAAAGTGAAAAGCCCTAAAGTTTTTTCATTGAGAACCTGTGTTTCCTTAATCGCATCATATCATGTCTCTTTTTAGTTCGCTGCTGAGTACATTGAAGAGCAGCTGTTCAGCTCCATTAGAAAAGAATTCATTCAAGGAAGTTTTCAAAATGACCCAGACATGGTCAAACAGGTATCCATTTTCATTATTTAAGAGTTGTGACTGACAGACTAAGACTAAGATGAAGTGATGACAGAGTTGTATTATGCTTGTTTATTCCATTTATAACATTTGACTTATATACCTTTTGTGTACTAGGTTCTTACAAGCCTAATTCGAACTGTTGATGCCCAGCTGGTATGTTTATCAAGGGACAGAATGGATTTATCAGGTATAACTTATATTAGTGCATACAAATCATCTTCAGTCATCATCATCATCATTCAGATCCAGTGGCTCTTTGGGCATGTGCCCTGTGGCCTTGGTGAAGAATTTACACACTCCTCTCAGCTTTCTTTAAGTATAGGGTGTTGTTGTTGTCTGGTAGGTAATTTAGTGTTTAGTCCTGAAATATAGGGCATTGGAAGAGGTGATTTGTTACTGGGCAATGAAAGAGGTGATGTGTTACTGGGCAGTGGAAGATGTGATGTGTAACTGGGCAGTGGAAGAGGTGATGTGTAACTGGGCAGTGGAAGAGGTGATGTGTAACTGGGCAGTGGAAGAGTTGATGTGTAACTGGGCAGTGGAAGAGGTGATGTGTAACTGGGCAGTGGAAGAGTTGATGTGTAACTGGGCAGTGGAAGAGGTGATGTGTAACTGGGCAGTGGAAGAGGGGGATGTGTTACTATCTCATTTCAATGTTACTGTTTTCTGTTGTTTAGATGGGAATTAAATTGTGTGTGTCCTGTGCGCAGGCAAAAGATTATGACCTCTTGGTGTCATTGGAGGCAATTTGAGTTCTGGAGTGGGCATGTGGGTGAAAACACAACTTCTCGTTGTGCCGGAGCCGAACCATATAATCACTATTCTTTTTTGTTACCCCTGATAATCGCAGTGGCGAGTGATGTAGGAATTTTTGTTTGTTCTTTGGATGCTCCCTGTCTTGCTGGTCTGTCTGTTCTTTCATTTCCTGGAATATTCTGGTGTCCATTGTAAGGTCAGTCGCCCTGCTAAGGTTTTGGGGGAAATGTTTATGTTTTTTCCTTCAGAAGTGGTGATTTCACTGTTGTTGTTTGGGAGATCTTATACTTAGCTGGTTGACGTATTGATCTGCAGTCAGAGAAGATAGCAGCATATCTTTATTTGCTGGGGTAACTTGTAAAGATTGCAGATAGGCGGTGTATTAACACTGCTTCAAAAGCAGTCGCTTCTGCTTCATAATTACGGTAGATCGCCCCACAGGGGTCGGAGAGCTCATCACATGATCAGTCTTGGTACTCTATTGGTACACCACAGCCTGCATGTTGGGCTCCATTGAAAGGTCACCAATCTGTTGTATGTTTGGATTAAGAACCTCTGGGTAGGATGCTATGGTTTTTTTTTCCTTGGCTATTGTTGTGTACGGGGGTTCTTAGCTCTTCTTTTCTAACTTTTCGATTAGATCTGTTTTTGAAATTAGCCATTTGTAAATATTGGTGGGTGGAAAAGGTCCTTAGGTACAATTTGTAAGTCTTCTCTGTCTGTTGGTAGGTGGTGTTTGTCATTAATTTCTGAGGTCACATCTAGTATTGATTTCTGTTTCATTCTATAGTTTGGTCTCCATTTTTCAACCACTTGTCTATGTCTAGTCTTGTCTCGCCTTCTGAACCTTCAACCATCTCAATAACTGCTGCCTCTCTTCTAAGATTTAGTGGCTCAATATTGGTATGTATTACGCTTGCTGCTGCTGGGGTCCATTTTAGATCTCCCGAGACAAAATGGACTGCCCGGGTTTTTTTACTTTTCTTCTGAGAGAGTCCTGCACTGTCTTGCTGCAAGTTGACTGTAGCTCAAAGCTGTATTAAGACAAGATAAGATTCTTTTATTCATCTAAATACATGAAAATGTTAATTTATTACATTTTACAATATGTATGACAGAAATGGGTTTAGATTCTGACATAATTCTTGCATATGTAGGCACTAGTCTATACCTCCCCCCCCCCCCCCCCCCCCCCCCCCCCATGCAAGTTGACTGTAGCTCAAAGCTGTATTAAGACAAAATAAGATTTTTTTATTCATCTAAATACATGAAAATGTTAATTTATTACATTTTACAATATGTATGACAGAAATGGGTTTAGATTCTGACATAATTCTTGCATATGTAGGCACTAGTCTATACCCCCCCCCCCCACCCCCCACTCTCCACCTGTTCTCTATAGGCAAAACCTAATCTAACATGGTAGGTGTTAGAGTAGTAGGCGCATGCATTACTTATGAAATATAGGTTTCTTATTTAAAACATGTTATTTGTTGGTCAAATGTTACTTTTTGGTCTCGTGTTATTTGTTTGGTCAAATGTTACTTGTCGGTCTCTTGTTATTTGTTGGTCAAATGTTATTTGTTTGGTCAAATGTTACTTTTTGGTCTCGTGTTATTTATTTGGTCAAATGTTACTTGTTGGTCTCTTGTTATTTGTTGGTCAAATGTTACTTGTTGGTCTCTTGTTATTTGTTGGTCAAATGTTGCTTGTTGGTCTCTTGTTATATGTTGGTCTCACGTTACTTATTAGTCAAGTGTTACATTTTGGTCTATGGTGCTGGGTGGCCAAGTGGTCTCCAGAGCCCAGTCAAGCAAAAACACGACCAGCACCCTGGGTGGATGGGACTCGTTAGCCTTGGATGGCAACTCATCTAAGAGAAGGAAACTCTGAAATCAAACCCGGAGATGGAGTCCCCAAAGGCAGATAACAATGATACAATGAAAAATTCCAACAACTCTTGCGACGACACTGGTGCCAAGCTGTATCATCTAATGATGTTCCCTGGGGTTATCCAGCGGCGTTGGATTTGCTGTTGGGAACCAGCTGATAATCCTTGAAGAATAATCCCAGGCCATGTGGATTTTGTCCTCCGAAGCCCACTCCATCGTCACATTGTGACGGACAGATGCCGAAAAAAATAAAAAAACAAAAACATTTTGGTCTCATGTTACTTGTTGGTCTCATGTTACTTGTTGGTCTCATGTTACTTGTTGGTCTCATGTTACTTGTTGGTCTCATGTTACTTGTTGGTCTCATGTTACTTGTTGGTCTCATGTTATTTGTTGGTCTCATGTTACTTGTTGGTCTCATGTTACTTGTTGGTCTCATGTTACTTGTTGGTCTCATGTTATTTGTTGGTCTCATGTTACTTGTTGGTCTCATGTTATTTGTTGGTCTCATGTTACTTGTTGGTCTCATGTTACTTGTTGGTCTCATGTTACTTGTTGGTCTCATGTTATTTGTTGGTCTCATGTTACTTGTTGGTCTCATGTTATTTGTTGGTCTCATGTTACTTGTTGGTCTCATGTTACTTGTTGGTCTCATGTTATTTGTTGGTCTCATGTTACTTGTTGGTCTCATGTTACTTGTTGGTCTCATGTTACTTGTTGGTCTCATGTTACTTGTTGGTCTCATGTTACTTGTTGGTCTCATGTTACTTGTTGGTCTCATGTTACTTGTTGGTCTCATGTTACTTGTTGGTCTCATGTTACTTGTTGGTCTCATGTTACTTGTTGGTCTCATGTTACTTGTTGGTCTCATGTTACTTGTTGGTCTCATGTTACTTGTTGGTCTCATGTTACTTGTTGGTCTCATGTTACTTGTTGGTCTCATGTTACTTGTTGGTCTCATGTTACTTGTTGGTCTCATGTTATTTGTTGGTCTCATGTTATTTGTTGGTCTCTTGTTACTTGTCTTTCATACGTGATTGAAGTTTATCCTTGCAATTTAAATTTCCTCTGATGTATTTGAATTTTATTATGTATTGACGTGAAAGTGGTTCAACTGACTGACCCTGTTAAAAATGTATGCAATACCCCGGCAGCTCCTCAGATTTGTACAATTTTCTGCCTTTACTTCACCTCCAGGTTCCACAGGAATTCTTGTATTTCAACAGGGGCATCATATAACTGTGGCAAACATCGGGGACTCTAGGGCAGTCATGTGTGACTGCCAAGGAAAAGTACTTGCACTCTCCACAGACCATAAGCCATCTGATGTAAGTAATGGTAAGCTATCTGATGTAAGCAATGGTAAGCCATCTGATGTAAGTAACGGTACACCATCTGATGTAAGTAATGTTAAGCTATCTGATGTAAGTAATGGTAAGCCATCTGATGTAAGTAATGGTACACCATCTGATGTAAGTAATGTTAAGCTATCTGATGTAAGTAATGGTAAGCCATCTTATGTAAGTAATGGTACACCATCTGATGTAAGTAAGGGTAAGCTATCCACTGTAAGTGGTGGTAAGCCATCTGATGTAAGTGATGGTAAGCCATCTGATGTAAGTGATGGTAAGCCATCTGATGAAAGTGATGGTAAGCCATCTGATGAAAGTGATGGTAAGCCATCTGATGAAAGTGATGGTAAGTCATCTGATGAAAGTGACGGTAAGTCATCTGATGTAAATGGTGGTAAGTCATCTGATGTAAATGGTGGTAAGCCATCTGATGTTATTGCTTTGAGATTTTGTTGCTGCATCTTAAGTTTTAAGGCTATGTCATTTGGTATTTTTTGGTCTAATGGAATGGCCCTTGTTCTTTCAAAACATGGAACACTGCAAGGGAACAATTTTAACTGACTTTAAGGATACACAATCTGTTTCACCCGTCGGCTGCGATGAATCGCATTACTGAATTGTATATTTTAAATTTGAACCATGACATCATAAATGAAAACCCAAGTCTAAAAGTTCAGAAAGATAACTCTGTCACTCGCTGGGTGGATTAATTTCTATGCTGAATTCCCTTTGGTTGGCACAATGCTGTAATATTACAGGAATAACAATTGAAACTACTGGAAATTTCCGCACATGAGGTGCTAATCGAACTGCTGTGTTTTACTTATGGGTATTGACTTGCTTTCACTTCATGGCTCTGTATGACCATGGCAATAGATATGAACAATCTTGGTCTTTAGGCACTTCATGGCTCTGTATACCATGGCAATAGATATGAACAATCTTGGTCTTTAGGCACTTCATGGCTCTGTATACCATGGCAATAGATATGAACAATCTTGGTCTTTAGACACCTCATGGCTCTGTATACCATGGCAATAGATATGAACAATCTTCGTCTTTAGGCACACACACAACTTTGGAAGCTATTTTTTATATGTGTAAAGTTGATGATATTTACTTAATTTAGAATCCCTGATTGTTCTTTTCAAAAAAGTATTTACTTCAATATTTCTGAAATAATTTTTTTTTCTGTATTTATTTTACAATTTTCAATGATTTCCTCACGTTCAACAATGTCTCCACGCCCAGCCCAAAGAACAACAGAGAATAGTGGATGCTGGGGGTTTCGTTACCTTCAATGGAGTCTGGAGGGTTGCCGGAGTCTTAGCCACGTCCCGAGCATTTGGGGACTACCCACTTAAGCAGCGGAAGTTTGTGACAGTGGAGCCAGAATTTCGAGTTTTTAATATCAAGGAGTCCAAGCCACATTTCATAATCCTTGCCACTGATGGACTCTGGGATGTGTTCAGCAACGAAGATGCTGTACAGTTTATCAGGTGATTAAAGAAAAGATCAAATGAACTAGCTACTGCGTTTTATGAGAGTAAATCCTGAAGTAAATGAGAGTAAATCCTGAAGTAAATGAGAGTAAATACTGAAGTAAATGAGAGTAAATACTGAAGTAAATGAGAGTAAATACTGAAGTAAATGAGAGTAAATACTGAAGTAAATGAGAGTAAATACTGAAGTGAATGAGTAAATACTGAAGTGAATGAGAGTCAATTCTGAAGTGAATGAGAGTAAATACTGAAGTGAATGAGAGTAAATACTGAAGTAAATGAGAGTAAATTCTGAAGTGAATGAGAGTCAATTCTAAAGTGAATGAGAGTAAATACTGAAGTAAATGAGAGTAAATACTGAAGTGAAGGGAGTAAATACTGAAGTGAATGAGTAAATACTGAAGTGAATGAGAGTAAATTCTGAAGTGAATGAGAGTAAATACTGAAGTGAATGAGAGTAAATACTGAAGTAAATGAGAGTAAATACTGAAGTGAATGAGAGTAAATACTGAAGTGAATGAGAATAAATTCTGAAGTGAATAAGAGTAAATACTGAAGTAAATGAGAGTAAATACTGAAGTGAATGAGAGTCAATTCTAAAGTGAATGAGAGTAAATACTGAAGTGAATGAGAGTAAATATGGAAGTGAATGAGAGTAAATATGGAAGTGAATGAGAGTAAATACGGAAGTGAATGATGAGAGTTAATACGGAAGTGAATGAGAGTAAATACGGAAGTGAATAAGAGTAAATACTGAAGTGAATGAAAGTAAATTCTGAAGTAAAGGGAGTAAATACTGATGTGAATGAAATAAAATTCTGAAGTAAATGGAGTAAATACTGAAGTGAATGAAAGTAAATTCTGAAGTAAAGGGAGTAAATACTGCAATGAATGAGAGTAAATTCTGAAGTAAATGAGTAAATACTGAAGTAAATGAGAGTAAATACTGAAGTAAATGAGTAAATACTGAAGTGAATGAGAGTAAATACTGAAGTAAATGGGAGTAAATACTGAAGTAAAGGAGAGTAAATACTGAAGTAAATGAGAGTAAATACTGAAGTGAATGAGAGTAAATACTGAAGTGAATGAGAGTAAATACTGAAGTAAATGATAGTAAATACTGAAGTAAATGAGAGTAAATACTGAAGTAAATGAGAGTAAATACTGAAGTAAATGGGAGTAAATA
>CAXITT010000123.1:799327-899363 GCA_964033795.1 Lymnaea stagnalis
GGGGGGGGGGTCAAATTTGACTAAAGTATTGTACAATTGTATAATTCGAAGGGTTTAATAATATGATATGAAATCTGTAGGTAGGCCTACACCTTTTTAATGTTGGCCTACCGAGTCCAAATACTTGACAGTTTTAAAAAATAGGTTGAAAAAAAAAAATGGAAGTTTAAAATATTTGAATGTGCTGAGCCTTAGAGACTTGTACGTGAACCCCAACTCATGCGATTGGTTAGCGTTAGGTCCGCCCCCCCCCCCACCCCGTCACACACACACACACCCTTCTTGCTCCACATTCTATAAATCCCCCTGTGGCTTCTCCTCCCCCTCCAGCTGCTGCCCCTCCTCCTCCAGCTCCTCGTTCATGCCCCTCCTCCCGTGCAGCGCCTTGTAGGGCTGCCTGTTGGCCTTGGGCTCCGTCCTCCCCCACATCTCCATCTCGTGCTCCAGCGGCGTTTCCCCGTCGTGCAGCTGCGAGGGGTCCTTGAGCCCGTGGATCTCATCGTCCCAATCCTCCCACTCGGCGTGCTCCAGGTCCGGCTGGGAGATGTCTCTTATCTTGGCGTAGATCTTCTCGATGTACTGTTGTCTTAGACTTTTGACCTGCTGAGGAATTTAATCTAATATTTTCATTTGACATTTTTTTTTTTTTAAATGAAAGGGAGAAAAATATAATTGGAAAAAAATATATTTTTAAGTTCAGTTCTTAAAAATATCATTCAATTTTAAACGACTTAACATTGAGGAGAATAAAGTCATTACATTTAATGATTTAATAATTTAAGGTCTACACATTATTTTTCTATTCACTTTGCCATCTCTATTAACAGATGCAATTGGTTAATTCGGGTATTGCGATATTGCCCCCAAATAATTTCGCCCCATAAGCGTCACAAAATCCACAAGTAGCGGTAGGCCTATCTGTTTGACATCATTTCGCTTCTCAAATTTCTGCCAGTAAAATCTCATTTTTTGCTAGGCTTTACTGAGTTTATTCATCGACTCATTTGTGAATAGTTGAACAAAAGCAGATTTATGTAACTGGACAAATGCAGATCTATGTAACTGGACGAATGCAGATCTATTTAAATGGACGAATGCAGATCTAGGTAACTGGAAAAATGCAGATCTAGGTAACTGGACAAATGAAGATCTAGGTAACTGGACAAATGCAGATCTAGGTAACTGGAAAAATGCAGATCTAGGTAACTGGACAAATGAAGATCTATGTAACTGGACGAATGCAGATCTATAATATGTAATTGGACAAATGCAGATCTATGTAACTCGACAAATGCATATATATGTAACTGGACAAATGCAGATCTATGTAACTGGACAAATGCAGATCTATGTAACTGGACAAATCTGATGGTCAAATAGTTCGAATCTATGATAACACTGTTGGTTTGTTTTGGAACTTCTTATTAAATAATAAGACACTGGTCGGTACTCAGGGCTTCGTAAGATGCCTTGACCAGGCGTAATGGAGAACTGGAATTAAACTAAGAGAAATGGGCTACGTAAGACATCTTGACAAGGCTTAGAATAGAACTGGAATAAAACTAAGAGAAATGGGATACGTAAGTAAGACGTCTTTACCATGCTTAGTGAAGAACTGGAATGAAAATAAGAGAAATGGGCTACCTAAGACGCATTGACCAGGCTTAATGGAGAAGTGGAATGAAATTAAGAGCAATGCTTCTAGTACCTCGTTCCAGTATGCTGGGTCCTTGGGGTCATTCCCCAACTCCTGTTGTTGCCAGTTGTCAAACTCCCTCTGCTCCTGTTCCAACACCTTGTTCAAGTCAATGCCTGGAGGAAGGTAAGATACACAGGTAAGGTAAGGTTAATTCAAAGTAAGATACACAGGTAAGGAAAGGTTGATTCATGGTAGGAAGGTAAGTTACACAGGTAAGGAGGTGTTGTTTCATAGAAGGAATGTAAGACACTCTGGTAAGGAAAGGTTGATTTGTTATAGGAAAGTAAAGCGCACAGGTAAGGAAAGGTTGATTTGTCATAGGAAGGTAAAGCGCACAGGTAAGGAAAGGTTGATTTGTCATAAGAAGGTAAAGCGCACAGGTAAGGAAAGGTTGATTTGTCATAGGAAGGTAAAGCGCACAGGTAAGGAAAGGTTGATTTGTCATAGGAAGGTAAAGCGCACAGGTAAGGAAAGGTTGATTTGTTATAGGAAGGTAAAGCGCACAGGTAAGGAAAGGTTGATTTGTCATAGGAAGGTAAAGCGCACAGGTAAGGAAAGGTTGATTTGTCATAGGAAGGTAAAGCGCACAGGTAAGGAAAGATTGATTTGTCATAGGAAGGTAAAGCGCACAGGTAAGGAAAGGTTGATTTGTCATAGGAAGGTAAAGCGCACAGGTAAGGAAAGATTGATTTGTCATAGGAAGGTAAAGCGCACAGGTAAGGAAAGATTGATTTGTCATAAGAAGGTAAAGCGCACAGGTAAAGAAAGGTTGATTTGTCATAAGAAGGTAAAGCGCACAGGTAAGGAAAGGTTGATTTATTAGAAAGTCAGACAAGACCTAAAATTACCTTTCAGCTGTTCCTCCGTAAGGCCTAAATCAATAATGTCCTTGTAAGTAATAATATTCTTGGGCCTGTAGTTGGGGTCGTGGTCATGCACGTGGTCCTCTCCATGGACCGCCTTCTCAAAGGTTGGACCGATGTCTTTCTCTTCCTGCAAAGAAAGCTGTGATGGTAATATATTCAATGAATGGTCATTTCTTTATTTATTGGGGGGGGGGAAGGGGGGGCTATACACTGAAGGGGGCTTCACGTGTGAGTAACTTAAAATTTTTGACACGTTTCATGGCGAAAAATGTGCACACCTTAACTTTTGGCTCTTGTCCCAGACCTTTTGTCAGCATCTCGTCTTCAGGGGCGTCACCTCCAGGCTGTGGCTGCTTTTCTAGAGAAACGAGGATAAGAATAAGATAACATAAATCAGTCCTGATGCTGGAGAACACAGCTGTAATGAAACGGCATGCCAAGTGGTGATGTGGTTAACAAAATTGGTGAGGGGCAGGGTTATGGTGGTGATGTGGCTAACACAATGGTGAGGGGCAGCGTTATGATGGTGATGTGGCTAACAAAATTGGTGAGGGGCGGGGTTATGATGGGGATGTGGCTAACAAAATTGGTGAGGGGCGGGGTTATGATGGGGATGTGGCTAACAAAATTGGTGAGGGGCTGCGTTGTGATGGTGATGTGGCTAACAAAATTGGTGAGGGGCAGCGTTGTGATGGTGATGTGGCTAACAAAATTGGTGAGGGGCAGCGTTGTGATGGTGATGTGGCTAACAAAATTGGTGAGGGGCAGCGTTGTGATTGTGATGTGGCTAACAAAATTGGTGTGGGGCAGCGGGATGTTGCCAAAGTGAAGATAACTCTGGATCCAGGGTAATTGCAGAGTAACCTGTTTTAAATAACAAATTTGATAGGAAGTCAGTTTCAAATCGAATTTCGTTCATGACAACCCCGCGCTGAGAACCTGTGGGTTAAACCCTAGCGTGAAACTGAAAAAGGGGGTCAATTTCCGCTATTTCCCTAAGTGGATCGAGTACCGTTAGTCATCTCAACCAAGTGCGGTCGCCATCTTTGAGGAAAGTAAATTATCGTTTAATAAAAACACAAAACACGATGGCGTTCTTGTTATGCTAGTGTGCACACACAAAAAAAAACCCATGATGTCCTTGTTATGCTAGTGTGCTAAACATTAATAGGTACAATTAACGTGACCATTTCAATAAGCCTCACCTGGTTGAGCATGTGCCCCGTGGTCATGAGCCTCTCCGGTCCCGCCATGCATCATTTCCTCGGGGTCCACGGTTAAGTGTTGCTGAGAAGGAAAGTGTTCATGGAGATTTGTAATCGCTTTTTGAGAGTCACGCTAAATCATGATGACGACAGTCCTTATGATTACAATGTGGTATTATCGGCAGGTGAAAACAGCACTGTGGCGTCTACGTGACCCACATCGGGGTCGTACAAATACGAGTTATTGCAGCGTTCATTTTATAACACCGCAACGGCGCCTGACCTGTTTGTGCAGCAGATCAGTTGATGCACCAGACCAGTTTGTGCAGCAGACCTGTTGGTGCACCAGATCGTTTTGTGCACCAGACCAGTCGGTGCAGCAGACCAGTTGGTGCAACAGACCAGTTGGTGCAGCAGACCAGTTGGTGCACCAGATCGTTTTGTGCACCAGACCAGTCGGTGAAGCAGACCAGTTGGTGCACCAGACCAGTTGGTGCACCAGATCGTTTTGTGCACCAGTCCAGTTTGTGCAGCAGACCATTTGGTGCACCAGATCGTTTTGTGCACCAGACCAGTTTGTGCAACAGACCAGTTGGTGCACCAGATCGGTTTTAACATCATCACCGTCCCATAGTCAATTAAATGCCCTCCTATAATCTACAACTTGTAGCCCTGTGAGGGGAGGGGGGGGCGACGCGAGAGTTAGGAAACACTGGAATACATTGACGTGACCTAATTTAATTGTATTTTTACGTCATGATGGTTTATGATTAATATATAAATTCTTTTCTTTTCCTTTTTGGAGGGGGTTTGATCTGAAAACTTTTGTACATGCCCATAAATTGAGGCGGGGGGGGGGTGCCCAAAACGGACGGATCCATTAAAGGGGGCGGGGTCTAATAGTTTATGAGTTTTAGTATACGGATGATTCCTTATATATTACATTCAAATTGAGGCGGGGGGGGGGGTGCCCAAAACGGACGGATCCATTAAAGGGGGCGGGGTCTAATAGTTTATGAGTTTTAGTATACGGATGATTCCTTATATATTACATTCAGAAATGGCGTCAGCGGGCCGTCGAGCTTGCACTCCCCAAAACACCCCTCCCCAACCCGGTATCTGGGCCACGGAGCGGCACGTCGGGGATGTCCCTTTGTCAGGACGGCCCCCACCCCCGAAACTGCTCGACCAAGGTCTCCGCCGGGGGCCGTCCTAACCCAAAGACACCCGGTCGGTCCGACACTGTGTTTGCACACAGTGCACTCGATCGACTTTCTCAGGAGTCGGGATGGAAAAATGTACGTCCTAATATCTTCCCCCACCCATCCCGGGGAAGCGTTAGACGCCCTATAAGAGGGATTCTACAGTGGGTTTCCACAACGCAACTATTTCGCGATGCAGCTTGGACGAAACGGTTGCCTTGGAGCAGCTTCTCAGGGCTGCGTAGTAAGAATCATCGGCCAGAGGTTACCACCTTCGCCTCTCGCCACATATCCATTAACGGCAACTTGTAATCATGATCCCTACCCTGTCTCCGCCTATTATTCCAGTTGGGAAATATCACAACTGGCAGCCCTGTAGGAGCTGTTTTATGTACGGCAGGTACCGAGCACATCCCTTGTCTGCCCACGCAGGACGCGCCCAGTGGTTTTGTTCCCCGGGTAACGTCTAGGGTGTCGGTGGCCGACGCCTCCTATTTGACAAGCCACCACAGACTTGCCAATCGGTTCCCTTATATATATCGTTCGATTAACGCCAGACAGATTTTTTTTTAAAACGCGTTGTTTGCTATGTTGATAAATAGCACCTATATATTTAGCTGGATCTCTCCCTTATAAAATTGTTACTAAATTCTGGGTAGTTTGGGATTTTTTTTTTCTCTCCAAAGTTCGCAAATTTATCAGCCATAGAAGAATACACGTAGTGGGTCTAAAGCAGTGTATAATAAAACAAATATAGCTTGAGGACGTCCGAAAGACTCTTCCCCCTCACCCTAGTGTCTACTTTTGAACGACCCACCCCCACCACCCCACCCAGCTCCCACCTGTGCGGAGATCCTATATGAACGACCCCTTAACCCATTGCATAATCTATAAATTACCCACTCTTTGATTTTTACCATCCCCATGGTCTTCGTGAACACCACCTTGACCGTGCGCAATGGCCTCCACATCACCGCCTTGAACCTTATCCTTTCCAGGGTCATGGTCATCCCCGTGGACATGGTGACCCCCGTGCACGATCTCCTCGATGTCGTTGGGGCCGTACTGCTGGTTCTTCAGGAACTCTGCCGCGTTCCGCGCGGCTCCGTCGTGGACGTTGGCCTGAACTTGGGGTTGAAGAACATCGAGCTCCGCCCCCTCTGCTTGGTGCTTGGCCTCGCCGTGGCGCTTGGCTTCCTCAAGTGCTGCTACGGGGTCCACAACTTTCCCTCCATGGACATCTGAGCCCCCGTGGTCGTGGCCATGGACGCCATCACCGTGCATGATTTCTTCGGGGTCTATGACGCCCATGCTTGGCTGACTCTCAGAGTTGACTGCTCAATGGACAATTTATAGAATTATGAACATGACAGATGCGTAGCGACGGGTGGCAAAAGGATAACAGGTGTCCCTGGGCGCATGACTTGTGTGGGGGGGGGCGCAAAACTCGGGCTTTGGTGGCATTTTGTTGATGAAAATATTGGGCCTCAGAGTTGGGGTGGGGGTGGTTAAATGAATTTTGTCCCCAGGCGTCAAACATTCTAGCTACGCCTCTGGAACGGGACAATACTCACTTACGTAAATGTTAATATGTATAAATATATTTACATAAATTTTATTTTACCCGTCAAAAATGTTGCCATTTTTTCATAAGTTTAATACTTTCTATTTGGACGTATTATTAATTGGAAGTTTAAAGGGGTAAACAAGTATGCTGAAAGTGCAATGTTTTTCCTAAGGTTGCCTCCCTTTGCTTTGACGCACGATAGAAACAAGATCTAATTCTATTTGTAAGAATATGACAGTAGGGCACATTCAACACAAATAAGGGCAGAGGAAGATTAGCATGGCTGGGGCACCGTAGGTGGGGGAGATTTACAAAGATTAAAATTAATTGGAGGTTGACAAATGACTTGTTACATAATTTTTTAAATTTTTTGGGGTTTTTTTTTGTTTTGGTTTTTTTTCTTGTTTTAGTGGAAGAGATAGGCCTACAGGCAGTAAGAGGAAGAAGAAGCTAGAAGGGAGAAATACGCTACATGTGTTTCGTATTGTATGATGGTTAGTACATTTTAAATACGTCATGAATGAACTAGTCATGAATACTGTGAGGTACTTGTGTGTGTGTGTGTGTGTGTGTGTGTGTGTGTGTGTGTGTGTGTGTGTGTGTGTGTGTGTGTGTGTGTGTGTGTGTGAGAGAGAGAGAGAGCAGTTACCTTGTTGCTGTTCCGTTTCTGCTTCCATTTCCTGTTCTTGTTTCGGTGCTGGTGGTTGAGCTTCCTGCTGTGGTGGTGGTTGAGCTTGCTCTTGTTGCTGCTGTGGTGGTTGAGCTTGCTGCTGTTGTGCTGGTGGTGGAGCATGCTCCTGTTGCTGCTGTTGTAGTGGCCGGTGGTCGTTCCATCCCTGCGCGCCCCAGTCTAGTTCCTCCTGTTTCCGCCTGCTATCAGCCGTGACAGTTTCCGGTGTCTTAGCTCCTGCCTCGCCCGGGGGACTGTTTTCCTGTTGTTGCCCCTGGTCGCCAGCTACGTTGGTCGGTGGTTGTGATGTGGCGTCGCCTCCAACATTGGGCGTGTCTTGTTTGATGTCACCGCCGTCTGTGGGCGTGTCTTGTTTGATTTCCATATGGGCAACATTGCTATCGACATTTTCTGAGAAAAGTTCAGTTTAAAAAATAAATTTTAAAAATTGTAAATTTAGACTCTTTCATAAAATAGGATATTGCGCAAAATTGTTTGAAGAATTTTTAAACGTTTTATATTAACTTCGCTTTTGTTCGTGTTTTTTTTTTTTTTTAATGTGGCAAATTATTCGGAAGGCTAATTGACACACTTCCCGTCACGCTATTGAGTTGAAACTTGGCACCTAGACTCGTTGCGGATGAAAATAAATTTTAACAAATTTTCAGCCTTAACCCCCTCCCCCAAGACGCCAGAATTCAATTTCAACGCTACCTGATGCCATTGGTTTCAGGAAATAAATGAAATTCTTTAAAATATCGCAAGTGCGTTTGGTTAGTAATATTTTTTTTTTTATTACGGAGACAGTTGGTGAAATAAATCTGCGGTGCAGAAGCGGATGGGGCATTACAATATAAATATAGTTCAGGGCGTAAAAAAAAAAAATGCGTTTGCGAGCCTTGATGGGGCGGGCGGGGGGGGGGGGGGGGGGGCACTAATTGGGATGCTTATAAAGTGCATTACTTGAATGCATGTTTTGTCAAATTTTCAGCACCAACCCCCACCTCCACCCCCAAATAATTATTGCAACTGAACTTTTGTTCACTTGTTTTGTTCTGGCAAAATCTTCAGAAGGCTAAGTGGCCCACTTTCCGTCATCCTATCGAGCTAAAACTTGACACATAGACTTGTTGTCGATGACAACACATTTTTATAATAATTTCAGCCCCACGTCCACAAAAAATTGTTTCCCTGTTTTTCAAGGGGAAGATGATAATAATAATAATAATAATAATAAAGCTTATTTCAAAATCACGCTTCATCCCTAAAGGCTCGAAACGCGGTACAAAGGCATCCATATTAAAAAAGAGAAAGGAAATAATCTATATTTTACCACACTGAAATATAAAACGCAGCATTACAAAAACTACATACGAGAATATTTATTTATTTAGGCATTTTTATATAGCGCTTACCTTAAAGCTCTACGCGCTTTTCAATTATTAAAAACATGTAAACTAAGTAAAATAAAAATGAAAAACCAGAGACACTAGGATAGTAACTACTATACTATAGAAACAATTAAAATGTCTATAAAACGAGGACGCTTTGGCACGTTTTGGCCTATACTACAGGATCAACCTGAGACAGAAAATGAGGCAGTGCAAGGAGGGTGCATCACAGGTCATAGGCGGACCTAAACAGATGGGTTTTAAAGGACTTTTTGAAAGTGGACGAGGTTTCACAATGACGGATGTGTAAGGGGAGCTGGTTCCAGAAAGTGGGCGTATGGAAGTCCCTTGCAACCATAAACAACGCAGGTCACTATACATCTAGGAGATAATAGGAAAAGATAGTAGAAAACATCACCCCAGCAGGTGTTTGCGTAATAGATATGTTTTCAAATCGGTTTTGAAAGACTCTAGTGTCTGGCTGTTTCTGAGAGCGACAGGAAGTGTGTTCCAAGAGATGAAGGCAATATGATGTAATTATTTCCCCAAGAACTCTAGCCATCGCTATGTCGCACAAAAAAAAAATTCATATAAAGGATTAATAGAAAAAACGTTTGCTTTTAAGGGTCGTTCAATTTTCTTTTAAATTTTTTCTAACGTGTCAAAGTCAGCAAGTACACAACCTACTTACCCGGCTCCGTTGGTTTTGCGTCATGCTTGCACGCCAAGAACATCACCAGCACGCACGACACGAGAACCACAATTTTATAGTCGCACGCCATGATGCCTCCAATTTTATTTTATAATACCGCGATTGTTATTTTAGTAGTAAAACGATGTATTTACTTCTCGTATTAGATCTAACAGTTGTTGTTTTTTTTTTAAATCAAACTCAAAAAAAAAAAAAAAAGAAGAAAATGAATGTCTTGTAAATAAAGCCATGATGCCTACAATTTTATTTTATAATACCGCGATTGTTATTTTAGTAGTAAAACGATTTATTTACTTCTCGTATTAAATCTAACAGTTGTTGTTTTTTTTTTAAATCAAACTCAAAAAAAAAAAAAAAGAAGTTTATGAATGTCTTGTAAATAATATAACTGTAACTAATTAAAACATTCTGTTTAGTATTTGATTTGAATTCAGTCCCTCAAATCTTATAATTATATAGTAAATAAATGACTTGACAATTTCAAAGTTGACACGGAAGCACTAAAGACGATCTGCGTGTTTGGTAAAGACGTGTTTTGAATCCGAGACGCCCACCTTGACAATGGCGTGGCAGAGTACTGCCGTGGCCTTCCTACCGAGGCGTAGAAAGGGTACCTCCACCGTGGCCTTCCTTACACGTTGCCGAAATGTGTCGTCAGGCCGTGCCGCGTGTGTGACCAGCCTGGCCGAGTCCACGGTAACGATTTTCCTGGCGCCAGGTGGTTCAAATCGAACCACAACTGCGTCTTGAAACATTTAAAATTCGTCGTCTTGTTTACCCAACTGAAATTTTTCCTGTTGCTTTTTTTCGATGTCTTATTGAGATTACGGCATAATGAAAAAAAAAAAATTAAAAAATTAAAGCCTATACATAATTGCCAGGTCGGAGTCGTTTGTTTAACATTTGTTTTAACAATTGAAGTCCGTGACATTTGGACTTTTTATGACATTGATGTCAGTGACATTTGGACTTTTTATGACATTGATGTCAGTGACATTTGGACCTTTTATGACATTGATTCAGTGACATGTTGACTTTTTATGACATTGATGTCAGTGACGTTTGGGCTTTTATGACATTGATGTCAGTGACGTTTGGAATTTTTATGACATTAATGTCAGTGACATTTGGACCTTTTATGACATTGATTCAGTGACATGTTGACTTTGTATGACATAGATGTCAGTGACGTTTGGAATTTTTATGACATTGATGTCAGTGACGTTTGGAATTTTTATGACATTGATGTCAGTGACATTTGGACTTTTTATGACATTGATGTCAGTGACTTTTGGACTTTTTATGACATTGATGTCAGTGACGTTTGGAATTTTTATGACATTGATGTCAGTGACGTTTGGAATTTTTATGACATTGATGTCAGTGACGTTTGGACTTTTTATGACATTGATGTCAGTGACATTTGGACTTTTTATGACATTGATGTCAGTGACATTTGGACTTTTTAATGACATTGATGTCAGTGACATTTGGACCTTTTATGACATTGATTCAGTGACATGTTGACTTTTTATGACATTGATGTCAGTGACGTTTGGGCTTTTTATGACATTGATGTCAGTGACGTTTGGAATTTTTATGACATTAATTTCAGTGACATTTGGACCTTTTATGACATTGATTCAGTGACATGTTGACTTTGTATGACATAGATGTCAGTGACGTTTGGAATTTTTATGACATTGATGTCAGTGACGTTTGGAATTTTTATGACATTGATGTCAGTGACATTTGGACTTTTTATGACATTGATGTCAGTGACTTTTGGACTTTTTATGACATTGATGTCAGTGACGTTTGGAATTTTTATGACATTGATGTCAGTGACGTTTGGAATTTTTATGACATTGATGTCAGTGACGTTTGGACTTTTTATGACATTGATGTCAGTGACATTTGGACTTTTTATGACATTGATGTCAGTGACGTTTGGAATTTTTATGACATTGATGTCAGTGACGTTTGGAATTTTTATGACATTGATGTCAGTGACGTTTGGACTTTTTATGACATTGATGTCAGTGACATTTGGACTTTTTATGACATTGATGTCAGTGACGTTTGGAATTTTTATGACATTGATGTCAGTGACTTTTGAATTTTTATGACATTGATGTCAGTGACTTTTGGACTTTCTATGATGAAATTGACGTCAATGACATTTCAACTTTGCATGATGACATTAAAGTCTGTTACATTTCAACTTTGTGTGATGACATTAAAGTCTGTTACATTTCAACTTTGTGTGATGACATTGAATTCATTGACATTTTGACTTTGTATGATGATATTGAATTCATTGACATTTCAACTTTGTATGATGACATTGAATTCATTGACATTTCAACTTTGTATGATGACATTGAATTCATTGACATTTCAACTTTGTATGATGACATTGAAGCTGTTGACATTTCGACTTTGTATGATGATACGTCAAATTTTTGTAGAAATTTTTTTTATTTTTTTTATTACGTATTAATTTTATTTTTATGGACTGCTACCCTCCGCTGACGAGAAAACGGAGTCGTAATGTTATCACTTAAGACTCCTTGCGCAATTTTAAATTTTCTTTTATTCTCCAAAAGCCTACCCTCTCCCCACCCAGTTTTTAAGTGTTTTTATAAGTTGTTATAGTTATTTATTAAAAGAAGCCTTTTAAAAATAACCAAACACTCACGTCCCCCTAATTTCATCATTTTTTTTTTCTAAAATAAATTATTCCACTCCTATCCCCACTATACTTTTTAGGACAACCGGCAGGTGAAACTTCCTGTCGCGTTGCCAGGCTTTGTCACGTGACGGCAACCGACAAAGCTCAGGGGAGGTCTTTCAACGGGAGGCGATAAGGACCGTTATTTATCTGCCGTCGCGCGTCAGCCCTGTAATTATTATTTCACCGCAGCAGCGACCACGATGAATCGCCACAGATCTTACCAACCCATTCTGCCTTCCAGCAACAAACTGCTGCAAAGACGCTGGGACAATACCTACTACGATGAACACAGGAAGAAGGTTTGGCAAACTTATTAATTATAATCATTAAAATAATGGAATCGTCAAATAGTTTCAGTCGTATTATTATAGTTATAGTTTAAATTATAGTCATAATATTAATATCAATCAATCAATACATTTTGCTGTTATCTCTACTCCGTTGAAAATTGCCTATATGTTAAAATATCTCCAAACAATACATGTCTTGGTCCGATCTGTGCTTTATGTATAGTATCAGTATCAGTATCAACGGTGAAAAATTGTTTTATCGTATCTCCTCCTCCCCACCCCCCCCCCTTTCACTTACCCCCAGGTGGGCTGAGTCATGTATGGAGTTTGTTTGATAAATTAAACGTTAGCCAAGAAATGAGGAACTCAGTTAAGCCCAGGTCTTGGCCCTAAGCAAGGGAATTTAAAAAAGGATTGTCTGGTTTATTAGTACCTACTACTAATAGGGGAGCTAAGTCTAAGTCTGCTGTACTGTAATGAACTTTGGGTATGTTAATGTTATCAAGTTAAAGGGGGTTGGATTATGCCTCACATGCACTTCAGCAGCAATGGCTTGTCAAAAGTTAGTATCTTAAATTAAGGTAGCCCCCCCCCCCTCCCTTTTAAAAACGTTTTTAAGGACTTTTGTAATGTATTTGTATTGTAAGACGGTTTAGACAGCTTCATCAAAATCTCACAATAGTCCACTCTACAATTAAAAACCAACACTCTTTGACACTATACAAGTATTTTATAAAAAAATTTCTGACGTTTGATGATGAGGAGTAGGACAAAAATTGAATTTTAAATAACATTGAATACAGCAGGCCTGTAGTAATAGTTAATTTATAGGTGGGTTTTTTTTTCTTTTTTATTAAAAGGCCAAACATAAATTAGTTAATTTTTCATGACACACCAGAACCAGTATTTCATTATACACACCAGTACTTCATGTCATATCAGTCATCAGTATTTCATGACACACCAGAACCAGTATTTCATTATACCCACCAGTACTTCATGTCACATCAGTATTTCATGACACACCAGAACCAGAATTTCATTATACACACCAGTACTTCATGTCACATCAGTATTTCATGACACACCAGTATCTCATGACACACCAGAACTAGTATTTCATGACGCACCCAAACCAGTATTTCATTATACACACCAGTACTTCATGTCACATCAGTATTTCATGACACACCAGTATTTCATGACACACCAGAACCAGTATTTCACTATACACACCAGCACTTCATGTCACATCAGTATTTCATGACACACCAATATTTCATGACACACCAGAACTAGAATTTCATGACACACCAGAACCAGTATTTCACTATACACACCAGCACTTCATGTCACATCAGTATTTCATGACACACCAGTATTTCATGACACACCAGAACCAGTATTTCATGACACACCAGAATCAGTATTTCACTATACACACCAGCACTTCATGTCACACCAGTATTTCATGACACACCAGTACTTCATGTCACACCAGTGTTTCATGACACACCAGTATTTCATGGAACACCAATATTTCATTACACTCCCAGCAGTGGCTCAATGATAGTCTAAATGCTCTTCGTGTGCATCAAATGCTTATTATTGCATGGCCAACAAATACACACATAATCTGAACCTTTGAGTCAAATTTTTAAAGGGTCTTATCTCTCTTGTTAGCCTATATTTAAAAGTAACATGCCCATTATTGTATGGCCAACAAATACACACATAATCTGAACCTTTGAGTCAAATTTTTAAAGGGTCTTATCTCTCTTGTTAGCCTATATTTAAAAGTAACATGCCCATTATTGTATGGCCAACAAATACACACATAATCTGAACCTTTGAGTCAAATTTTTAAAGGGTCTTATCTCTCTTTTTAGCCTATATTCAAAAGTAACATAGTAATGTAGAATTATAGATTGAATATTCAAACAGTATTTATAATAATAATAATAAAGTTTATTTTTTTTAAATCACTCTTCATCCGCAAAGGCTCAAAGAGAGGTACAAAGTCAACTATATTAAAAAGAGAAATGAAACAATCTATATTTTACCACATTAAAACACAAAACGCAACACTACAGAAACTACAAACGAGCATGGCATACTCATTCAAAGTCTTTCATCCCTTTCAACTATCAACAACACAAGCCAATATACATCTAGGAGATAATAGCTAGCTGGAAAAGATGGTAGACAGCATCACCCCAGCAGGTGTTTGCAAAATAGATGTGTTTTCAAATCGGTTTAGAAGGATTCCAGTGTGTGTCAGGCTGTTAAAGCGACAGTTACATAGTATGTGCAACTATTATAGATAAATGAATTGTTTTTTTTCCAATTGATGGTGTAACAGGTTGAAAATGCCACGGCGACAGTGGACACAAAAGCTCCCCAGACATACATACATCTGCATCTCAAGCTTAAAAAATTGCAGGTAAAAATGACTTAGAGTCCATATATATTTACTTATTTGATTTTTATGAGAAATGGCATGTACAAGTATTTAACCGTATACCTTTATAACACTAATGATTGGGCCATACTATAACTTACAAAATGTTAGAAACCTTCCTCTGATAGTTAAAACCAATTAAAATCCTTTGCAAACACTTTTGTATGGATAATATTTTATATTTTCCACTAAATTTTATAATGCATTGAGAGTTTTATAACGAAAAGGCCATTACAAATATTAATTGTGAATCAGTGATTTATTTACAAATTGGCTAAAATTAAAGAGTATTAATCAAAACAAGGTCATGGCTGCTTTTTAAATTTACTGTCCATAATTTATTATACTTTACACTACCACATGTCCATTCACCCTCTACTTACACAAAATACAATAACACAACTTTAGTGTTACCGACAATGGTAAAAAAATTTTTTTTACAAATTTATGCATAATTTAAATTTTGATTTCAAACAACATGATGAATTGATTCTCTTAATTTATTGCAGTTGGTTCTCTTTATTTATTACAGTTGATTCTCTTTATTTATTGCAGTTGATTCTCTTTATTTATTTCACTTGTAACAAATCAAACATTTTTTATTGACTATTTACAAGAAAGTACATTCAAAATCTATTTTCATTTGAACAAGTATTACTCTGAGGAATGCTTCTCTTGTCATGCCTTGTAATCTCAGAATGACTTGTATTTTGTATGAAAAAGTTAGGTATTTAGTTCGAAATTCTAAATAATTGCCATTTCTTAGAGTTATTTACTTTTCTTCAGCTTGAGGAGGAAAGGCTGGCCATTATTGAGAGAGACAACAGAATTCTCCTGGAGAAGATGTCTTATATCATGAGGACTCGTGGTCGAGTGGACAACCGAAACGACTATGAGAGCAAAAGGTTTGGTGAATTCATGATTGATAATTATTACAAAAGAAAACAAATTAAAATGGTGTAATCCAAGCAAAGCATGTTTATGATGAGTTACCAGCTCAGAGTGTCTGAAACGACCAGTAAAATATGTCCTCCGTCCAGTAAAACATGTCTCCAACCAATGAAAGATGTCTCCAAGTAAAATATGTCTCCAACCAGTAAAATATGTCTCAAACCAAAAAAACATGTCTCCAACCGATGAAACATGTCTCCAAGTAAAATATGTCTCCAACCAGTAAAATATGCCTCAAACCAAAAAAACATGTCTGCAACCGATGAAACATGTCTCCAAGTAAAATATGTCTCCAACCAGTAAAATATGTCTGAGATCAGTCAAATATGTCATTAGGTGTTAATTACTGATTGTTTAAAATCCTTAACATTTCTAAGCTAACATTTCACCAGCAACAAATGAAAACAAACCCAACATAAACTAAGCCTAATTCTGTCCAGGCTGACCGTTCCGAATATCTTTTATCTGATTTATGGTCACACTCCAACATGTGTTTATTGGGCAAAACCAATTTAAAAAAAAAAATTTTTTTTTTTTTTTTTTTTCCTTTTTTTTTGTGTTGATATTAGCATTGAAATAAATCTGGCCACTTGACACATGTATGTCATTACAGTGCTAAGTTATTGGTCACTGCTTTTATTTGTATCAAAAGACTGTTTTTAATTGTTTTTTTTTTTGTTTTTTTTTTTGTGTTAAGTCAGTAGTCACGTGGGTAAAGATAATTAGAAATAATTTATAGAGCCACCAAACTCTTTAAACTAGGAAGAAGCAGTTATGTAAAAAAAACCAGAAAACTATGTTATTGAAAAGTTAGGTTTTAAAAAAAATTGCTTCTTTACATTTCTGATCTTCTGTTGATATTTGCACTTAAATGGTGAGACCCATTTAATGTAAGATTACTTATTTTTAAAAAATCTACTGGCTCATGGTAATTTCATGCCTAACTATAAGAAATTTAAAAAGAAAGGAAAAAATGTAAAATATTGGTACCGATACTGGTAGTTGGTACAGTAGTGTAAAAAGAAGAACAGTAAATAATTGTTTCATGATTTAATTGTGGTGTGCCACTGAAATCTGGGAAAGGTTTAGGAGCCATGTGAGGGGAAAAAGATTATACCAACATTTTTCTCAGTGGGCTTCCTGTTTGAATGGCTTCAGAAAATGTATTTTCTATAAAATTAATTTTGAGTCTTGTTTTTTTAAGCTTGTTATTCTCAAAGTCACAGAATCATTTAATGTAATTCTTCTTAAAAAAATCAACTACAAACTGGGTCTAGATTTATCTATTTTCTTTCTAATAATCTGATAATTAACTTATTATTAAGACTTAATGATGTACCAGAAATTGACTTACAAGATACATAATTCGTTCAAGAAGTGTAATTATAATATGGGTAATTTAAATGAGAAAAGTTTGTTATTTCTTTATTGTTTGATCTTAGTGATGTGTCTCCACTGAATAATTTCCCAATTTTATTCTGTTTCTATTGGTGAAAATCATTGATAAGTCTCCATTGACTATTTTCCAGTTTGAACAAAGAGAAGCGTCAGCAGGAGTTGTTGAGGATCACTAGAGAAAATCAAGAAATCTTATCGCGCATCAATCAACGAAGACCCGAGTACAGCCACGAGAAGTGGGACGCTGAGTGGGAAGAGAACCTCAGGTTTATGGATAGCATATCAGCGTATCCCCCTGATTGGTGGACTTCAGTAAGTGTTCTCTACGAATGTGTCTAAAAAATGATTAATAGCTGAAAAATGCTTATATCTAAATTAATACACTTAAAATTTTGACAAACATATATAAGTATAAGCACAAATATTTTTGGGAATGTTGACAAAAACTTAATTATTTCAATTCTATACACATAATATTACTGTAAAAGTTAAAATAAGGACATTTTAAAAATTATTTCCTTTTTGATTCATTCAATTAAAAAAATGGTTCATTCTTGTTTAAAATGAAACAATATCAGCATTTCTTATATACATAAAGCAGTCAATTTAGTTACAGTACCGATATAAAGGGAATTATCAATGACAAGCTCAAAACATTTATTAATCATTATGATAAATAATATTTATAATAATGCCAGTTAATAATTTGAAATTACATTCATAATTTACCTCAATAATTTAAACTAAAGTACTTACGCATCGAGTACTCATGCTAGCAGAAGTTTGTATTCCCCCTCCCCCATTTAATATTGAACAATTTCTTTTGTCAATAATACATCTGAAGTGAAATGTTTGGATGGCATGAAAGCTTATGTCATTGTGAAAACCATGCAGCCTGGTGAACTATGGTGATGAGTTCACATCTACTACTATCACTGAGTAGCACCCTGACACATCAGATGTAGATGGAAAAAAAGTTACCTTTAATTCTTTGTTTTCCTGTTGTGTTTTCTCCAAAGGACAAGAAATCTCCCAGAAGGTCTAAAAGTGCCAACACTACAAAAGACGACGGTTCAAGGTCAGAGTCCAGACGTAAGAAAGGGAAAGAAAATAGTAAAACAGACGAAAAAACAGAGGATAAATCAGAAGAGGATGAAGAATCTGAGGAGAAGGAAGAGAAAGAAACCAAGAAAACACAAGAGGACGGTACGGGTAATAAAAAGGGAAAACTTGATAAAAAGGAGAAAAAAGTTACTGATGAAAAAGAGGACAGAGGAGAGAAGGATGATGGAAAGAAGAAAAGAGATGCTCAAAATAAAAGGAAAGAAGAAAAAGGAAAGGAGGGCGAAAAGAAATTAAAAAAGAAAGATCATGACAAGGATAAAGAAAAGAATGAGGGAAATGATAAACAGGAAGAAAGGAAGACAAAGAAAGAAGAAAAGAAAAGAGAAGAAGAAAAGAAGATAGAGGAAGAAAAGATTACAAAGAAAGATGAAAAAGAAATAGAGGAAGAAAAGAAGGCAAAGAAAGAAAAAAAGAAAAGAGAAGAAGAAAAGAAGAAAGAGGAAGAAAAGCGGAAAGAGGAAGAAAAGAGGAAAGAGGAAGAAAAGAAGAAAGAGGAAGAAAAGAAGAAAGAGGAAGAAAGGAAGAAAGAGGAAGAAAAGAGGGAAAAAGAAAAACAAGAAGAAGAGCAAAATGAAGAGGCAAAGAAGAAGGAAAAAGAAGAAGAAAGTACGAAGAGAGAGGAAGAGGAAAAAGAAAATAGAGAGAAAATGAAATTAGCTGAAAGTGAGAAAAAGAGACAAGAAGAGTTAGATGAACAGCAAAAGCAGCAGGATGCAAATGTGGATGAAAACCAGAAAGATGATAATACGAATCTGGACATTGTTCAGACAAAAGATGAAGACGGCATGCAGGAACAGACAAATAAACCTCACAAAAATGAATCTGAGGCATAGGCAACCAAGTCATTGTGATGGATGAGTCTGTGCAAATTGAGAACATTTATCAAGCATCCGTTGATCAGATTGTAACACAGATTTTATCTGTCTTCTTCTGGACAGTTGCATGTATGGAACATAATCAACTTTTGGCATTTAGTATTACCACATTGATTTGTATTGAGTAAAAATTTCCTGTCCTAATGTTACAACATTAAGTTCTACTCACGCACCGTTTTTATTTTCCCAGCCCATTTTGTACCCTTGTCATTTTATTTAAAGTCTGATTACTTTGTCCAATGCCAGAGGTATAGAAGACAATTACCTTAAGAAGTGCATTGACATGACTCTTGACACACCAAAGCATGATTTTTCACAGAGCATGGTGCTGTAGTTGTAATTATTATAAGTTGTAAGTACAGGTACTATAATATTTAGGTATCAACTTAAGCAGCATACCTTACTCCAAGGGAATGTGTGAGTGTCTGATAGGGGGGTCGGGTGACGAGAAGTGGGTGGTTGGGTAATTGGAGGGAAGCATGTTTAGTCTGGCCTACTCATCAAGTAATTTAGTGTGGGGGTTGTCCATATATGTCAGCAGAGGGGAATTATCAACTCATGACGATGAAACAATATGACTTGTAAAACAGTGCACTGTAACCCCTGTAACATGGCGGAGAGTTGACCTAAAATAAATCTGTCTCACCAAAACTCAATCTTGTAATCACGAAGACTCAGATGATCACAACACTTCTAAAATGACATGAATCACACATTTTATTTATAATTGAAACAACAAAACCATGCTGTTGGTTGTAACACCAAAGAAATCATAATAAATGGGTAACTTGTATTTCTAATGTTGACGTCATGATGGTCAGCAATTATAAAAGTTATACACATCAAGGTTGGTGTCAAAGTCTTAAAAATCTTTGACTCGAAGACATAAAAGATATGTTAAGACTTCAAAATAACTGCTAAGAGTATGAGTAGATTTTGTTTAACAAAACCTCTGCAATCACAGTAGCTTTATTATAACAGAAGTCAAATTTTATTACCAGTTGTCAAGCCTGGATAATTTCTATCACAATATGAATATAGCTGTACTCTTTTTAAAATTCCTTCACTAAGTAGGTGCAGCGAGTAAATATCTACCTTGATGGTTAGTCTAGCTCAGCATCTATCGACATCCGTCTTTCTCAATATTAAAAGAAAGAATGGTTGTAAATTAAACTAGCAGTCAGTTTGTACTTTTAGATTGAAAATAATTATTGACACTCTTGTTAAACTTTTATTGGTATGATTCTATTGGTATCATTTTATTGGTATGATTCTCTTTGTCTGTGTTATTAATGAAACCCCTTTGATTGTTTTTATTTGTAAATCAAAATATATTGCCGAGTTGTACTTTTATTATCTTCAAGGCTGGTACACTACAACACATGTTCACTTAGGCTGTGCTCTGTCTCATTCACTTTGGTTTTTAAACATTTGTTTTGATCTGTTATCATTAATAATTGATATGACAGTGCAGCAACAGATGCTGCGACAAGTCTATTTTAATCTATACCCACTCTGTGACACAATATGGGAGGAGTCTAATATTTTAATATACACCCTCAATGGGACAGGTGATGGGAGGAGTCTAAATAATTCACCAACACTTTAAAAGATTGATCTTCATTGAAAATATTAATTTTAATAGAAGTTTATGTATCTTACCAGATGTATTGTATAATATAAGAAATTTTACACATAATTTTAAGTTATTTTATTCTTTTGTCAGGAACAAGGTGAGTTAACATTGGTTTCAGATAATGCAGGTGTTCTTCCTAAACAAAACTATTAATTTATGGACTGGAATAAAACAGAAATTATAATGTTCATAGTTTGTCTATAAAAATCAAATATTTTAGTCACAATTATTAGATGTATAAAACTTGATTGTAGTTTTGCCACATTATTCCTCGTATTTAAAATAATGATGATGCATATTTCTTAAACATAATATTCTGTCCAGTAGGCTCAAAGTCAAATCTTTTTTGAAAGACAGCCTGAATTTAGAAGACAGGTGACTTGAAATGGTCGATTGATGCATGTGTGTGAGAGTATTCAGTATGCACACATCTCTGTACCTGTTGGCAGTTCAATGAAGTAGCTCCTGGTGAGAGATTTATCCTCTTACATTTCAAGCTGCTTTGATCTGATCTCAACATAACCAAAACACAAATGGCTGCCAGGTATCTCAGTCTGGTGCTCCAAAAAGGAGGCATTTTTAAAATGTTGACATTTGAATCTGCACTGGTAGATACTGTGCATTCTCAAAAATGCTTTAACGTACTTTTAAAGTTGCGTGACTGGTTTCATGAAGCACTGTGTGGTTCTTGACCTGTTGCTATTGACTCACCTTGATGCCCATTGGTCACCAACAATTTCAGTTGGTACCGGGAATAATTATCTCAATGTTCATGCACTAAATATTTCTGTGTCAGTTGATATTTTGTTAAAACAAATGCCTAGTGTGGCTGTTAACAGTATTATTCATGTATTTTTTATGATTTGTGATAATAGCAAGACACTGTTGTCTCTCCGATGCCAAAAAAAAATATGGATGTTTGAAAGATTGCTTCAGTAGTCTACATAAGCAGGTTTAATTAGTCTTAAACTTGATCCAAGAACAGCTTGGAAAAAAACAAAACAGGGTCAGGAATCTTAAACTTAAATTTATTTGGTGCGGATTCCTATGAAATGTTTAATTAAAATGGAATTTTTTAGATGTTCTAAGTTAAAGAATGGCTGCTCCATATGATTTTTTTAAATTGACTTTTCTGCCTACTTAACTCTCTGTGTTTATATTTAGATCTGTTGTTTAACACAGTAAACCTTTACATTAAACTGATTAATATTTTTTTAGGTATACATTAACAGGTGTTTGATATTCTCAAGTTTGATTACCCTTGCTTATCATGCTGTAATATCCCTTTGTGAAATAAAGTCAGATAAAGATGGTGATTGTCGTCAGCATTTTTAGCAGAAATTACCACCATTTTTAACCTCCTTTTTAGCCCCTTTGTCAGCAGAAATGACGACCATAGTGACCTCAATTTTAGCCACTCTGTCAGCAGACATTACCAATAAAGTGACCTCATCATTAGCCCATATATAAGTATAAATTACCAACATCGTCACCTCCTTTTTAACCCCTTTGTCAGCAAAAATGACCACCATAGTGGCCTCAATTTTAGCCACTCTGTCAGCAGACATTACCAATAAAGTAACCTCATCATTAGCACATATATAAGTATAAATTACCAACATAGTAACCTCATTTTTAGCCCCTTTGTCAGCAGACAATACGGTACCAATAAAGTGACCTCATTATTATCAGCCCATATATATGTAGAAATTACCGACATAGTAACCTCATATAAATTTCTTCAGTGGTTTTCAGCATAATATTTACTTCCCCACAGAGATGCAACATCCCTCAGAAATAGAGAAAAATTACTTTGAAAAAGAAAAAAAAAGAAACAAGTAATGTTTCTAGGAATAATAATGTATGAATCAAACACAAATGTTCCAGATACGCTATAGCAGTATTCAAATCTTAAGAGAGTCTGTTCAGCAAAGCTGGAGTAATGTTTACAAAAGAAAACAATGGAGCTCCCGGTACTGTAAATGAAAGACGCCAACAAGTCAATGATCTGTTTCGTGGGAAGATTCCCAATATTACATTGTTTATTCAAAGACCTGGAATTGCAGTTCAACACCACCGTTTTTATTGTACAGCTGCAGAGAATATAACAGGCCAGGGTAACACTTGTATAAATAGAACCATCTCCTCAAACAAATTTTACAAATCTTCAACACATTTGACATCTCTTCAACCACATCTGACATCTCTTCAACCACATCTGACTTCTTTATTTACAATATTCCTCGGATTGGTGTTTGAGCTGGGTGACTTCTTTTAAGTTTATGTTACGGACAACGAGATATTGAGTTTTAATGCAGGATTTAGTCTGAATTGATTAAAGATAAAAATCTCACACAAAAATCTTAAAGAGCACATGGAATCTAAAACTATTCAAGGCATTTGACGTCCTCAGAGCAAACAATAATTAAAAATATATAATTTAATTGTTCACTTTCCAAAATGTGTCATAGAATAAAGCAGTGAGACATGAGCTTGAATTTAAACAAGAAAATTGTCAACAATAATTTCCTGCTATTGAGCTCAGTCTTAAGGTGAAAATAACATTATTAAAGGAAATGGGTTTTTTTTAGGTCTGAATCTGAGTGTTAGTTTCAACATTATGAACAATAAAAACATTTATAAAATGCAAGCACCATGATTTCGTTGTGCAGAGAGTAGCATTTAGAAGCAGATCAAACCAGATATGGTCATGGAAATCCAAAGGAGCTGAATGCTAAGCAATGCTAAGTTAAGTATTGTTTAAACCATCAGCCCTTTTTATTCAGTGGAAATTTGAAATGTCCGGCATGGTCATTTATTTCTGTTTATTTTTACTTATTTAATTATTAATTAACTTTCTCCATAAAAAAATTGTCTACACAGCTGAAACATTTATATACTATAATATATAGTCTGGGGGGGATGAGTAGGGGGAGAAAACTTCTTTTTAAAAATTTTCTTTCCATGGGTTTCAACTTTAGTAGCTGTAGGTTTTTCTTTAAGCCAATGCACTTTCACACTATTTTTGCAGAACAACATTTGAACAAAAGTTTTTTTCAAAAGTAACAACGACCTCATACTGCAAGTCTCCATATTTAATTAAACAAATAATTGTCAGTTGGAATCAATGTTTTCATTGCTGTTCAAAATTAAAGTTAAATACAAGCCAGAATGTACAAAAAGTATTTTGAATATTTTACAAATGTTCATTCCAAAAAAAAGTTTAGGAACTATATTGACAAGTTTCTCTTGACCATTCTTGTTTCTGTTTAACTTAAAAATAGTGTAGAAATTTCATTCAATGATATATGCAAATATTTACAAGTTTCTCTTGACCATTTTTGTTTCTGTTCAACTTTCAAAGAGTGTAGAAATTTCATTAAATGATATATGCAAATATTTACAATCAGCATTTCAAGAGAAGCGCAAAAAACTCAAATTGTACCAGGCATCTGGACCTCTGTTTAAACTCAATATCTACCAAAATGTAGAGACTTCATTTCAAAATGAGAAAATACCAAGTTTAAAGTTTAACAGGAGCCATGTAAGTATATCAAATAGGATATGGTAAGAAAAAATGTAAATAAAATGTTAATAAGTATCTAGCAATGAAGTATGAACAACCAAACTGATGATCTTTTAAAATGAAGTATAAAACATCCCCCAAAGAAATTTAGATTGACCTTAACTTATATCTTATATACATCAACTGAAAAATAGCAAATTGTAATACTTCATGTAAGCTATATGCATGTCTAAAAAAAAACACCAGTCTTCATTCAGTAAAGTACTGTAAAGGATAAAATCTTAAAATCTTGTAGGAAATGTAGCCTGTTTGTCTTGAAGTTTTAAATCATCAATTCTTCCTTTTTAAGTACAGTCAAAATTGATTGTCATGAAATTTATGTCAGGAAATGAACTAAGTCAAAATTCATCCTACTCTCAGGCAATGAACCTTTTTTTTTAATGAACATTATCAAAATTCAACAGACTAATGAAATGAAGTCTTATGAAAGTTAAAATAGCCAAAAACAATATCAAGGTTTTTGCATTTCTTACCCTGGGCAACACTTTAAAAAAACAAACATCCAGTACGGTTCTTCAATATGTAGTAAAAACTCAAACAACAATCTTAAATCCTTTCTTGCCTCTTATTCGTAAGTGGACTTTGTAAATTTCCAAAAGGCACACAATGACAAAATAAATGATTTGTTTTAACATTTAAATAAAGGCAATGGACTTTGTCAAGCCTTTGCAAAGTCTCTAGGAGTCGTCTTTTTCAAAACAGAAATGACTAATTTGTGTCAGTCCTGTACTAAGCGTCTTTTTAAAAACAGAAATGACTAATTTGTGTCAGTCCTGTACTAAGCGTCTTTTTAAAAACAGAAATGACTAATTTGTGTCAGTCCTGTACTAAGCGTCTTTTTAAAAACAGAAATGACTAATTTGTGTCAGTCCTGTACTAAGCGTCTTTTTAAAAACAGAAATGACTAATTTGTGTCAGTCCTGTACTAAGCGTCTTTTTAAAAACAGAAATGACTAATTTGTGTCAGTCCTGTACTAAGCGTCTTTTTAAAAACAGAAATGACTAATTTGTGTCAGTCCTGTACTAAGCGTCTTTTTAAAAACAGAAATGACTAATTTGTGTCAGTCCTGTACTAAGCGTCTTTTTAAAAACAGAAATGACTAATTTGTGTCAGTCCTGTACTAAGCGTAGCAGGTTAAAAAAAAAAATCAAGGATGTACCAGAGAGCCAGACCCAAAACTTTTATGGTGAGCTGTTACTCTGTGGGCACCCGCAGACTTACATTCTGTATCAAATCAATTGTTGCCTCCATCACCCTCAGGACCCCAAAACGTGTAACACATGGGAGCAGGGCGAGCTTTCAAGATGAAAGTTGGACTCACTAGCCACCTGAGTACTCTGCATCAAATAAAGCCATCATGCGAAGGATGTAAACAACAGCCCTAGGACACTATAAGATACAGTGACACTGTTTTAGGTCAAATTATCTTGTCCCAATTACTGGTATGTTTCATTTCAAAAGCAGTAATACTACAAATATTGAGGGCCAAACTGTGTGTTAACTATTGTGTCAACATTTGGACAACATCATCAAATGCGTACATCCTCACAAGTGAATAAAAGTTCTTTAACTGTTAATTTACTTAGGCTGGAATTTCCTATTTCCTATAATTTATAATTATAAAAAGTTTACTTAACATCTCCAAAGCAGAATGGTTAAGTAAATAATGGGCAGCCGATTATTGTGTAGCAAAGGCACTCACTCAGTAATGAGCCAAGTTCCTAATGAATATAACACTAGTACAGGCTTGACTGTAGTTGAGGGTGCAGTGACTGGCACATGTACAGGCTTGACTGTAGTTGAGGGTGCAGTGACTGGCACATGTACAGGCTTGACTGTAGTTGAGGGTGCAGTGACTGGCACATGTACAGGCTTGACTGTAGTTGAGGGTGCAGTGACTGGCACATGTACAGGCTTGACTGTAGTTGAGGGTGCAGTGACTGGCACATGTACAGGCTTGACTGTAGTTGAGGGTGCAGTGACTGGCACATGTACAGGCTTGACTGTAGTTGAGGGTGCAGTGACTGGCACATGTACAGGCTTGACTGTAGTTGAGGGTGCAGTGACTGGCACATGTACAGGCTTGACTGTAGTTGAGGGTGCAGTGACTGGCACATGTACAGGCTTGACTGTAGTTGAGGGTGCAGTGACAGGCACAAAAGACCAGGGCTGTTGTTTGCTCATAATATTCATGACATTCATCACAGGTAAAAATAAAATTGGCAGACTTGGGCAATAAAACAGTTAGATGAGTCCAACAAAGTAACTCCTACAATTGCTTTATCCTATATCCTACAATTATATTATCCCAAATGCTACAAGGTGGACTTGGCTTTCTGGGTCAGCTTTCTTTTTTTTCTTAATGAATACTGATCCTTGGCGCCTTTGAATCGATCCACTCGGATATTACTTTTATCCAGCTTCTCATACATCTTTTGCAGTCTTAGGGCAACCAAATGATCAGACTGCTCCTGAGTCATGTGACTCTGATCCACATCCTCCAGACTCACGGTCATCTCATCCTTAACTGGAGATTCACTAGAATTACTAGTGCCCTCCCCCAGTCCACTACTCAATCTTTTTCTTTTCCTAGGTAACTTGAGATCAGATGCCTTCTTATCTCCTGTGTGAAGCCACTTCAGAACTGATTGGCAAGTGTTCTTTGATAGGCCAGTGCTCTTTTTAGAATTCACAGGTGCCGTCTTCACATTGCCCTTAATCATGGAGTTATTATTCACATTTTTACTCAAATGACCACCACCACTGCAATTAGTTTCTGTGACGCTCTCAAAGACTAAAGTACCATTGACATTGCCTGAAGGAAGTCCTTCAACATCCTTCTTTTCCCATGTATCCTCACAATAATCTTCATAAAACATAGAAGACTCTGAATTGGAATTTCCCTCTGTGATGTTCAAAGAAATTTCACTGTCCCATTTAATCCTCAAGCTTTCATCCCCATCACTCGAACACGTGTCATCACGCTGCACACTTCTCTTGCCAACATTTTCAGGACACGATGTCAGTTTGATATGTCCGTCATCAGATGACACGGTTTCACAATCGTCAGGATCACAAGACCTTATGGAATCACCAGAAGACCCCACGACTGGATTAAATTCATCATCATTCACAGGTTCACTCGACTGTTCCCTTTCCTCACTAAAATTTCTTTCAGACTCAACAGATTTGAACTTAAATGAAACCTCCCCATCTCCATACACCTCGGTGTCTCCTTCACTCATTTCCTCAGCAGATAATACAGGCGGCATTGTTAAATTTTCAACCTCATCTTTCTGATGGCACGAACTCAACCCATGACAAAGTATGGTTTTGTCATGACCATGGCAGGAAACCGTGTGACCTGCCAGTGTTTTATTTTTATTCACACAACTTCTACTCCGATGACCACAAAGTGGTAACTGGTTATCTTCACCGGGCGGGTTGTCTGAATGAGCTGCGGTCAGACTGACCAAAGGTGAGAATTCAGCTTGCACAGGATTACTGGCCATGGAATGACCCAAACGTTGGGACGGGACCACATGACGCCTTTCACCCAGCCGATGATGTACCTCGAACTCTGAGATTTCCAGCGTCTTGACATCATACTCACAGCTCTCTGTTAATATTTTATTATTTGCAGTCTTCCTCTCAGCTTTACCCCTCATGCTTTGGTATTGCTGGCCACTGGGGCCAGGATCCAATTGATCTTCTGAAAGTTGACCCATACTGGCAGACAAATCCATCAGGCGTGAGACGTGATCACTTCGAGTGCCGTTTGTTCTTTGTTTGGGGCTTAGAGAATCATTGAGGAAGGCTGAATGTGGAACAGTGTTGAAAAATGTATTCAAAGTTAAGAAACTTCCTCCTTTGATTGGTGGTTGATTTCTCTTGCCCTTTTTAGATCCTCTTTTCAATGTTGTTTTGGGGACTGGACTTCGATTTTCCACGCTTGACCTTATAGAGACCTGTGTGTTGTGTAAACATCAAAAAAAAAAAAAAAAAGTTAAATTTAAAAATAGTAATACTAAAGATCCAAAATAAAACAGATACGTGGTCAGATTAGAATTTTTCAAAATGCGTCCAGAATAGGTTCTAGACTTGGCTGTGTTTAATTGAATTTATTTTAGCATGCTTTTTTATAGATTTTAATGAAATGCTGATCAATAATATATGTCATCCTTCGATTCAATATAAAATTCAAATCCATATTCGTAAATACATTTAATAGTTGTGCTTACCAGACAGATGTTTCAAATACTTTTGTCACTTCAAAATTAATTTAATAGAATGAAGAGCTATGCACTGAATCAACAAGCAGGGAGAGCAACGTACTGTCCAACATGGAGGGAGACCTATAGCTAAGACCTGCACAAACAATCATGACAAGCTACGTACTGTACCAAGAAGCATGAAAAGCTATGTGCTGTACCTACAATCTTGAGTGTGAGATAAACACTTTACAATAACAAACCTGTTCAAGTCTTATTGCTGCCTCCTTGTCTATCTTCTCCAGTTCTTCTTTCTGTCGCAGCCGCTCCACCATCTCTTCATCTGCCTCCTGCTGCAGTGCTCGGATCAGGGCGGCACTGGCCTCTTCTTCTCGTTTTGCCTCTTCCTCTCGCTGACGTTGAAGCTGAAAAATTCATTAGAGGAGATGAGAATTTTCATACTTAGAAACTATAGAAAGTAAGAGAAGAATTCTGCTCAGGGGAGAGCAAAAAAAAAAAATATATAAATCTGAGTTCATTTTCTTAACCATGTATCACATTTCGACATTAGGGTTAATCTATTCAAACGTGACCATTGAATGATTGATCAAGGTTTTATCCAAATGAGGCTGTAAACTCCATACACACATGAATATATCAGACAGAAATAATACACATCCTACTTCCACAAAGTTCAATTCACCTTTTCAAGTGCAGCTTCATACTCTTGTCGTATTTCCCCAGGTCTCGATATTTCCTTTAATTTTCGTAGCTCTGAAAAGTTAATAAATCTAAAGTCATTAATATTATCATAGATGCTGCCTTTCATTACAACAATAACAAAAAAAAAAAAAAAACACAAAGAAAAAAAAAAAAAAAAAAAAAAAAAAAAAAAAAGAAAATATAAAAAAAAAAAAAAAAAAAAAAAAAAAAAAAAAAATTTCGTAGCTCTGAAAAGTTAATAAATCTAAAGTCATTAATATTATCATAGATGCTGCCTTTCATTACAACAATAACAAAAAAAAAAAAAAAAAAAAAAATAAAAAAAAAATAAAAAAAAAAAAAAAAAAGTTAGAGTTTTTAAAAAAAAAAAAAAAAAAAAAACACAAAGTGAAAAAAAACTAACAAATAAAAAGACAGTGTTGGAGTTTTTAAAAAAACAAACAAAAAAAAAAAGCATATAATTTAAATGTTTTAAAAATTAACCTACGGGTTTCATGATCCTCTTGAAAATCACTTTCCTCATCATCATAGTCCTCCCCTTCCAATCTATGCTGTACCTCAAGGGGAAATGCCTCCTTTATATATTGCCATTTCACTTGGTCAATCAGGGTGTTGCTTTTGGAGGCCTTCCTGGCCCACACTGATATACGCATTCTGCAAATAGGGCAGGTCAGATTGGAGATCTCCACAGTTTGTCTGTAGCACGTCAAACAAAAAGAGTGCTTGCATGGTAGGGTGACAGGTTCGATCAGAAGGTACATACATATGGGACATGTATATTCAATTTTACTGGGTGCACTTTGCTCCATCTGTCACTCCCGGATTCTAACAACTGGAATATTACATGTTTCCTGAAATCTGAAAGTAAGAATACAATACTGGTAATATTAAAAATAGTCAATTAGGATGTATAACAAAAAAAAAATTTAAGTGGGTGGCAACACTTGGGCCTATAAGAAATACATTTTTTATTTGGCCCTACCAAATAGAAAAAAAAAACTTGTATCAGATAAATACAAAGCAAAAGTCGAAATCATTTGAAGACAGCACCATAGCCAGAAGTGGAACTTGGGGAGCTTTCATGACATATTTATTATGCACAGTGGAACACATCGCCTACCTTACCTCTAACCCAAATCCAGCCAAGGATCTTTTATGGGCCCCAGTCTATATTAAAATTAATATAACACAGGGCAGACTAATAGGATTAATAGGACTACAGCAATATAAATATATGCGAATGCTAAGACTAAGTCAGTGGCGGCCATGTCAAAAAAAAAGTAGTGCACAAACACCCAAAAAGAGGAGACCCGGATAACATAAATTTACCAAACTTAATAGTGGTACTCCTAGCCAGTTAATCATGTTGCTCCGACTTTAAGTGCTATTTTAACGGTTATACTTTTATTGGTCTCTGTTAATAGGAAACACCAGAGTGGATAGTGGAGAAAGGGCCACTGGGTTTTCACTGACATAGAAAGAGAGAGTCTTTGCTGTTTTCTTGTTTAAAAGCTAGACAGATGTGCTATGACTTTACAGGATTGCATAGAGAGATAATTCCTTCCAGGCTCACTTATTGTCTCGGACAGATGGGCGGCTCATGCAAACATAAACGAGATGAGAAATTTCTATTTTTAAAATTATTGAACAGACAAAATTTTTAAAATAGAAAAATTTAAACAATTTGAATTAAAAATTCTTCTCATATTTCACTATGTTCCCTGTAAAGTAAATATTATATTTTTTTTACCCTAGTGTAAAACCCCCTTAACAGCTGCGCTAGCAGAGAGCAGAAATGTTGTTCTTTAAGTAATAGCTTAAGTAATTCTTGGATTATCGTGGCAGAAAGTGTGCTTTTTCTTGGAGATTTCTGAGAATTATACAATAAATCTCTTGTGGAATATTGTGATATGTGATTAAATATAGGATATTTCAATATCAAAGGTAAACGGTAAGCGAGTATTTTTGTTTACATTTTTATTTGATTTATGCCTTAAAAATCACAATATTCATTAAAATATCATTACATTACATAGAATAAATAATGGGCCCTGCAAATAATAGGTTCGGGGGGGGGGGGGGGGTTTGCCTTTTTTTTAAAAGTGAGGGGCATGAATAAGGGTGGGGGGGGGGGGGGGGGGGGGGCTATGCCTTTACTTAAAATACTACATACTATTCTAGGCTTATAGGCCCTATATATATATGTTTTTAAATGAGTTAATATGGGTTAATAAGCTGGATTTCCAGTGTAAATCAAGTTATTTACTTTTTTTTTAAAAGTCAGTAATCGATAAGAAGTAATTTTGAAACACATGTGACAAAAATTTGGTTTTTCTTTTTTCACCAATGAACCGCGTCCTAACCTCCACAAAAAAATATAAATGAGTTAAGTTGGCATTACTTTACCTACAATTTTTAAGTTAAGACCTCAAATTCTTTTCAGAACTGAACTGTCAAATGACACTAATGTCTAATGATAAAAAAATATGTCTACTCTCAGATATGTGTGGAAATAGAATGTGCATGTTGGGCTATAAATGGCAAAAAACTCCTAAATACGAGACTATGTAAATTAAAAAGTGGAGGCAGCCATTTTGATAACGAAATCAGTATACACTGTTTTTTTGGTGTTTTCCAGGTGATATCAGAGTGCCTTTTAAATAATTATTCAAACCAGAACACAATTTTCAAATTTTTGGTAGATTACAGTTAATATTAAAACAATAATATTCTAATTAGGGCCTAATTAGAGTATTATTGCTATTAATAAATTAGGGCAATTTAGGCTAATATTTTAGACACTTAGGCTTAGACATTGCCGACATTGGGCTAAGCTGTAATTCAAATATTAAAAAAGACCAATAGTAACTAAGTAAAATGCAGTAAGTAGTAAACGGCAGGGCCAGCGATGACTTCCACAGTTATATAGGTCATGGAGATTCCCCAGATCAACTAACGGCCATACTTCAAAACATTTCAAAATTTAGTTCTGTAATTATTTGTTGGTTTTTTTTTGCTTCTCATTCTCATTTTGTAATTATTGTCTAGAAAGAAAGAGAAGGGTCAACAGAGGGGGGTCTCCCCTCCCCAGAAATAATTTGCGTTTTTATTTTTGTATTGAATTTAAAGGAGGGGCAGACGTTGGGAGCCCCTCCCCAGAAATTATGTTGAAATGTCCTGTTAAATTGCGACATTATTATTCATTATAGAAATGAATAGGATATATTACAGGGACTTCGTTGGTTCACTTTATTTTAAGCATTAAAAAATTTGCACTTTTAAACATGCCCGCATCTTTTTTCCGGTGTTCATTTTGGGTAATCAACAAGGATGAGTTCCTCTATTTCTTTTTAATCTTGTAAGTTGAATTTTAATAAAAAACCAATGGGAAATTTCATTTAACTGTATGGATTATCAGGCAGTGCGGGCGAGGGCCTGTCAGATATTCACCCCATGTGGCGTGGAGGTGTTAAATCATTTGTAGACGACTTATAACTTATGTTTTTGACGCGAATAATAAATAATAATAATGGCATTGCTCAGTGAAGAACACGAAAGTTATCATTCTCATTTTTCAGGTCCAATCCTTGGTCCTGTCACCCCCAGGTCCTGTATATTGGGATTCTCCAAATTGACGTCACCGTGCTTAGGGTGAGACAACACTTGGCAAGACCATGTTGTTAAATGCACATTTACCAAGTTGACCAAGTTAGCAGTGGCAGTAGACAAGTAGTCTTATCTGAGATTAGTAAGTAACAAGACAACTTCAAGTTGTAAGTATTGTAACTTTAACTTAATACCAATCGAAATGTACTGCTGGTTCCCAAATACGGATAAACGATGCTGCCAAACTACACAGTAGAATGAGAAAAACTTACTTTAATTCAATGCTGAGTGTGTATCTACGGATTTTCCGCCATTATTTCACAGAGTTAGACGTATTTCCGTCTTTTCCTCTTTCAAGACCAGTTGTATGCACCATATTTATATGGTCCATTTCAAATTCTTTAGGACAGGCCTGCACAACATACGGCCCGCCAGCACCCAATTTTGTGTAATAACGAAATATTCTTTAATATTTTTATTTTCTCAATAGCTTTCCCCCTGTTTATCATCTTTTGGCCCGCACAAGTTTTTCATAAAGTATTACGGCCTGCACAAATTTTTCATTAAGTATTACGGCCCGCCTAACATTATGAGTTGTGCAGGCCTGCTCTAGGGCAGTGGTTGGCATGCGACTCTTTGGCGACTCTTTAGCGACCTGAGTGCGGCTAGGCCAGTCAGCGAAAAAAAACAACATGTTTCTTGACAGGTTCTTGAAAAGAAATTTGGATCTAAAAAATAATTAATCGTACTGCTGCTGATTTTAGTCTCTTTTGACTGATGACTTTGTCAACCACTGCTATACGGCAAAAGAACATATTATCATTGTATTAATAATGTCAACACTAAACACTACCCTTGTTGGATTATTCGTTTAAAACACTACAAGACTGACCACGGGGATCAGATGCATGGTCGCCCTCAACAACTTTCTCAGGGAGGGGGGGGGGGGTCAACAAACTCCGGACATTATTTTTTATAGAAAGTTAAAGATTAAAAGAGCCCATGCCTATTTATTATTAGTAGCCTATTTGTTAAATTAGAGTTTATTTTACGAAAATAAAACGGTCATTAAAAAAATTCATTTCTTAAAATAAATTATTAAGCTAATGATATAAAGTAGTCAACACTAAACACTACCCTTGTTGGATTATTCGTTTAAAACACTACAAGACTGACCACGGGGATCAGATGCATGGTCGCCCTCAACAACTTTCTCAGGGAGGGGGGGGGGGTCAACAAACTCCGGACATTATTTTTTATAGAAAGTTAAAGATTAAAAGAGCCCATGCCTATTTATTATTAGTAGCCTATTTGTTAAATTAGAGTTTATTTTACGAACATAAAACGGTCATTAAAAAAATTCATTTCTTAACATAAATTATTAAGCTAATGATATAAAGTATACAGCATAGAGACGCACTGAGTCACACATTTCTTGATACAGCATTTAGACTCACTGAGTCACACATTTCTTGATACAGCATATAGACTCACTGAGTCACACATTTCTTGATACAGCATATAGAATCACTGAGTCACACATTTCTTGATACAGCATAGAGACTCACTGAGTCACACATTTCTTGATATTCTTTAATTTCAATCTTTGAAAATGAATTGAAGCCGACATTTATCCTGCATGCTCCCAAAAATCAAGCCAGTTCATTGCTTCAAGCTCAAAGTTGTCAGCTGAGTACAAACTAGTTATGTAATGAACGCTCTGCCCAAACTCGACACGATTAAGACATGCCATGATAGCAGACTGTAGTCTGAATATCTGGAACTGGGGACTGTTGTCTTCAGAGAAACGGTTGGTCAGAGATGATATTATAGAATCCAAGTACGGAACAAATGCTGTTTGTCTAAAGCAATCTTCTTCGGAGTCGGGAACTTGACTTTTGTCATTTGAGTTGCTAGGATTTCTGGGATATACTTGTCCTACACAGATACGAGCTGTGTGTGTGTGTTAGTGTGTGCTTTTATTTCTGTTGTGTTTATCAACTAATAATCTTCAAAGAAATTGACCACAAGAAAAATAATAAACAACTAAAAAACAACAATAACAAACTAATAATACAAATGTGTTGGGAATCAATATTAATTTTAATATAAAATTAAAAATAAACTATTCATTATAAAATCCAATGTAAACGAAATGGTCACCTATGACAGTGTATGTGGAAATGGTCACCCATGACAGTGTATGTGGAAATGGTCACCTATGACAGTGTATGTGGAAATGGTCACCCATGACATTGTATGTGGAAATGGTCACCGATGACTGTGTATGTGGACATGGTCACCCAAACACTGTGTATGTGGAAATGGTCACCCATTATTTTGTATGTTAAAATGGTCACCGATGACTGTGTATGTGGAAATGGTCACCCATGACAGTGTATGTGGAAATTGACACCAATGACTGCGTATGAGGACATGGTCACCCATGATTGTGTATGTGTCAATGGTCACCCATGATTGTGTATGTGGAAATGGTCACCTAAATGATTGTGTTTGTTATTATATTAGGCTAGAAAAGAAAGCCGAATTATTCATAAGTCAAAGCCCATATTTAACTTAAGAAAGAGGAAATCAATAAACCACTGTATTGTGTTACTATTACATGATTTGGCAGAAAGGTGAGTGAAATGTTCAGAGCAAAGCATGTTGAGTTTTCGCTAGAAATCTTTAGTAGCGTGTGGCTGATGCAGGACTCTAGGGGCCAAATAGAATGTTCAGTTATTGGTGTCCGTTCTATAAACAGTTTGCTCTTTTGGTTCAACACAACACCAGCACTGTCATGGTTCAACACAACACCGGCACTGTCGTGGGTTCAACACAACACCAGCACTGTCATGGTGCAACACAACACCGGCACTGTCGTGGGTTCAACACAACACCGGCACTGTCATGGTCGTTAAGACCATTCGTGAACTGGAATTTTGAAAAACAGAAGTGTCCTTTCTGACACAATGAATCTGATAACGGATTAAAGATCTGCTAGTCCCAGGAACACATCACCATTTCTCACTAGTCCCAGGTACACATCACCATTTCTCACTAGTCCCATGTATACATCACCATTTCTCACTAATCCCATGTATTCATCACCATTTCTCACTAGTCCCAGGTACACATCACCATTTCTCACTAGTCCCAGGTACACATCAACATTTCTCACTAGTCCCAGTTACACATCAACATTTATCACTAGTCCCAGGTACACATCAACATTTCTCAGCTTGAATCGAACTAGCGAGTTTCACTTATATTATTGATTTAAAAATAATTAATAAAATAAATAAATTCAGGTCCAGGTTTTCATTAGTTTGTTTATTGATACGTGATTTATGATTGCATGATCAGTGGCGACGCCATCAAATTTCACATGGCGGGTCCCTTGCAGGTCTTAAAAAAATTTTGCGGGTCCCAAATTAATGTCATGTATTAAAAATAAAATTTATTTATTAAGTAATATTTATTAATCTACTAACTTAACCCAAAGTTTACATACATTGTCAATTGTCATAATAAATTTATTTGAATGTATCATATTTGTAAGGTCAATCACGTTTATCTAGAGAATTCACACACGTGACACTCCACACTATTGACCGATTGACTCCAGATACACTGACACAGGACAGGCCAATTGCATTTCAAAATATTAGTAAAAAGTTATAGAGTTTCTATAAACACACACGCACACATATAATTTATAAAAATAGGTACATAAATCAATATAAATAAATAAATAAATAAATATATATCAAATATATATAGAAAATAAAACTTGAGTGTCAGTACGTACGCTATTGGGGGGGGGGGTTACTGAAAAGGTACGCCATTCAACAGGGGGGGAGGGGGTCGAAATTCGCGATATTTTTGCGTACGTAATATATGGATGGCATCTTGCAAGTTAAAAACTTAAATTTTATATATATTACATTTTATGACGTTATATTGTTTTTTGTTGTCGATAAAAATTTAAACATAGGCCTACAAAGGCATTTAAAATGGAAGTTCTCTTACATTTAATGTAGTTTACGCTTAATGAGCATATATAAAGTATTAGTAACTAATAAAAATTGACGAGGTCATTTGCCAGGTCCCAAGTTTTTTTACCAGGTCCTGGGACCCAGCGGGACCTGGTGTAGCGTCGCCACTGTGCATGATTAATACTTAGCTAATATTTAAAATTAATGGTGAGGCTTTCTTGTGTGTTAAAGTGCCATCTGTAACAGGTTACAAACCTATGACAGGACTATGCTAGGACCATGCTAGGACTATGCTAGGCCTATGATATGACTATGGATAGGACTATGATATGACTATGCTAGGACTATGGTGCCATGAAAGTTCCTAAGATAAGTGATTTAATTAATGTTCAAGAGTCATGGGAACCCTCCTAAGGCAATCCTTTTGATTGCGTCACTTCCGTTACTGCCATCGCTCGTTTAAAGCAGCGCTTGGAGAGTTTTTGACAATTTAAAATTAAAAAAAAGAAATGTAATAAAATTTCATCTATGTGGCAGAATAAACTGAAAACAAAGAATGCTAGCAAGAAATAACTTCCCACCAAGACTGATCTTGATCTATTTGTGGCGTGGACATCATCATTCTAATCAACAGATAGGGCCTTAATTTTCAACCATCAACCTAACTAGGCCACTTGGTTTAAATGTGCACATACCATGAACCATCATAAGAATCCAATTTCAAATGCCAAGAGATGTACATTATTTTTTTTTTAAAGGTTTCAAGTTTAAAAAAATGAAATTAAATGAAGATTCGTTGGAAAAACGAAAGAGGAAGCACATTTTTTGAAAAAAAAATAAGTAAAACTATCAACATTGATTGAAGCAAATAATATTAAAACTATTCATGCAATTCATTAAAAAATCGCTTAGGTTCACTCACATAAGTTTGACAAAAAAAACTAACATTTGTGGTGTGTGTGTGTGGGTGTGTGTGGGTGTGTGTGGGTGTGTGTGTGTGGGTGTGGGTGTGTGGGTGTGTGTGGGTGTGAGTGTGTGTGGGTGTGTGTGTGTGTGTGTGTGGGTGTGTGTGGGTGTGTGTGGGTGTGTGTGTGGGTGTGTGTGTGTGTGGGGAGGTGTGTGTGTGTGTGTGGGGGGCGTGTGTGTGTGGGGGTGGGTGTGTGTGTGGGGTGTGTGTATGTGTGTGTGTGGGTGTTGGTGTGTGTGGGTGTGTGTGTGTGGGGGTGGGTGTATGTTTGTGTGGGGGTGTGTGTGTGTGGGTGTGTGTGTGTGTGTGTATGTGGGTGTGTGTGTGGGGGGTGTGTGTGTGTGTGGGTGTGTGTGTGTGGGGGGCTGGGGGTGCTGGGGTTATGAACAGTAAACTAACTGAAAAACAAATTTGTTTAAGTTTTTTAATGGAGGATTGGGGGGGGGGTGTGTAAGGAGGGCTGTGATGGATTCACTGGACAAGCCAAAGCATCACAAGTCCCAGGTAGTTGTCCGTCTGCACCACGCCCCCTGGAAACACGGTCACCTGCAAGACGTCACCTTTGGCCAGAAGGATGCTGGTGCCTGGGGGGGGGGTGGAGTGTGATGTTAGAAAAAGTCTTTTACAATTTGACAGTTTCGTAATTGCAGATTGATTGAATTAAAGAAATACTGCTGGTGGCAAATTATCTGAAAAGTCCACACTAGAGTTAACGATTATGCCATGTTACACGATAGCATTGATCACACGGTCCACACTAGAGTTAACGATTATGCCATACACACATGATTTAATCTTGATTTCAGGTATTCATAGCTACCATTCTGCTGTGTTTCCTCATCAAATTGACAGTGCTGACCACAAGAATGCGACACGGTCAGTATCTCTCTACGGCCGACCTGATGCTTGACCTCAGTGAGGAGAACTGTCACGATCCTCGCATAGACCTGCAGTGACCAGAGGCGTGTCGTCAAGGCGGACAAGTCATCGGGTAAGGAACACAAACATGGTGTCCATAATAATATGCCAAATTGGCTAACTTTTAAAGTAACACTTGGATACTGGATTTATTTCATAATATTAAAGGTATCAGTTTTTTTTTTGTTAAGGATAAATGTGTTCATTAGCGTTTAAACCAGGGGGATCTCACACTCGCGGCCCGCGGGACAGCCGAGGCCCGCGAGACGATATTCAGTGTTATTGCGGCCCGCGCGTCTTCACCATTCTCACATTTAAAATGTGACCCTCCTTAGCCTAACGGACAAAATAGCCCCTCCTTAGCCTAACCGACAAAAGAGCTCTCCCTGGTATCACAAACAGTTCTTTAGTTCAGGGCACCCTTGGCTCAAAAAGATTTCCCAGTTTACAATGCTTAAATTTTAAAATGATCTTATTTTATTTTGAAGAAAAAACAAAACAAAAAAAACATGGTCACCTTACGTCTAAGGACCCAGGTCAAAGGTTGCTGTGGAACAGTTGCACTTAAAGAGATGCAGTGAAATGTCTTACCGAGTTGGTCCTGAAGTGGCAGGCTTTGTCTGGGTCCTGGTAGAAGTAGATAGTGGCGTAGACGTAGTACATGCCAGGCGCTAATATCACGATCGAGTCCCTCTGGTGTAGCGCAACGTTTCTACGATGCTCAGTCGCCGTAGGCAGACCTGGCTCACTGAAGGTCATGCTGACTGAAGGAAATGACTTATTGGTATGACCGAGTGTGACTGAATGATAAGACTGATTGGTATGTCAGACTATGACTAAATAGTATGGCTGAATGATATGAATGAATGACATGACTGCTTGGTATGACAGAATATGACTAAATGATTTGACTAAATATTATGGCTGAATGATATTGCTGAATGATTTGGCTGAATGGTATGGCTGAATGATATTGCTGAATGATATGTCCGAATGATATGGCTGAATGATGTGACAATGATAGGGCTGGTTGATATGACTGAATGATATTTTTAAATGATATGGCCGCATGACATGACAAGGCTATGTCTGAACAGCATGACTGAATGATATAACTGAATAATATAAATCTATGTCATTCATTTAAAAGCTGTATGAATATCACTAAAGCTTCCCTTGTTCATAAAGCCACATAAAGATTGTTAAAATAAATGAGACCTTATTCTTATATCAGTTCTATCTAACCGCAACAGAGGTCTCCAAATTAAGAAAACAACGAGAATGACCACCCACTGCTGGTATTTCCGGTCATGTTTGGTGACGGCACCATCCTAAACCGGGCAGACGAGAGGTCGATGTCGTCTGTTGTCGTCAGGAGAACTTTCAATGCAGTAGTTCAGCATGCGGAAAGAAATACATTATTTCGGATTATTTCTGGAGCATAATGTGTAACGTAAAATATGGACGAGCGATGGATCCCCTAAAGAACTATGTCGACTCCGGGAACAGTTCAGTTGTATTGGTCACAATTTGAACAGTTCAGTTTTGTAGGTCACAATTTGAACAGTTCAGTTTTATAGGTCACAATTTGAACAGTTCAGTTGTATTGATCACAATTTGAACAGTTCAGTTGTATTGGTCACAATTCGAACAGTTCAGTTTTATAGGTCACAATTTGAACAGTTCAGTTGTATTGGTCACAATTTGAACAGTTCAGTTTTATAGGTCACAATTTGAACAGTTCAGTTTTATAGGTCACAATTTGAACAGTTCTGTTGTATTGGACACAATATAAACAGTTCAGTTTTATAGATCACAATTTAACAGTTCAGTTTTATAGGTCACAATTTGAACAGTTCAGTTTTATTGGTCACAATTTGAGCAGTTCAGTTTTACAGGTCACAATTTGAAAAGTTCTAAAAAAGTTCACATTTTAGTTGAACATCTTACCGTTGTGCCGTGAACAACTGGTCAGCTGGCAGTCCAAAACCTGAGACAGTTAAGGTTATTCGTCATGTTCAAGATTGAGGAGCGATTGAATTATTTTCAATTTAAAAAAAAATAAAATAAAAACGCAGTGGCAGGATAGTGCCCGCAGCCCCAGATATGTTTGGGATCTACTTCTATGAGTCACAGGGGCAGAATAGTGCACGCAGCTCCGATATGTTTGGGATCTACTTCTAAGAGTCACAGGGGCATAATAGTGCACGCAACCCCAGATATGTTTGGTATCTACTTCTAAGAGTCACAGGGGCAAGATAGGGCCCGCAGCCCCAGATATGTTTGGGATCTACTTCTAAGAGTCACTGGGGCAGGATAGTGCCCGCAGCTCCAGATATTTTTGGGATCTACTTCTAAGAGTCACAGGGGCAGAATAGTGCACGCAGCTCCAGATATGTTTTTTATCTACTTCTAAGAGTCACTGGGGCAGGATAGTGCACGCAGCTCCAGATATGTTTGGGATCTACTTCTAAGAATCACAGGGGCAGGATAGTGCCCGCAGCCCCAGATATGTTTGGGATCTACTTCTAAAATTCACAGGGGCAGGATAGTGCCCGCAGCCCCAGATATGTTTGGGATCTACTTCTAAGAATTACAGGGGCAGGATAGTGCCCGCAGCCCCAGATATGTTTGGGATCTACTTCTAAGAGTCACAGGGGCAGGATAGTGCACGCAGCTCCAGATATGTTTGGGATCTACTTCTAAGAGTCACAGGGGCAGGATAGTGCACGCAGCCCCAGATATGTTTGGGAACTACTTATACGACTTATCAGCCAAAGTTTTCAGGTGCCCAAAGCTGTGACGATAATCATGCCTCTCAGTAATGGACCTTCAGTAATATAATAAGTATAACCCAAACATTAAATAAAAGACAGACCTACTGGCATGAAAATCTGAGCACCCAACTACATCCAGCGCCCCCCCCCCTTTCCCAGCGTCACAAAGTGTCCCCCAGCGCCCACAGACCTGATTATTCAAATCACGATAAGATCACTAACTTAAAAGCTGTTTCAAGAAAGGCATATTAATAATAATATTAATAGCCTTTGTACTGATGTTTCTCCCCGTGAAGCGTGGAACAGGGGCTAAATTGTGGGTAGTGGGTCTGTGTATACTCAGACCACGGTCCTTCGGGGAATATGGAAATGTATGAAACAAAACATAAAGCAGACATTTATATAAGACTGTATAAGAAAACTCTTTTTATATAGGACACTGTATGTGTAGGACACCGAAGGAAACTGTATATGTAGGACACTGTATATGTAGGACACTGTCTATGTAGGACACTGTAGGAAACTGTATATGTAGGACACTGTATATGTAGGACACTGTATATGTAGGACACTGTATACGTATGACACTGTATATGTAGGACTCTGTATATGTAGACACTGTCTATGTAGGACACTGTATATGTAAGACAAGTTACATGTAGGACACTGTATATGTAGGACACTGTATATGTAGGACGCTGTATATGTAGGACACTGTATATCTGTATAATTATATTGCCCCCATGAACCAAAATCTTCTAATCTTAAGGTCGCAACAAACCATTGTCAAGGCGACCAGCATCTGGCCTGGATCCTTGTATCTGAAACACCTTAAGTCATGGCCCATCTTGGCATTTCCCCTGGTCAAGTTCTTCACGAGCGCACCATTAAGACAGCCCCATTCCTGCACAGGTAGACAAAATTCAGACTCCTGAAAATACACCACAGAATTCTTGCGCTGTCAGTGTTGTTACTTGGAGACAGACTGAGGGAAACTTCTAAAACAAAAACTTTTTAGAACATACGTGACAATGCTATGCCAATATTTTTAAGTCTCTGCTACACTGTGCCCTGTGCTGTCAAACACTGCTTCAAGTTAATTATCTACCTAAAAGTGTATCCAGGTATGTATAACAGTGTATCCAGATCTGAGAGTGGCAACCAGATCAAAATATAAGTGTATCCAGATTTATCTTACTGTGTATCCAGATCTATATAACAGTGCATCCAGATCTATGTAACAATGTATCCAGTTCTATCTAGCTATGTATCCAGATCTACATAACTGTATATCCAGGTCTATATAACAGTGTATCCAGATCTATATAACAGTGTATCTAGATCTATATAAGGGTGTATTCAGGCATATATATCGGTGTATCCAATTTTATCTAGTATTGTATCCAGATCTATCTAGCAATGTATCCAGATTTAACAGTATAACCAGATCTACATAACAGCGTATCCAGATCAATCTAACAGTGTATCCAGATCAATCTAACAGTGTATCCAGATCAATCTAACAGTGTATCCAGATCAATCTAACAGTGTATCCAGATCAATCTAACAGTGTATCCAGATCAATCTAACAGTGTATCCAGATCAATCTAACAGTGTATCCAGATCAATCTAACAGTGTATCCAGATCAATCTAACAGTGTATCCAGATCAATCTAACAGTGTATCCAGATCAATCTAACAGTGTATTTAGGTCTATATAACTGTGTATCTAATTATATCTAACAATACAGTCAACTCTGTCTAACATTGCATTCGGATATATTGAATGTTAATAGTATTTCCAGGTTTTTCTAAAAGTTTATCCAGATCTATCTAACAAGATATCCAGATCTAACATTGTAACCAGATCAAAATATAAGTGTATCCAGATCTATATAACAGTGTAACCAGATCTATATAACAGTGTAACCAGATCTATATAACAGTGTAACCAGATCTATATAACAGTGTAACCATATCTATATAACAGTGTATCCAGATCTATATAACAGTGTAACCAGATCTATATAACAGTGTAACCAGATCTATATAACAGTGTAACCAGATCTATATAACAGAGTATCCAGATCTATATAACAGTGTATCCCGATCTATTTGACATTGTATCCACGTCTGTGTAAAAGTTAACCCATGCCCAACCTAGAATTTAATCATATTAGGCGTAACCTAATGCTATTGGCAGGCTGATCTTTAATAATCTACTTACATATAATCTAACCTAAGTACTGGGGACGGGTAAAAGAGAGAGTGTTAAGGATCATTGTAGAGCCTTGCTAATGAAACATTTCCAGTTTCCAAACGAACATCCCTGACCACCGTGCCCGCTATTAATCCCTGTATCATGATAAACAGTAATGTTACCTTTCCTACCAAAGTCTACTTACGTCTCCTACCAAAGTCTACTGACGTCTGCTACCAAAGTCTTCTGACGTTTGCTACCAAAGTCTACTTACGTTTGCTACCAAAATCTAATTACGTTTGCTACCAAAGTCTACTGACGTTTGCTACCAAAATCTACTGACGTTTGCTACCAAGGTCTACTGACGTTTGCTACAAAAGTCTACTGACGTTTGCTACCAAAGTCTACTGACGTTTTCTACCAAAGTCTACTAACGTTTGCTACCAAAGTCTACTGACGTTTTCTACCAAAGTCTACTATACCAAAGTCTACTGACGTTTGCTACCAAAGTCTAGTGACGTTTGCCACCGAAGTCTACTATACCAAAGTCTACTGACCTTTGCTACCAAAGTCTACGTACGTTGCCTACCAAAGTCTAAATACGTTGCCTACCAAAGTCTAATTACGATGACTACCAAAGTCTACTGACGTTTCTTACCAATATCTTCTTACGTTTGCTACCAAAGTATACTTACTTTTGCTACCAACGTCTTCTTCTGAAAGCTAACCAGAATCAGGGCTGCTATCGCCATGGTAACACTCCCAACAGCAAGAAGACATTCCCTGTGAAATAAATGCACCTTTCAGGACACATCTACCAGGACATATCTCTCCTGACATTTATGCTGACGAATTTATCCCGAAACAGTTATCCCGACACATCTATCCTCAGAAATCTCCCGACAAATTCCCCCCCCCCCGACACATCAGTTATTTGGATGTTTAATTAGAAAAAAGCCTAACCAAGCCCATGTCAAGACCTTTCACAAGGGTTTAATTAGAAAAAAAATGCCCTACATTATTTGGAAGACTCCTCTGGACATACTTCTTGTCATAATAAGCTCGACGTCATTACGTCATGGAGGCGTGGTAAAACTGTAGAAATAGCAAGGATAAAAATAACTTTGTTGGCGTGTTGAAATGGAGGAGAGAAATCCCCCCTACCCCCGCCTCTTACATGTGCCTCAGAAGGGATTGCCTGGCAATGTTAGGTGAGGGATTGCCTGGCAATGTTAGGTGAGGGATTGCCTGGCAATGTTAGGTGAGGGATTGCCTGGTAATTTTTGGTGAAGAATTGCCTGGTGCGAAAGAACTATTGCCCGGTAATGATATGTGAGGGATTTCCTGGTGGTGTCAGTTAAGGGATTGCGCTGTGATAAAAGAGGAGGGATCACCCGGTGATGTTAGACGTTGATATTGGGGAAATCTGAAAATGTATTGTTTTTGTGACACAATTTTTTAAAACATTTTTTTTTGGGGGGAGGGGGGTGGTGGGAGGAGGCGAGTAGGGGAAAAGGAATGCTGATATCATTGTGTTGTTCAATCTTTGTATGATGTTATCAATGGCAGCTTATCTCGTGGCGAGTAACAAGTTATTTAGTCGTCCCGTCATGCACCGCGACTGCATCTCGTATTGGTGGAAGATAACGTGGTATCGCATGACGTCATCACTGGTTCATTGGCCTTTTAAATGGATGTCGAGGATACGTTTTGGAACCAGGGCTTTGTAGCGGAGCTCTAGACCAGGGTCTTTTTGTAGCGGAGCTCTAGACCAGGGTCTTTTTGTAGCGGAGCTCTAGACCAGGGTCTTTTTGTAGCGGAGCTCTAGACCAGGGTCTTTTTGTAGCGGAGCTCTAGACCAGGGTCTTTTTGTTTTGAAGCTGTTGACCAGGGTCTTTTTGTTTTGAAGCTGTTGACCAGGGTCGTTTTGTTTTGGAGCTGTTGGCCAGGGTCGTTTTGTTTGGAGCTGTGGGCCAGGGTCATTTTGTTTGAAGCTGTGGGCCAGGGTCATTTTGTTTGGAGCTGTGGGCCAGGGTCGTTTTGTTTGGAGCTGTTGACCAGGGTCGTTTTGTTTGGATTTGTGGGCCAGGGTCATTTTGTTTGGAGCTGTGGGCCAGTGTCTTTTTGTTTGGAGCTGTGGACCAGGGTCTTTTTGATTGGAGCTGTTGACCAGTATCTTTTTGATTGGAGCTGTGGACCAGGGTCTTTTTGATTGGAGCTGTTGACCAGTATCTTTTTGATTGGAGCTGTGGACCAGGGTCTTTTTGATTGGAGCTGTTGACCAGTATCTTTTTGATTGGAGCTGTGGACCAGCTGTTGACCAGTGTCTTTTTGTTTGGAGCTGTGGACCAGGGTCTTTTTGTTTGGAGCTGTTGACCAGTATCTTTTTGATTGGAGCTGTGGACCAGGGTCTTTTTGATTGGAGCTGTTGACCAGTATCTTTTTGATTGGAGCTGTGGACCAGGGTCTTTTTGATTGCAGCTTTGGACCAGGGTCTTTTTGATTGGAGCTGTTGACCAGTATCTTTTTCATTGGAGCTGTGGACCAGGGTCTTTTTGATTCGAGCTTTGGACCAGGGTCTTTTTGATTGGAGCTGTCGATCAGGGTCCTTTTGATTGGAGCTTTGGACCAGGGTCCTTTTGATTGGAGCTGTGGACCAGGGTCTTTTTGATTCGAGCTTTGGACCAGGATCTTTTTGATTGGAGCTGTGGACCATGGTCTACATTTAAATAATGCAGCGATAAGGATTTTAGAGCGAAACACCATGGTAAAATTTTGTTACAGTCCCAAAAGTAGTCCTTTGACCAACATTAAAGACAATTTAAGCGTGGCGTCAATTAGGCAACTGGATTTTTAAAACGTAAATTGTATCCTCATCAATTATGGGAACTGAAATCAATACGCGGGTCACTCGTCTGGAGAAGAGCTGACCAGCTGTGACAAATTGTACCTGCCTTAGGATTGGCTGAAACAAATGTGGATAGTTTGACATGCATCCCGATAAAAATCTCAGGTGTATTGACGCCTGCGCTTGCTGTTGGTTGACCGAGTGCACACTAGGTGTGCACAAAATAAAATGACAAGCAACTGCACAACAAAATAGACAATGAATTTCTGCTTATTAAAACAACATTTCCTGTTTGAACCGCATTCCATCGGGGCTCGAGAGTAAGGTAATAGTATATATAAATGCTTTTCTAGCGTTGGTATATTGTGTGATCGTAATTGTAATTTGTATTTATCGTAATCATAATTATAATTCTTATAGTGTTTAATTCACTATATATTTTGTAATAATAATGGGTGCTGGGTGGCCGAGTGGTCTAAACTGAGCAAATCTCAGGTTGGTGGTCTGGAGTTCAATTCCAGCTAGAGCAAAAACACCCCGGGTAGATGGGACTCGTTAACCTTGGACGGCAACTCATCTAAGAGAAGGAAACTCTGAAATCAAACCCGGAGATGGAGTCCCGAAAGGCGGATAACATTGATACAATGAAACATTCCGACAACTCCTGCGACGTCACTGGTGCCATCCCTTGGGTTACCCAGCGGCGTGGAGAGAGGCGATTTGCTGTTGGGAACCAGCTTATAATCCTTCAAGTATAATAATCCCAGGCTATGTGGATTTCGTCCTACGAAGCCCACTCCATCGTCACATTGGTGACGGACGGATGCCAGCAGTGTTTAATCATAAATTAGAATTTTTATATTTTCTTTTCATATTTTGAATTTGTATTTATTGCAATCGTTATTATAATTTTTAAACTGTGTGACCAAAATTTGAATTTGTATATTTTGTAATAATAATATGAATTTTTTAAAATTTTGTAATGATATTTAGAATTTGTATATTGTGTAATCGTAATTAGAACTTGTAGATTGCTTAATCATAATTATAATTTGTGTATTGTGTAATCATCATTAGGATTTATAGTGTTCTACCATAATTATAATTTATATTTTTTGTTATCATTATTAGAATTTGTTTACTGCGTAGTCATAATTAACATACACTCTTTTATTTACAAACATTGCGTGAGACTCGTGCATTTCATATCCTTAAGGAAATTTATTCATATGGTTTAAAAAAAAATGTTTTAAAATAAATTTTAAAAAAATATATATATATTTATATATTAATAAACACCCAAAAAGTCAAAGCTTACAGTAAACAACTTCAATACATAGAATAGGAATAGATTGATGCGCGCCCCCCCCCTCATCCTCCCCCTCCCCCTCCCCCCGGACCAACATCCACCCAACTTCCCAAAAGGTTGAAATGCTCTCGAGAAACAGAGGGACTCACCTGCTGCTCTGCTTTCAATATCTTAACACTAACACTACGGACAGTACTAACACATGAACACAACTAGTTGACTGAAATGGTAGGTTATATTTAGACATGACAACCTGATGACGTTATCACCCCTACTACCACCGTCGACAAGATAAATAAAAAATATTTAAAAAATATGACGGGAAGATTCACAGATTAATGGGTAAGCCAATAACACAGAATTGTGAACAGAAACAATGGGTTTGTGCACAGAAACAAGAGAATTCTGCACAGAAACATAGGGTTTGTTCACATAAATAAGTGGGCTGTGCACAGAAAAAGGGGTTAGTACAGAGGCATAAGAGGTTTTTACACAGAAATAAGTGGGTTGTGCACAGAAATATCGGGCTTGAACTAAGATATGTGTCGTGCCAACTGTTGATGTGTCGTGCCAACTGTTAATGTGTCATGCCAACTGCTGATGTGTAATGCCAACTATTGACGTGTCGTATCAACTGCTAATGTGTCATGCCAACTGCTAATGTGTCATGCCAACTGTTGATGTGTCGTGTCATCGCTAATGTGTCACGTTTTATTTTCTTTTTCCCTTGTCTCGTTCCACCTGTTTTCGTTTAGAGCTCCAACATTATATTTCATTTGACATTCATTTCAAGACACATTTGGTGAACTGTACAAAGTAAACGATGCACTTTCTGATTTAGGACACATTTGGTGGACTGTACAAAGTAAACGATGCACTCTCTGATTTAGGACACATTTGGTGGACTGTACAAAGTAAACGATGCACTCTCTGAGTTAGGACACATTTGGTGGACTGTACAAAGTAAACGATGCACTCTCTGAGTTAGTACACATTTGGTGGACTGTACAAAGTAAACGATGCACTCTCTGAGTTAGGACACATTTGGTGGACAGTACAAAGTAAACGATGCACTCTCTGATTTAGGACACATTTGGTGGTCTGTACAAAGAAAACGATGCACTCTCTGTGAACGAGAGAGGAAAAAACAACAGACAAGGCGTTGAGTGTCAACACATCTCCGTTTATTCCTCATAAATTCCCTGTCAACATATCTCCGTTTATTCCTCATAAATTCCCTGTCAACATATCTCCGTTTATTCCTCATAAATTCCCTGTCAACATATCTCCGTTTATTCCTCATACATTCCCTGTATAAAAATGTCCGTTATAAAGGCTAGATTGTTTAATGTCATCAAATACATATAACATTTAAAATTAATTTATTCATAATGTAAGTGTTTGAATGTCTCTCTCTTCCCCCCTGTCTACACTCTCTCTCCCTTCTTCTCTTTTTCTCCCCTCCTCTCTCTCTTTCTGTACCCCTCTCTCTTTCCCTCTCTCTTTCTCCCTCTCTCTCCCCTCCTCTCTGTCTCATTCCCTCTCTCTACCCCTCTCTCTCTCTCTCTCTCTCTCTCTATACATATATATATATATTATATACGCACAAGGCTCTAACTATAATATATGAAGTTAGAAGAACCTTGATAGACACTGATCATTGGTAATTTGAGCAATCAACAAATATTCCTAAATCACATTTGAAATTCTTCATGTGACTGTATGCAACTTTTGCAATGCAAACATGGACACTTAACATACATCAATGTATGGTGATTTAAATCTGTCCATGGCTTCTTCACTCTATCTGATTGTGACAAGTGACACAGTCAAACTAATATAATCATCCTGAACGTGAAACGGTCCAGAACATGAGTGAGTTTAAATAATAATAATAATAATAATAATAAAGTTCATTTCAAAAACACGCTTCATCCCCAAAGGCTCGAAGCGCGGTACAAAGTCAACAAAAAACATATCTATAATTTGCCACATTTAAAACAAACACAACACTACAAAAACTAATTACAAGCATACAATCTCAAAGTCTTTCTAGCCATTTCAACCCGGAGCAACACAGCCATTATGCATTAATCAAATCCAAGCTAATGGCACATTTCTACAATAGCAGGCACTTAACAAAACAAAAAAAATTCTCTGCCACATCAAAACATCTTCTATAGTATCAGGCACTTAACGAACCATTCCCTAGCCACACCATCTTCTACAATAGCAGGCACTTAACGAACCATTCCCTAGCCACACCATCTTCTACAATAGCAGGCACTTAACGAACCATTCCCTAGCCACACCATCTTCTACAATAGCAGGCAATTAACGAACCATTCCCTAGCCACACCATCTTCTACAATAGCAGGCACTTAACGAACCATTCCCTAGCCACACCATCTTCTACAATAGCAGGCACTTAACGAACCATTCCCTAGCCACACCATCTTCTACAATAGCAGGCACTTAACGAACCATTCCCTAGCCACACCATCTTCTACAATAGCAGGCACTTAACGAACCATTCCCTAGCCACACCATCTTCTACAATAGCAGGCAATTAACGAACCATTCCCTAGCCACACCATCTTCTACAATAGCAGGCAATTAACGAACCATTCCCTAGCCACACCATCTTCTATAGTATCAGGCACTTAACGAACCATTCCCTAGCCACACCATCTTCTACAATAGCAGGCACTTAACGAGCCATTCCCTGCCACACCACAACACCTTCTCCAATAGCAGGAATTCGTTGCTAAGCGTGTACTCCCACACCACACGACACTGGCTAGTTTTTGCTTTTCAGGTCAACAATAACCCACCCCATCCCCAATAAAACACCCTCTAACTACTAAAGCAGCCACCCTTAAAACACCCCTACTGAAACACCCTCAAGGCTTTAAAACACCATAGAACCACTCAACACCCTCAAGCCACTAGAACATCATATAGCCACTAAAACACCCCTCTACTACCACCGTCCCCCTAAACTCACAAAAATGTTCTCTTGAGGGCCTGAGATTACTCTTTTATGACCCCGGCTTGTACATTGGCTACCAGCCCCATCTGCTGGGCTCTGCCGTTGAACATTTCCCTCGTGTAGGTCTCTCAGGCCGCGCTTGCCTCCCTTGAAACGTTCGGTCATCAGATACCCTAGAGTTTCTGGGACCAGGCTGCAATGCCGGCATGTTGGGTCCTTGTTGTTTTTTTTAATCTAGATCTCCCTTCCACTATTTAACATCATCAGCCCTAAATAGCTGCTTCTCTCATCGAAGTAGATGACACCTTTTCCTGACACCATTACCTTGACAACATCACTAGCATTCAGCTGAAAGACGCCAGCTGAAACACATAATGGTGAATAATATATCCTCTGCTAACATGAGCTCAAAAAGGGATGGAAGTATTTTTACATGTGCTACAGCCAGTGCTTTTTTGTGTGCCGGTACGCACCGGTACGGCGTACCGGCACCTTTTTCAATGTGGGTAAAAAAATATTACTTTTCTTGTATTTTAACGTTTATTATTAATTTATTATATTATTAATCTGTTAAAATTGAATTATTTTAAAATTAGACATTTAGTATCTTTGCAGTTGTGATTTAGCTTGCATCGAGGTGCGAACTGGTCGTTAAAAGTTAGGCGATCCATCACTGAGTACCGGCACCTATTTTTTTTAGAAAAAAAGCACTGGCTACAACCATTAGTGTATGTACTTTAACCATTAGTGTATGTAACATAGTCATATGTGTATCTACAGCCGTTTGTGTATTATTACAACAATTTGTGTATGTAATACAACCATTTGTGTATGTAATACAACTATTTGTGTATGTAATACAACCATTTGTGTATGTAATACAACCATTTGTGTATGTAATACAACCATTTGTGTATGTAATACAACCATTTGTGTATGTAATACAACCATTTGTGTATGCAATATCAATATCGCTTTATGTGGTATGTAAAACCACAACTGGAGTACCGGTATGTAGTATTAGATATGGAGTGTGCAACAGTAAAATTAATGTGCACTACACGGATTGGTGTATAAAAATATAGCATTGCGTGTATGTTATTTAATCATTTGTGTATTTTTAACACAAGTCAAACTATGTATGATACACCAATTTGAGTATGTGATGAAGTTATATGTAATGGTAATGATAAGACTGATACCATCATTTTCTGCTATCTGCGCGCAGAGAGTAACCACTAAACTTAACAGGTAGTACCCACTTATCCTTAAAGGTAATACCCAATTCACCTAACACTTAGTACCAAAGTAAACTAACAGGTAGTACCCACTTAATCTAACAGGTAGTACCCCACTTAACCTAACAGGTAGTACCCACTTAACCTAACAGGTAGTACCCACTTAACCTAACATGTAGTACCCACTTAACCTAACAGGTAGTACCCACTTAACCTAACAGGTAGTACCAACTCAACATAACAGGTAGTACCAACTCAACCTATCAGGTAGTACCAACTCAATCTAACATGTAGTACCAACTCAACCTGACAGGTAGTACCCACTTAAACTAACAGGTAGTACCCACTTAACCTAACAGGTAGCACCCACTTAACCTAACAGGTAGCACCAACTCAACCTATCAGGTAGTACCAACTCAACCTAACAGGTAGTACCAACTCAACCTGACAGTTAGTACCCACTTAACATAGCAGTAGTACCCAATTAACCTTAGAGGTAGTACCAACTCAACCTAACAGGAAGTACACACTTAACCTAACAGGCAGTACCCGATTAACCTTAGAGGTAGTACCAACTTAACCTAACAGGTAGTACTCAGCGTAACAGGAAGTACACACTTAACCTAACAGGTAGTATTCACGTAGCCTAATATGAAAGCTTTCAGGCTTCCAATGTTAAAATCCACAACTCAAGAAACTTAAAATTTGACACATTAATCCTGGCAGGCAAGCAGGTTAACAAGTGTCTCTAGCCCTGCAGCCTGTCTAAGAGGTGTTCATCTTCCCAGGTGTACGAAATATTTCTTACCTGTTTAAAAGATTGCCCTCTTACCAGGTGTGCAATATTTTTTTTACCTGTATAATAGGTTGCCCTCTCATCAGATGTGCAATACATTTCTTACCTTTATGGTAGGTGGCCCTCTCACCAGGCGTGCAATAATGCAATATTTCCTTACCTACATAATAAGTGCCCCTCTCAGCAGGTGTGCAGTACATTTCTTACCTGCATAAGAGGTGGCCCTTTCCCTAATGCAATTTTCACAGCATGTGTGGACGGCTTCCATCATGCTCATTTCAGAGTTAGTCCCGCTCTTTCTCTTCACGGACAGTGTCCACGTCATGTGCTGTGAATAAAACAAGTCACATGGGATGGGAACAGGAGCACGAGAGGGAGTCTCAGGCATTGGATGCTGCGAGGGAGGGGGGGGTATGAGAGAGGGTAATTGGTATAGAGGGTGTATACAATGAGGTTTATATATATATATATATATATATATATATATATATATATTAATTTTTAAAAAAATAACTTTTACTTTTTGACTACGCCTTCCACATTTGTTGAAATATTTAAATGATCTGTTTGTATCAAATATAAATGTATATGTGGTTTTGCGATTTCTAAGAGGAACGCTGTGAAGAAGCGAAATGGACAGTAGCCGCACTTTTGTTCTGTATTAATAAAAACAAACTGGAAGTATGACCTCATAACTATGAAAGAGTTGTAAGAATTTGCCTAAATATAATTTGAAAAAAAAATTCTTGAGAGTAGGTAGCATTTTGCAAATCAAATTTTCACTCCAAGTTCATTAAAGTAAACATTGACATCCCATTATACTAAGTCAAATTAAACATCGACACCCCAATATACTAAGGCTACGCAAACATCGACACCCCATTATATTAAGTCAAATTAAACATCGACACCCCATTATATTAAGTCAAATTAAACATCAACACCCCATTATATTAAGTCAAATTAAACATCGACACCCCATTATACTAAGGCTAAGCAATCATCGACACCCCATTATACTAAGGCTAAGCAAACATCGACACCCCATTATATTAAGTCAAATTAAACATCGACACCCCATTATACTAAGGCTAAGCAAACATCGACACCCCGTTATATTAAGACTTAGCAAACGTTGACATCCCCATTCAACTAAGACTTAGCAAATGTTGACATCCCCATTCAACAAAGTCTTTGTAAATATCGACATCCTATTCAACTAAGACTTAGCAAACGTTGACATCCCCATTCAACTAAGACTTTGTAAACACTATATAATTATGTTAAGCTTTCCAACTAATTAAGCACAACTGGTTATAATAGCTCGCCAGACATTTTCGACAACAATGCGCGAACTTCCCATCTGATAAAGTTACTTGACAAAACATGAACTCAAGTACTGTAAGGCACATTTAAGAATCCACAATTTTTGCAACACCCCTTCTGCCCCATGGTACGTCACCGCCACACTGTTCACGTCACGCCCCATGAACTGTATTACTACTCTGAGTGTCTTAGCCACTTTTAAACCGAATGTTTATTAAAAAGTATTTAAATTGAAACGATTTTCCGAAAAGAAAATATTACGCACCAATCGCAGTTGAGTTATTTTAAAAATAAATCATTTAGCATAGTAATCGGGAATTATATTTTGCGCGCTATCCGGAAATAGAAGCAGCCACACCACAAGCATAATATATATAAGATATGATTACCCCCCCCCCACACACACACCTCCGTTTTCCGGTAGAAACAACACTGGTGTGTTAGCGAGTATCTGCCAGAAATCATTTTGTTCTAAATTCTAAACATTGGCAGGATAATTTCAACTTTTGAAGTTACATTTCCCACGGCACACTGCAATCTTAACCTACATACAAATGCTGGACATTAGACGACGTTTTCACCTTTTACCGGACACCAGACAATAATTTCCCCCATTTTAGCTGGACATGAGATAACAAACTCACTTCCGGGTTGGATGTTGGACAGGGTCTCGAGCTGTTGGCTCTGAAGTAAACACTGCAGTAGACAAAGTAGGACCCTCCCGAACCGATGTTGACAAAGCCGTTGGCGTCGACTGCCAGGCTCTGCGAGTGACTCCCCTGTTTCTGCATCTCCATCCGAAGCACCTTATCATTGGTATCATTGCTGCTGTCTAAAGAAGAAGACAGTGACGCAAGAAATCAGCGGGAAACTTGACGGGAAATTACTCCAAGTTTGGGTTATTGTGGCTCTCTGTACACTTTTTTTACACTGTACATGTACAACTTGTGAGGAGTATGACTTAGCTCCACATTTTTTTTTTTTTTTTGGTTTAGTATAAATCTTATCAAATTATTATTATTTTTTTTAAATTTTAAAGAAGATACCAATTTTTAAATTGTTTTAATCAGCGGGAAACGTGCCGGGAAATTACTCCAAGTTTGGGTTATTGTGGCTCTCTGTAAACTTTTTTTACACTGTACATGTACAACTTGTGAGGAGTATGACTTAGCTCCACATTTTTTTTTTTTTTTAGATTTAGTATAAATCTTATCAAATTATTATTATTTTTTTTAAATTATAAAGAAGATACCAATTTTTAAATTGTTTTAATCAATGGTTATAACTAACCCTCTAATGCAATGCTGATACATTTGTATAGCTGTATGAGGTCAAGGTTATTTGACCGTCTTCCGAACGAGGCTGGGCATCGTGGCTATTGTGGCATTGTCCGATGTTGAAACGAAGCCTCAAGTAAATAATTTTGTCTTGTAAGACGTGTCTTGTCCCACGGATAGACATGTGGGACAAGCAACGTCATATATCTTATGTAATATATATTCAATTTTTCCGAAAGTGACGTCACACTTATTCAACGATTTCGGAGGTGACGTCACACATAACATCAACGATTCCGAAAGTGACGTCACACATACTCAATGATTCTGGAAAACGAACGTCACGCGTGTTCAATAATTCTGGAGGGCGACCTCACATATAATCAATGATTCCGGATATTAATCATATTTTGAATCTTATTTTTCTACGTTTTAAGATTTTTTACTTTTTGGGCATCCTTCCACTTTAGGGATAAAATTGCGTGGCTATCCTCGAGATTGCGAAAATCATACGGCCTGGGATTTGATTCAGGAAAAAAGGAATTTGTTTCCAGTTGGCAGACGTCCTCATCCCAATTGAACATCTAGTGGACGATACAGCTCGGCAACTGATTGGATTTCCATTGCGTCGATGTCGCACGGCCTACGGGACTCCAACTTCAGATTTTTTAATTTTTTTTTTATGTTTGGGTTCGCCTTACCTTTGTTTTACCATGGGTTTGTAGCTGCAATGCATTGTGGGCTGAATTATGATCTGATGCCCGGTGTAAATGTGCACATTAATATTGCGTCTAAATGTGCACCAGCATATTACATCTAATTGTGCACGCACATATTACATCTAAATGTGCACATGAATATTAAAATCTAAAGATGCACATGCCTAATACATCTAAATGTGCACATGAATATTACAATCAAAATATGTACATAAGATCACTGTGTAAATGTGTTAATGTACGCACCTGGAATGAGTTGAAAGTGCCCGGATGTCTCACTAAAAAATTTGAGTCTCTCTGAAATAGAGCGAAAGAAGACAAACTAGGACGTCGTCCTCAGTGTGAAAGAAGACAAAGTATGACGTCGTCCTCAGTGTGAAAGAAGACAAAGTATGACGTCGTCCTCAGTAAGGTTATTCACACTCAAAACTGATGAGCAAAATAATTGACTCATAATCCGTAAACATCAATTTCACCACTTGATATTAAAGATCATCAAAAATACAGAATGTGCCAACAAAATAACAGTACTGAGGGTACAGCATCTTGAACCTTTACTTGCGATTGTCAACGGTGGGTCGACCCAGCTGCCACGTTACCATAGAAGTAAAAAGGATTAAACACTGGGCAGTTGTTGGAGACCAGTCTTTTTCAGGAGGGGAAAAAACTATTTGTGGTTGAGCCACATTTTCGCTCATGCGTTAATGAGCGTAAAGGGTGACATGCGTTAATGAACGTAAAGGGTGACATGCGTTAATGAGCGTAAAGGGTGACATGCATTAATGAATGTAAAGGGTGACATGCGTTAATGAACGTAAAGGGTGACACACGTTAATGAACGTAAAGGGTAACACACGTTATTGAACGTAAAGGGTGACACGCGTTAATGAACGTAAAGGGTGACACGCGTTAATGAACGTAAAGGGTGACATGCGTTAATGAGCGTAAAGGGTGACATGCGTTAATGAACGTAAAGGGTGACATGCGTTAATGAGCGTAAAGGGTGACATGCGTTAATGAGCGTAAAGGGTGACATGCGTTAATGAACGTAAAGGGTGACATGCGTTAATGAGCGTAAAGGGTGACATGCGTTAATGAGCGTAAAGGGTGACATGCGTTAATGAACGTAAAGGGTGACATGCGTTAATGAGCGTAAAGGGTGACATGCGTTAATGAGCGTAAAGGGTGACATGCGTTAATGAACGTAAAGGGTGACATGCGTTAATGAGCGTAAAGGGTGACATGCGTTAATGAGCGTAAAGGGTGACATGCGTTAATGAACGTAAAGGGTGACATGCGTTAATGAGCGTAAAGGGTGACATGCGTTAATGAGCGTAAAGGGTGACATGCGTTAATGAACGTAAAGGGTGACATGCGTTAATGAACGTAAAGGGTAACACACGTTAATGAACGTAAAGGGTGATATGCGTTAATGAACGTAAAGGGTGATATGCGTTAATGAACGTAAAGGGTGGTATGCGTTAATGAACGTAAAGGGTGATATGCGTTAATGAACGTAAAGGGTGATATGCATTATTTAACGTAAAGGGTGACATGCGTTAATGAACGTAAAGGTGACATACGGTAGTGAACGTAAAGGTGACATGTTAGTGAAGGTAAAGGTGACACGTTGGTAAGCGTAAGGGTGACACACGTTTAGTGAAAGTAAAAGGGGCATATGTTTAGAAAACGTAAAGGTGGCATTACGTTAGTGAGCGTAGAGGGAGACCATGTTTGAAAATAGATGACAGAACACTCCGAGAGAGAGAGAGATTAAAAACAAGATGAGACCAAGCAACACTTTTCAGGAAAAGTGAACTGTCAACGGAAAGGGAACGTCAGATCGCCATGCTGGTGAATGGGAATTTCGTCTGTTCACCGCTCATTCCTATACAAATTTTGATCCTCGTACACTATAGAGAGAGATTGTCCCACTATTCTTGCTCGCGTATCTCTGGCCCCGCGAAGCGTTGTTCAACCTGTATCCAACTTGAACATGCAGCGTAAAATACAGGCGAACGGACTTGCTGCAGATGTACTCGGGCTTAAAGGAGGGGGAAAAAAGGGGGTGGGGTTGTTTGGGAGGAGGGCACTAAAAGCTCGATACACTAGCTCGACGGTCGGCTGATGCCACTTCCTGGCTCGTTGACGTCACTGCCTGGCTTGCTGACGCCATTTCCCGGCTCGCTGACGCCATTTCCTAATGAACATTTTCAATAGCTGATGTTCAGTTTGAAACATTCTCTTTGACGTCTTTGCGGGGGTTTGAGCCCAGCACTTTCTGGTAAACGCGGACTTGATTCTCACTGTCGAACAACTCACTGGTCGATGAGATCTTCTCTTCCGCTTGACAAACGTCACTTCCGTAACGGGGAAATTTCCTTCCGATATGCGGCATAAAGCGTATCTACTTATGTAGACCTACGTACAACGCGTTCAAGATGCGGGAATTTTATTGTTGTTAATTTGACGCAGACTGTTAATATAACAAGCAATTCATTTGGAAAATTTCCTTCTTAATATGAAATTAAAAACGAAACCTACTCTTATGACATATTTACATGTATATATATTTTTTATGTCTGTATATATATACAGACATAAAAAATATATATATACATGTAAATATGTCATAAGAGTAGGTTTCGTTTTTAATTTCATATTAAAGAAGGAAATTTTCCAAAATGAATTGCTTGTTATATTAACATGATATATATTTATCATGAATAATTTGTAATGCTTAAATAAATTATCCATTAAGCATTCATTGATCATTCATTAAAGATCCATGGATCAACCATTAAGTATTAATGAATCATCCATTAAGCCTCTATGGAATATCTACTCACCTATAGCTTGGTCACGTTGTGACAGACCCTACAACAATAAATTGGGAAATTTCACTGTTAAAACTTTTGTGTACACAATTAATACATGATTTTTAAAGCAGATTTGTGTACAATATTCACCATATTTGTACATCGATTTCAGTCTTCTTTTTGTACATTATTTTAAACACCATATTTGTACATAATTTTTGACAATATTCATGCATACTTTTTTATTACACCAAATTTTTACATTTTTATGCATCTACTTTTTTAATTATCTCTATCTAGTTTAGCTTAAAAATAACTTCACAAAATAGATTTCAAACATTTATAGCTATTCAGAAATAATGCTGACTTTGTAGTTTTTTTAACTTTATTATCTTTTGAGAGGTTCATTTACCAAAACTCACTTTGTGAATCTTTACTTTCCCTACCATATTCATTTACCAGAACTCTCTCATCGAATGTTTACTTTCCCTACCACATTCATTTACCAGAACTCACTTTATGAATCTTTACTTTCCCTACCATATTTATTTACCAGAACTCTCTCATCGAATGTTTACTTTCCCTACCACATTCATTTACCAGAACTCACTTTGTGAATCTTTACTTTCCCTACCATATTCATTTACCAGAACTCTCTCATCGAATGTTTACTTTCCCTACCACATTCATTTACCAGAACTCACTTTGTGAATCTTTACTTTCCCTACCATATTCATTTACCAGAACTCACTTTGTGAATCTTTACTTTCCCTACCATATTCATTTACCAGAACTCACTTTGTGAATCTTTACTTTACCAAACATATTTATTTACCAGAACTCACTTTGTGAATCTTTACTTTCCCTACCATATTTATTTACCAGAACTCACTTTTTGAATCTTTACTTTCCCTACCACATTCATTTACCAGAACTCACATTGTGAATCTTTACTTTCCCTACCATATTCATTTACCAGAACTCACTTTGTGAATCTTTACTTTCCCTACCATATTCATTTACCAGAACTCACTTTGTGAATCTTTACTTTACCAAACATATTTATTTACCAGAACTCACTTTGTGAATCTTTACTTTCCCTACCATATTTATTTACCAGAACTCACTTTGTGAATCTTTACTTTCCCTACCACATTCATTTACCAGAACTCACTTTGTGAATCTTTACTTTCCCTACCATATTCATTTACCAGAACTCACTCTGTGAATCTTTACTTTCCCTACCATATTTATTTACCAGAACTCACTTTGTGAATCTTTACTTTCCCTACCATATTTATTTACCAGAACGCTCTCATCGAATGTTTACTTTCCCTACCATGGGTTCAATAAACCAGAACACACTTCTTGAATCTTTACTTTCCCAACCATGTTCATTAAACCAGAGCGCACTCTTTGAATCTTTCCTTTCCTTACCATGTTCATTAAACCAAACAATCCTTCAACAGAGTGGGCACAGCACTCTCCAGATTTGTTATTGTAAGCTATATCTTCTCGTTGAAAGTTCCCAGCTCCCGGGCACTCGATGCAAACTTCTTTAGTACTCTGGAGAAGGACATTAGTATTTTAAACTTGTCAGTAGGAGTCTAGCATAAGGTTGTCGTCACGGTAATACAATACTCGCAAAGAATATATTATATAAATCTGTAGAGTAAGTTGAATATTCATATTCTATATCTGCATATTACTTTAATAGTGATGGTACATAGAAACGGAGTACTTTCAATCGTAATGTTATAGATCTACAGAGCACTTTCAACAGTAATACGTTATATCTATATTATACTTTCAATTGCCATGCTTTATATCTACAGAGTATTTTCAACAGTAATGTTCTTTATCTAAAGAGAACTTTCAATTGCAATGTTCTATTTCTACAGAGTAATTTCAATGGTCAAGTTCTATATCTACAGAGTAGATTTAATAGGTATGTTCTTTATCTATAGAGTACTTTTAATGGCCATGTTCTATATCTACAGAGTACTTTAAATGGTCATGTTCTATATCTACAGAGTACTTTAAATGGTCATGTTCTATATCTACAGAGTACTTTAAATGGTCATGTTCTATATCTACAGAGTACTTTAAATGGTCATGTTCTTTATCTACAGAGTACTTTTAATGGCCATGTTCTATATCTACAGAGTACTTTTAATGGTCATGTTCTATATCTACAGAGTACTTTAAATGGTCATGTTCTTTATCTACAGAGTGCAATTAATGGCCATGTTTTATATCTACAGAGTACTTTTAATGGCCATGTTCTATATCTACAGAGTACTTTTAATGGCCATGTTCTATATCTACAGAGTACTTTTAATGGTCATGTTCTATATCTACAGAGTACTTTAAATGGTCATGTTCTATATCTACAGAGTACTTTAAATGGTCATGTTCTATATCTACAGAGTACTTTAAATGGTCATGTTCTATATCTACAGAGTACTTTAAATGGTCATGTTCTTTATCTACAGAGTACTTTTAATGGCCATGTTCTATATCTACAGAGTACTTTTAATGGTCATGTTCTATATCTACAGAGTACTTTAAATGGTCATGTTCTTTATCTACAGAGTGCAATTAATGGCCATGTTTTATATCTACAGAGTACTTTTAATGGCCATGTTCTATATCTACAGAGTACTTTTAATGGCCATGTTCTATATCTACAGAGTACTTTTAATGGCCATGATCTATATCTACAGAGTACTTTAAATGGTCATGTTCTTTATCTACAGAGTACTTTTAATGGTCATGTTCTATATCTACAGAGTACTTTTAATGGCCATGTTCTGTATCTACAGAGTACTTTTAATGGCCATGTTCTGTATCTACAGAGTACTTTTAATGGTCATGTTCTATATCTACAGAGTACTTTAAATGGTCATGTTCTATATATCCTGAATGTATGTAACTAAACACCACCACCAGTTTCCCGATATCTCCTCACAGACCTGATCAACCCTTGTAGTTTATTTTTTTTTTTACACTTGAAGGGTTTTAACAATATATTACAGTTTTACCATCATATCAAAGTTTTAACATCCTATTGCAGTTCAACCATCATATCAAAGTTTTACCATCAAATTACAGTTTTACCATCCTATTACAGTTTTAACATCCTATTACAGTTTTATCAGCATATACCAGTTTTACCCTCATATCAAAGTTTTACCATCATATTACAGTTTTACCATCATGATACAGTTTTACCATCATATCAAAGTTATTTCATCATATCAAAGCTTTACCATCATATCAAAGTTATTCCATCATATCAAAGTTTTACCATCATATCAAAGTATTACCATCATATCAAAGTTATTCCATCATATCAAAGTATTACCTGTACATTTGAGGCAGGTGGTGCAGCTAGAAGAAATCTTAACCTGTATGCCACAAAAGCCACGCACACCAAGTTCAGCAGAAGGGACAGAACTCCGACCAGACAGCTCGCAATGTTCCTAAATGGGGCAAAGTTTTCATTGAAAGGCATTTAATCTTTTAAACGGACATTTTGACTATTCCGGAATGTGCCAAGAAAAAGGTCTAAATAAAACAAAATGATCAAAACGAAAATTACAGCAACAAAAAATATATCAGTATACTGTTCACTGCTAGGCAATAGTCGTCATGTTGTTCTGTGCTAGGCAATAGTCGGCAATGGTGTTCTGTGCTAGGAAATAGTCGGCATATTGTTCTGTGCTAGGAAATAGTCGGCATGTTGCTCATTGCTACGAAATAGTCGTCATGTTGTTCTTTGCTAGGCAGTAGTCGGCATTTTGTTCTGTGCTAGGCCATAGTCAGATTTACTCAACAAGACTCCTAGCGACAGAAAGAAGAATCAAAAACTTAATTTCTTCTTCTTTGGAAATCCTTATTTTATTTGAGGCATCATTTTAATGTCAATGTAATGGCATCATGTTAATATTATGATCGCATCCTCAAGAAACTAGTATTTTGGTGCATGTCGGACATAATTGGACTTGACCCCCCCCCCCACCCTTACCGTCGCCTCGTGCCTGCGTGCCGACCCACTGACCGCGTACAAGGTCACATGGTTCAATAATGCGAGATGCCAACATCCTGCCGTCAAATTGAATAGTTTATTTATTGGGGCACTTCAAATTTCTTATGAAGGAATTATAAAAAAACAAACATTTAACATTAACTACCTATTTGTTCGGATATGAGAAGCAAAGTGAGGGGAAAAACTGGACACAAAGTCAAATTTTGAATCGGTTAATCGAAGATCTGCTAAACCTTCTACCATCAAAGATATGACGCGTCTTAGATTTAAAATGAAATAAAGCAAAGTTAAAATTTCGCTCATAGGCGTCGACAACAATAGATCAATTTTTACCACACAAAAAAGGTGAACTATGTGTTCTGAAACAATTCACAATTTGACTCAATTTTTGATCATGAAAACAAATAATTCCTCTTCACTAACTACTCACCACTAACTACTCTCCCTTACCTACTCACCATTTTGCCAACCTATTTCGACGTGGCATTTTTGAGGCGAGAGGAAACTCTATCAATTCTTCGAGGCTTCCCAGGCGCTAGGGTCCAAGGCACTAGCCCCAGGCGCTAGGGTCCAAGGCACTAGGCCGAGGCGCTATAATCCAAGACACTAGCCCCAGGCGCTAGTCCAATGCACCAGTCAGCTTTTTAAAAAAAAACTATAAATAAAAAGAAATGTTAATTACATTATTTTAACGACATTTAAATGTTGCATGTAAAAAAAAAGTCAATGAGTTATTTTTTTACGTACTTTTGAGTTGAGGTGATAATTGAAGGACTGCACTTAAGCTGAGTGAATGAAACAGTAGAGCGATGTACGTTGCAGCTTGAAGCAAAACACAGGACGATAAGACATGGAAGTTTCGGCGTAGAGCCTTCGTCGGCGAACAGGAATTGTAATTTTACTGTAATCTGAGTTGAGCCTTGTCTAACGTCCTTGATATTTGTTTGCCTTTTGATCAACTCCAGTTTCCGGTGCCACCGTTCATTTGAGTTACTCATTCGCAAACATTCATTTCCGTCACTACCATATGCTGGTAGCTCTTGTCTTGAGACGATGGCGTCGTCAGGCTTGACCTTTCAACCCTATCCACAGTGGATTTGTTCCCCCTAACTCCCCCCCCCCAGCCCCCGCCCACTCAAACCGTTTGATGATTCACTGCAGCAAAGTGTGTTATTAAAAAGTAATTTTAAAATCCTCTCTTCAATTTAACCCATATGTTTGCTTTTTGATCAACTCCAGTTTCCGGTGCCAGCGTTCATTTGAGTTACTCATTCGCAAACATTCATTTCCGGCACTTCCATATGCTGGTAGCTCTTGTCTTGAGACGATGGCGTCGTCAGGCTTGACCTTTCAACCCTATCCACAGTGGATTTGTTCCCCCTAACTCCCCCCCCCCCAGCCCCCGCCCACTCAAACCGTTTGATGATTCACTGCAGCAAAGTGTGTTATTAAAAAGTAATTTTAAAATCCTCTCTTCAATTTAACCCATGACTTGCCAAGCAATCAGCAGTGTACTATCAATACATTTAGAACTTCTGGCCTTAGTTTCTAGTACATTGAAAAAGAAGGGAAGCCAAAGATTCATAATTAAATAAAAGATATTCCAAAAAAAGATTTACATTGGTTCCGCGGATTCAGAACGAATTTCGGGACCCTACATGTTTGAGATCCGCTCAACAAAACAGACGGAGAAACCAGTAGTAATCTATTTTTAAAAAATCACCCCCCCCCCCAAACTAAACCCAAACAACATGTGTTAAAAAATGTTATCATTGCCACACAGGAAATCAATTTTTCCAGGAAATTCTGGTCACGTCAAAAAAAGATTTACATTGGTTCCGGGGATTCAGAACCAATTTCGGGACCCTACATGTTTGAGATCCGCCCAACAAAACAGACGGAGAAACCAGTAGTAATCTATTTTTAAAAAACCCCCCCCCCCCCCCAAACTAAACCCAAACAACATGTGTTAAAAAATGTTATCATTGGCACACAGGAAATCAATTTTTCCAGGAAATTCTGGTCACGGCCCGATTACCATGACCTACATCTGATTTTTCTGAACGTCTCAGTCTGTTGACTAGGCTGAAGGCACACTAACCTCATGGTTTCAGACCCTCACGTCAAGATCTTTCTTTTAAGTGTCCGGCTCCTTATAACCGAAATTAAACTATTTTATTACTCTTAATCAGCTTACTACACTATTATGGATAATCTTACTATGCCAACGGGATAATCTTACTACAGTATTAAGAATAATCTTACTACACAATACTGGATAATCTTACGAAACCTTTATGGATAATCTTACTACACTATGCTGGATATTTTCTGCAATATACTGGATAACCTTACTACTAGACTAAAATGGATAATCTTACGACACTATTATGAATAATCCTCTACACCAGTGTTTCCCAAACTTTTTTGTGCGTTGCCCCCCCCCCCCCCCCCAACCTAAGCCTTTCTAAGATTCGGATGCAGCCCCGCTCCCCAATGTGTCACATGATATAATTTTTAATATTCCAAAATAGGCTTGATCTCTGAAGAAAATTAAATGATTTTTTACAACACTTTTAACGAACGCTTATTTTATAATTTAACGATTCTCCTTTTAAAATTCAAGTTAAATCATAGAAGACAGTTGGATTTCAAAATCTAGACGGCTTATTTTTCGAATTACCCCCAAAACAATCAAATTCCCCCAGCCATGATTTTTATACCCGGTTATCTCTCAGGCTTATGAAATGGATAAGTTGGTCAGCTATAAATTTCAAAAGGACAAGTGGGTGAACTATACATTTCAGTAGACAAGTGGATCAACGTTAAATTTCAAATAGACAAGTAGGTCAACTGTAAACTTGAAATAGACAAGTTGGTCAACTACAGACTTGAAAGAGACATTTGAGTCACTTTACTCTTGAAATGGATAAAATGGTCAACTGTAAACTTGAAATTGACATGTTGGTCAAATGTAAACTTGAAATGGACATTTGAGTCACTGTAAACTTGAAATGAACAAGTGGGTCAACAGTAAACTGGAAATGGACAATTGGGTCAAAGATACTTTTGAAATGGACATGTGGATCAACTGTAAACTTGAAAATAGATCTTACATATACTTGTGGACATTTAAAAAAAAAAGAATTATTATGTTTAAAAAAAAACAATGGTAAGACCTTGGATACTTACAAGTTAGAGTTGTGGTGACCTCTCCGTGAGTGACTCTGGCCTTGTACCACGTTCACATTTGAACGCGACGAAACACAACACACATCCCCCTGTCACTGCAACGTTTCTGAACGTCCTAGTTATACAGAAGAAGTGTAGTGTATATATCTGACTGTAAGAAAGTTGGCCCAGTTACTCTGAAGTAGAGCTCCAGCAGTGGATCTCAAGCTGGCATTCTTTGAACCTTACCCAACATTTTTTACACCGTCTTACTAAAAAATTAGTTTATTTTTAAGACTTTTTTTCCCTCACAAGGAGTTCAGTCGTTTTCAAACTGCAGGTCGCGACCCCTTTGGGGGGTTGAAGGACCATTTCCTAGGGATCGCCAAAGACTATCGGAAATCACACATGCTCAGCAGTTATGAAGTAGCTACGAAAATAATTGTGTGAGGAACTGTATTAAAGGGTCGCGGCATTAGGAAAGTTGAGAACCACTGGTGTTAATTGACCAAGCATTTAGTTGAACTTGACCCCTGGGAATGAAATAATCGCAATCGATTTCGGCTGTATTTGATTGGCTGCTGGACGCCTTCTTGGCCACGTCATCACCAGACTAATGCTACTGCTGCTGCTATTTGCTTGGCCTCTGGTCCTTTTCTTGGCCATGTCATCACCAAATTAAAACTACTAATAATTAGCAATGAGAAATGTGACTTATCAGGGAAGGATAACATTGGTTCTCACCATATCCCCTGAAATCATGCATCGAAGCCAATAGGAAAGTGTGTTACTGTTTCCTCCCCTGTCCCCCCAATATTAACAACCCCCATATAAACACCGCATTGGTTAGGAATCCATTCTATAATTTATCCAAGCACGCATGTGAAATATAAATATAGATATAGTTCTGCTTTTTTTTTCCAAAAGAAAAACCAGAATCCTTTGTTTGATTTTTAAGTCATGGAGTTCGATTGAACAACAACAACACCGCCAATGAGACCAAAACTATTTAATAACAAAATTGTTACAGTTCCTTGAACATAACGATGATTGCAACAATGAAACATAAATAAAATATGAAGGCGTAATTTATTACTTGTGGGTAGGCCACATAACATAATAATAGTTGTTATTTACCAAATACACCCTCTGTAAGGATACTGTATTGTATAGCGACACAGTTACTGGGCTTGGCAGAAATTCATGAAATAATGGAGCTTGAAGGTACTGTTAAAAATCATTTCAACATTAATAAAATAATATTTTGTACAAATAATAATGTGTCCGGTAATACAATGGGTGTTTTTATAAGCCAAGCCAAGGGCGCAAATTTCTTTGAGCCGGGCAAGAATAAGCAAACCAAAACGCATTAGCATATCAAATTTATAGTAGTATGTGGACGTGGAGTAGTATGTGGAGTAGTATGTGCAGTAGTATGTGCTGTAGTATGTACAGTAGTGTGTACAGTGATATGTGTAGTAGTATGTAAAACAGTCTGTGAAGTAGTATTTAACAGCAGTCTGTACATTATTATGTGCAGTAGTATGTGGTGTAGTATATGACTGAGAAATTGCAGTAGTATGTACAGTAGTATATGAAACACTGCTGGTAGAGGTAAATTAAAACTCTCTTGTTTATCTTGAGAATATGTAGAGGACCAACAATTATCTCCGACATATTTAAGGGGTGTGATGCAGCAAGCATTTTTTAAGTTGCTTCCGAAAGCCACAGTTGAACAGATGTAACAATGTTACTACAGCTGTCTGCCGAGAGCCCCAGTTGGACAGATATAACAATGTTACAAAAGCTGTCTGCCGAGAGCCACAGTTGAACAGATGTAACAATGTTACAAAAGCTGTCTGCCGAGAGCCACAGTTGAACAGATGTAACAATGTTACAAAAGCTGTCTGCCGAGGGCCACAGTTGAACAGATGTAACAATGTTACAAAAGCTGTCTGCCGAGAGCCCCAGTTGATCAGATGTAACAATGTTACTAAAGCTGTCTCCGTTATCTTGTTGTGAAATAAAGCAGCTCGTGGTTGCCTTCCATTGTTATTGCATCAAGCTGTTATCTGTCCATTGCTATAGAAACAAGCTGCTGGTGATCTGTCCATTGTTATATGATGAAGCTCACTTGATTCACGTGCATCACAAAAATATTGCCCGTCTTTCCTTCCGTGGAGGGCACCAGGAAGGGGACGTTCAGTAGGATCATGAAGTTGGCCACTCCCAGTAGGAACACCAGCTGCATAGCCTGGAGCGCATCTTTGATGATGAAGATGACATTGGCATCTTCGTTGATGACATCCTGGTGAATCAGAGGACCATGTCGTTAGTAAGTACATGACCAATAGGTCACACGAGTGGATGGATGGTAGTGAGGCGGATGGCGATGTGGCTGGATGGCGATTTGGCTGGATGGTGATGTGCCTGGGTGGCGATTAGGCTGGATGGTGATGTGGCTGGATGGTGATGGAAGGAGGACGGTGATGAGGGTGTATTGTGATTAGGGTGTATTGTGATGAGGGTGTATGGTGATGGGGTGGATGTGATGGGGTGGATGGTGATGGGGTGAATGGTGATGTGGTGAATGGTGATGAGGTGGATGGTGATGGGGTGGATGGTGATGGAGTGGATGGTGATGGAGTGGATGGCGATGGAGTGGATGGCGATGGAGTGGATGGTGATGGGGTGGATGGTAATGGATTGGATGGTGATGTAGTGGATAGTGATGGAGTGGATGGGGATGGAGTGGATGATGATGAAGTGGATGGTGATGGAGTGGATGGTGATGGAGTGGATGTGATGGAGTGAATGGTGATGGGGTTGGATGGTAATGGAGTGGATGGTGATGGGGCTGGATGGTAATGAGTTCACGACAAGTTTTCGGGATGTGAAAGGGTGAAAAACGTTAAGTCCAGATCCATTGAAGAACACTCCAAAATTTTAATCTAGAACATGACCGACATTTCAAACAGATAAAGTGATAACTTGTATACAGGCAATGACTCTTGTTTACTCACAACACTGCTTGCTATGGCAAGAGGGTCTGATCCATGTCAGATGGGCTGGTCAAGGTCCGATGGATTTGGTCATGGTCAGATCGGCTGATCAAGGTCAGATGACATGGTCAAGGTCAGATGGCCCGAGCAAGGTGGGTCAGGTGGGTTGTAGGTGTCAGTCGGCCTGGTCAAGGAAAGATGTACTGTCAAGGTCAGATGTTATGTCCAAGTCAGAGGGGTTTGGTGAAGCTGGTGAATTCATTCGAATAGCCCAAGAAAAGAGCTCTAGAACACGGGCAAGTTGTCATAAAGTGTTTCCTACAGGGCCAATACACGTCCCGCACGTCAACGTCACTACAACACCCCCCCCCCCCAAAGTCCACTCACCCGCACTCGGACGATGCAACACGACGGAATCTCGGCACTCTCGTCCACGGTGGATTCCATGATGTGTACAACGACAGCAACACGCTGGCCAATCAGAGCATCTGTCAACGTAGGGTCGAGGAAAAGGTCAACATTCCNACAAATTAAAAAAAAAAATAATAATACTGGAGTTAATGTAGAAAAAGTAAAAGACAACAAAGTTAATGTTAAAAAATTTTACGGATTACAAAAGCTGCGATTCATACTCTAATTACAAAAAAAAAAAAAAAAAATATTTCTTAAAGCCGGAGATGATTTGAGTAAGGGAGAGAACTCATCAAATCATTATTTGCCGGGTTATCTAGAATTTCAATTAGTGTTCTTTTTAATAATGCGTTGCTAAATTGTAACCTCTTGTTCATTGATATGCGTTGTGCAAAGTTTACTTTTACTGCATGCCTTCACGTTCCCCCGCGTAAATTAGACAAATAAAAACGTCTGAATGAATATTGATATTATTTCATCACAAACACCCCAAATGCTTCATGATTTTTCCATTCTAAAAGCGTGTTAATGAACCAATGAGTTTGGTGATTGATCAATGTCATTAAGGTTACTGACCATGCAAGCCGCCATCGCTTACTGCTAAAATAAGTAACTGAACATACCAACGACCACATTTTACAAAACAAAAAAAATAGGTTACTGACTCTAAAAGCGGCCATCACGTACTGCCCAAATAGGTTACTGACTCTAAAAGCGGCGATCACTTACTGTCCAAATAGGTTACTGACTCTAAAAGCGGCCATCACTTACTGCCCAAATAGGTTACTGGCTCTAAAAGCGGCCATCACGTACTGCCCAAATAGGTTACTGACTCTGAAAGCGGCCATCACGTACTGCCCAAATAGGTTACTGACTCTGAAAGCGGCCATCACGTACTGCCCAAATAGGTTACTGACTCTAAAAGCGGCCATCACGTACTGCCCAAATAAGATACTGACTCTAAAAGCGGCCATCACGTACTGCCCAAATAGGTTACTGACTCTAAAAGCGGCCATCACGTACTGCCCAAATAGGTTACTGTCTCAACAAGCAAACCCCCCCCCCCCCACTCTTCCAGTAAAAAAAAATAGGCCCACTGGCACTACACGTAGTCATCCCCACTGCTAGCATTTGAGTTATGCAAATAGTGATGGTTACGAACACCGTGTCCGGTCCGGCAAGCTTCCCAGGAAACAAGAGATTCCGATGTATCGGGCTCGCTGGAAGATTTCTTGCCTCAAGGTGGCGTCGATCCTGTCCTTGGCTTGTTCAAACTGTGAGATTCTGACTGGGGAAACATGGCGATACGATTGCTGATCTAAATGACGTTTTTACTGAAATGTTTCAATAATGAAACTAAAACCCATGACCAAAAAAAAAAATAATATCAATGTCGTTATTTGAACCACTCTGTAAACCAAAGGAACAGTTTCTCTTTAATCACAATGGTCTTACCCACCACCCTTATTGGCACACATGCTTATCTTTAGTCATTGTTCCCCCCAAAAGATTTTTAAAAAAAAAATCTGGCAACTGTATTTCGTTGAACGTTGTTACTTTTCAATACGTTCATAAACTTTAAGGACATATTTTTTTTTAAAAATAGTTTAACGGAACAAACAAATTTCTTACATTTTACATTCAATAAATATTTCATTTTTTGCCCCCAAGAATAAAAAAAACAGTGAAATTTCCCGTTACAATATTTATTTTAATGGCTAGGCATAATTAAGTTATTTATAATTTATTTCACTGACTAAATATGATACGGTAGTTATTTACCTGGCAAGTACAAATACTGTTTATTTAACAGGCTAAGTGTAAATACAATGTTTATTTTACTGGTTTTAGTGTAAATACTGTTTATGTAACAGACTAAGCATAAATACGGCATTTATTTCATTGGTTAAATGTAAATACAAGGACGGAATTTGAAAGTACGAACTCTTTTGTATGTTGTTCGTTTCCATTTGTAAAAACCGTTTTTAATTATGTGCTTACTTCAATCATTAGCTGTTTAAGCAATGGGGACACACGTCCCTGGTTAGTTCATTCATTCTTCTTTTCAACGATTCCTAGATTAGATTTTGAGAATCATTATGTAATATAACTCTGCGTCTGACAAAGTCAGCTTGAAGGCAATCTCCATGAACATCTGCGTCTGACAAAGTCAGCTTGACGGGAAGCATACCGTTGCTACTGTCAGACACCTTCAACTTACCACAGATATTTTTGTGATGCACGAAGTCTTGTCCCTGACACGTCTTGTTGCAGTACCTGGCGATGCCGCACCGGGTGCACCTCTTGGCGGAGTAGCTTTCCCTGTGACACGTGGTGCACGTGCCCTTGAACTTGTTGATCTGGAGCTTCGCGAAGTTGGGGTTGTAGAGGGCCAAGGCCATTCCGGGCCAGGGGGTCTCAGTCAGCTGTGATGTCTGGGGAAATGGGTTCAATGGGCAGGAAATAACATTGGTTTGAAAGAGCAACAAAATGGTGTGACGGGGGGAAGGGGGGGGGGAAGGGGTTAAAACGTGGGCAGATGTTCGCATCGTGAAAAGTATGTATGTGACTCACCCATGAAGGCAAACAGTTCTCCCTAAGTTTGCCTGTATTTTTGTTTTATTTTTATAAGTGACAAATGTGTGACGAATATTGCGACAAATGTTGCTACAAATTTTGTGACAAACATGGGTACATTACACCCCTCACCCTTTTCCGAAATAAAATGAACATTATGCTGCGCGGCCGCGCAGTAATCTCACAGACGCCGCGCAGCAGTTTTGAGTATCCGCGCAGCAAATTTGAGTATCCGCGAAGCAGTTTTGAGTATCCGCGCAGCATTGTTGAGTATCCGCGCAGCAAATTTCCATGTAATTATGTGTTTGTGGGCTGTAAAATGTGGCACACACAAAAATTGATGCTGTAAAACTTTGCCCACAACTGTATAATTTTCCACACGAACCAGCAAACCTTAGAGGAACATTGCACTCCTCCCCCCACCCAATATCATCAAATAAATTAACAACATCAACAAGCAGTCCCAAAATGAATTATCAAGGGGCAAATAAACATCGGCCCAGTTCACATTCAGATTACAGAGGTCACCAAGAGTATGAAATGAAGTTAGTCCCTAATTATTATTTTTATTGATCCAGACAGCGGACAATACCATGTTAGGCGTAGCATTAGCCTTAGCATGTCACTAAAATATGATTCCAATTAACCCAACACTGGCAGCTACTAATTTGGCCTAGTGATTTCAATACATTTACCTCAAATTTAATTATTGTCATAACTGATTGAGTTTCTTGATTTCATAATATAAACTGATACATAATAATAGTTATTAATAGCATCCCATAGATCTATAGATTTAATAGTGTAAGTGAAAACGAATTCATGATTCTGTTAATGAGTTGTTAATGTTAAACTCAAAAGTTAAATTTAATATAATGTCTCATCCGATGTGTCCATTTAATTACAAACAGGTTACCTAAAATTCATACCTGAAGCTGAAAATTGTGTTCAAGAAATACAAAGTTTCATACTTACCTAAAACAAAAAACATTAAGGATCTTGTTGATCGGCTGTCCATTTCTTGCGAGATGTAAGACCAGGACTAGGACTACGACCTCCTCATTCATCAACTATGTCTTCAAATGCGTTGCTGGGTTGACCCAGATAGCTTCATAAAATAACGAACCCATAAAATCAACTACAATGAAATACAAGCACTACAATATCCACACACAAAAAAAATGAACGATAAAATTCACTTATATCCTGCTCCTGTAAGGTTAGAAAATGTATCACAAATCACTAGACACAGTTTCAGGTGTAGTCTTTTCGAAATTCTCATCTATTTGTCAGGCTGACGTAACGGGTTTTCAGTTTGAAACTTTGGGAATTTCCGAATCAGTTTTTTTTTTTTAAAGAGATAATTTCTTGCTACCGACAGTAGTATGCTGCACATACTTATTTCCTGATAGCATTAGGGGTCGTTTGCAAATTACGTAGCGCTAAAAGGGGGAAAACTAAATGACAGGCAGCTACAAACTAAACGACAAGGCAGCTACAAACTAAATGGCAGACAGCTACAAACTAAATGACAGGCAGCTACAAACTAAATGACAGGCAGCTACAAACTAAATGACAGGCAGCTACAAACTAAATGACAGGCATGCATCCGTTCTCTCATTAGAAAGAAAAATAAACATTGTTACCAACACACTTCTGTTTACCAGCATTTATTGCCTTCAGAAAGAATCTCACAATAAATGCTTTCACACCATGCAACGAACATGGTTGGTGCAAACATCAGTCCAGCAACGAATATGGTTGGTGCAAACATCAGTCCAGCAACGAACATGGTTGGTGCAAACATCAGTCCAGCAACGAATATGGTTGGTGCAAAGATCAGTCCAGCAACGAACATGGTTGGTGCAAACATCAGTCCAGCAACGAACATGGTTGGTGCAAACATCAGTCCAGCAACGAATATGGTTGGTGCAAAGATCAGTCCAGGAACGAACATGGTTGGTGCAAACATCAGTCCAGCAACAAACATGGTTGGTGCAAACATCAGTCCAGCAACAAACATGGTTGGTGCAAAGATCAGTCCAGCAACAAACATGATTGATGCAAACATCTGTCCAGCAACAAACATGGTTGGTGCAAACATCAGTCCAGCAACAAACATGGTTGGTGCAAACATCAGTCCAGCAACAAATATGGTCGGTGCAAACATCAGTCCAGCAACAAACATGGTTGGTGCAAACATCAGTCCAGCAACCAGCTTGTGGTTCTATATAATGGACAGTTCCTAAAGTTTAAAGAACTAAGCAACATTGCAAATAATATTTTCAAGTCTGTTCACTAATAAAAAAACAACATACAGTTTGCCTTGAACAAAAACTGAAGGGTGAGTCAAATAAATGAATAAGACTTGTGTAAATCTGGCAGAGTAAAACACATGACATAAAGATTCATGTTGAAGAGATTTACATTTTCCCATTTAATTGCATAACTGCCTGCTTGCCCCTTACTTCTTAATTCCATCAATCTTGCCAACAGTCTCCATGAGTTTTACTCTGCCAGATTTACACAAGTCTTATTCATTTATTTGACTCACCCTTCAGTTTTTGTTCAAGGCAAACTGTATGTTGTTTTTTTATTAGTGAACAGACTTGAAATTTTTTTTTTTTTTTAAACCAGAGGGAAAAATTTAAAACAGTCCGCAATATATATATATATATATATATAAATATCAATTAGCATGTGTATAACACAGACAATCCAATTTAAATTGAATAAAATGCACATAAAACACATATTAGCAAGGGAATAATACACAAACATAAAACAATAAGCATTGGAAAACACACATACATAACATTTAGCATGGAAGTAATAAACATAATTACACACATTAGCATAGAGATTAAAAATTGGTATTTACATGTTTATTAGCATGGAAATAAAAAAAAAACATTAAGAAGGAAATAACAGACATATACATCAATTACCATGGAAGTATCCAGCATAAATAAACAAATTAGCATAGAAATAATGCATAGTGTCTTCATATGCTAATAAGCATAAGAATAGCACACATGCGTACACCAATTAACATGGGAATAACATTCATACATAAACCAATTAGCATGGGCATGGGAGAACACACAAGCATATTCAAATAAACATGGAAATAATAAACATAGATACACCAATCGGCATGGAAATAATAAACATACATATTAGCTTGGGAAAAACAAACACACTAATACCCATTAGTTAGGATAGATATCAAAGTACACCAATTATTATGAAAATAATACAGTCATATACCAATTAGCATGGAGAAAGACAAAAACATATACCTATTTACTTGAAATAACAAACATACATATTAGAATGGGTATAACAAACAAATACATTAACACCCATATATACACCAATAAGCATGGAAAAAACAGACATACACACACACACAGATATATATATATATATATATATATATATATATATATATATATATATATATGGGAGCTAGAAGAATAAAATCTCACCAAATATANTATATATATATATCAATTAGCATTTGAATGATTCTCACACATACCAATTTACATTTAAAAAACACATATAAATACATCTATTTGCATCAGAATAATACACTTACATATAACAATTAGCATGGAGAAACACACACACATAAAAATTAGCCTAGAAGTGATAAACATAATTACACACATTAGCATAGGGATAAAAATTGGTAAATACATGTTTATTAGCATGGAAAAAAACCATACATAATAACATGGGAGAAACAAACACGTTTACATCAACTAGCATGGAAATATCCAACATACAAAAAAAAATTAGCAAGGAAATTAATAGATTCATAGACAATAAGCGTAAGAATGCATGTATACACCAATGAACATGGGAATATTATTTATATACTAATTGGCATGGAAATAGCTCACAAATATAAATATAAAAATTATCATGGAATAAAAGACAATTATATTCAAATTTGCATGTAATAACAAACATACCAATATACACGGAAGTTATAAAAATACTTATTAAAATGGGTAAAACAAACATACCGGGTATATACAATAATTAGAATGGAAATAATACATTCATACACCATGAAACATAACAGATATGTATACAATTTAGCGTTGAATAACACAAATTCATATACCTGTTAGCATGGGATTAAAAACATACATAAACTTATTAGAAAAGGCGTAGGATTAAAACATTCACAAAATAATTAGCATGGAATAACACACATTTAGTTGGGATTTGTATGGAAGAACATACAAACATATGCAAACAAAAATTTAATTTACAAACATACATACACAGATTAGCATGGAAATAGAGATGTATATTCCAATTATTTATTTATTAGCATGGAAATAACAACCATACATATTCAAAATACCAATGAAATATAAAACATAGAAACACCAATTAGCGTGGAAATAATATATTCATTAAAGAAAAGCATTATTAAACACACATAAATATGCCAATATGCATAGAGAAAAGACAAGCCTATGACTTAGCATTGAAAAACACACACATATTTACCAATTATAATGGAAATAATAAACATACTAACACATATTCATGGAGATAACGAACATGTATATACAAATTATTAGCATTGAAATAAACATACATATTAACATGGAAATAAACACACATACATTAAATAGCATGGAAATAACACAATACATATACTAATTTGCATTGTAATATATATATAAATATAATACAGCACATAAACTAGTTGGCATAGAAGAACAAACATTTATATATTAATTGACATGGAAAGAACACACACAACTATACTAAATGGCATGGAAATATCACATATATATACTTATTGGCATAAAAATAACAATAATTGTTATAATACTAATTGACATAGAAATAACAATTATGCATATACTATTTGGCATGGAAATAAAACTGTAAATAAACTAATTGGCATTGAAATATAAAACTTACATACACTAATTTGCATGGGAATAAATCACATACATATACTAATTTGCATTGTAATATAAACACAACACATAAACTAGTTGGCATAGAAGATCACATTTATATACTAATTGACATGGAAAAACACACAAAAATATACTAAATGGCATGGAAATATCACATATATATTATATACTTATTGGCATGAAAATAACACAAGAAATATTCAAATTAGCATGGAAATAAAACACATACAATATACTAATTATCTGGTAATAAAACACATACATATACTAATTTGCTTGGAAGTAGAAAATATACATTTCTAATTGGTATGGAAATAGAACACAAACATATAGTAATTGGCATGGGAATAATACACATTCATGTTCTAATTGGCATGTGAATAACACACATACATATAATAATTTGCATAGAAGAATAACAAACATACATTTACTAATGGACATGTACATAACACACATTGATAAACAAATTGGTATGGAAATAACACACATTCATAAAAAATAATATACTTATAGGCATGGTAATAACTCACATTCATATACTAATTGGCATTGAAATATAACATACATATGATAATTAGCTTGGAAATTAAAAAAAAATAATTGGCATAGAAACACATACATAAACTAATTTGCATGGAAATAATACAAGAACAAAAACTAATTGGAATTGACATAACACAAACATAAAATATTGACATGGAAATAACATACATTCATTCGCAGAGAAAAAAATCAAACATACATTATTCGCATAGAAAAAAAATCAAATACTTATTGGCATTTTTACACACATTTACTAATTGGCATGAGAATAACACATTTATATAGACTATTAGCAGGAAAATAACACATTTAATGAAACTAGTTATTATGGAAAAACACAAAAATATACTTAAAAGCATGAGTATAACAAAACATAAATATAAAATTTAGCATGGAAATAACCCACATACAAAGACTGATGAGCTTGGGAATAACACACATTCATATACTGGTACTATTTAACATGGAAATAGCCAACATTCATTTACTAATTGGCATGGGAATACAACACATTCTTTGTACTATTTTGCATAGAAATATAACACACATACATATGCTACTTGGCATGGAAATAACACTGATATACTAATTGGCATGGGAATACAACACATTCTTTATACTGATTGGCATGAAATTAAAATACAGTTATATAACTATTGGCATGGGAATAAAACCCATTCTTAGACTAATTGGCATGGAAATTTAACATACATATACTGATTGGCATGGAAATAACACACATACATATACTAAAGGACATTTAAATAACATACATTATTATACTAATTGGCATGGAAATACACATAAATAAACAAATTTGCTTGGGAATAACACACATTCATATAATGGTAATATTTAACATGGATATAGCACACATTCATATATACATTGGCATTGAAAAAACAATACATATACTAATTGGCATGGAAATTTAACATACTTATACTGATTGGCATGGAAATAACACAGATACATATACTAATTGGCATGGAAATACACATAAATAAACGAATTTGCTTGGGAATAACACACATTCATATAATGGTAATATTTAACATGGAAATAGTACACATTCGTATATAAATTGGCATTGAAAAAACAATACATATACTAATTGGCCTGGTGAAAAAAACATTCATAAAACTAATCGGCATGGCAATACAACACATTCTTAATATTAATTGGCATAGAAATATAAAATATACATATACTAATTGGCATGGAAAAAAACACTTACATAAATGAATTGGCATGGACATAACACACATACATAAACTATTTGCATGGAAATAACATACATTCATACACTAATTGGCATGGAAATAACACAAATTTGTATACTAATGGGCATGGAAGTAAAACACATTCTAATAATAAGTGGCATTGGAATAAAACACATACATATACTAATTGGCAAGGAAATAACACACATAAAATATTTGCAGAAAACATAGCACACATTTATATACTAATTTTCATGGAAATAGCACACAATGCTTATAATAATTGGCAAGTAAATAACACAAAATTTAATACTTATGCACATGGAAATAAAACACATACATATTCTAATTGGCATGGACATAACACACATTGATAAAATATTTGGTATGAGAATAACACACATACATATGCTAATTGGCATAGAAATATAACACACATCCATATACTAATTGGCATGGAAATAACAAAATTCATATACAAATTGAAATAACAAATTCATATATAATTGGCATGGAAATAAAACACATTCAGATACCAATTGAAATTAACAAGTAAATTAACACATGCATATAAATTAGCATGGAAATAACACACACATGTACACATTTGTATGGAAAATAATATAAACATATCCAATGTCTGCTGCTCCCAAATTACTGGCCCCACATCTGTCTTCTGTTTACACGTCTTCCACTCCCACATATGCAGGTGCCATGTCTGAAAATAAGGGATGAATTTTTTTTTAAAATGTCACTAATTAACCTGAGCTTAAAGGTTTAACTTTAAGCTGTTTAATTTTAAGCTGTTTAACTTTAAGCTGTTTAACTTTAAGCTGTTTAACTTTAAGCTGTTTAACTTTAAGCCATTTAACTTTAAGCTGTAAAACTTTAAAAAAATTAAATGAAATGTATTACCTCTTTACTGTTCCTATTTCTTCTGCTCCAACCATTGCTTCTCCCATATGTGTGCCTCCTATGTCTGCTGGTCCCAAATCTGCCACTCCCATATCTTCCAATCCCAAGTCTGTCACTGCCACATCTTCCGCTCCCAAACCTGCCCTCTCACATCTAAAAAAAAAGCATTGATTTATGTCTTAAAAAGGTCAAAATTTTATTAGCGTTTAGGGGTCTAAAACTTTTTAAAAATTTGTTGATATATATTACCTCACTGCCGATTCTACGTCAGCTATTCCCTAATCTGCCGATACAACATCTGTTGCCTCCATGTCTGCCATTCCATCTGCCACCCACACTTCTGCCTCTCCCACATCTGTTCATCACACGTCTGCCGATCCCAAGTCTGCTGTTCCACGTCTAAAAATAAGCCATGAATATTGTTTTATAAATGTCAACAGTTTATTTTGGGTTAAGGGGATTAAATTTTTTAAAATAAATTTGATGATATAGGCCCTATATTACCTCTATTCCAATTCTATGTCTGCCTTGACAACATCAGCCACTCACACGTCTGCTGCTCCGACATCTGCCACTACTAAGTGTGCTGTCTCTATGCCTGCCACTCCCATGTCTCCCACTTCCAAATCTGTCGATCCCACATCTGCTGTTCCCACATCTGCCATTCCCAAGTCTGCTGTTCCCTAATCTGCCACTCCAATGTCTGCCACTTCATTGTCTAAAGATAAGGGAGGAATATATTGTTTTAAAATATAGTTTTTTAAAACAATAATATCTGGCCTGAGCTAAGAAGTTTAAGCCATAAATATTTTTAGAAATTTAATGAAATGTATTACCTCTCTGCCCCTCTTATGTCTGTTGCTGCCACATCTGCACTTCTACTCCTACATCAGCAACTTCCACGACTGCCCCTCCTAAATCTGCAATTCCCAGACAATTATACCATGGAAATAACACACCCATATACCAAATAGCATAGGAATAACACACATAAACCAATTCACATAGAAATAACACAAATACCAAAAAATAGAAATAAACATATAGGCCCTATCATGGAAAAACATACAGATTTGCATTGATATTACCCACCACACTTATATACCGATTAGCATGGCAATAACAGTCTTATACCAATTAGCATGAAATCACACACACATATAACATCTAGCATGGAAACAACACTCACACTAAGCATTAAAAACACATAACAAATAGCATGGAAATAACCCAAAAATAAACCAAATTAAGTTCAAACCAACACACATAAACCTATTAGCATCTAAATAAAATTACATATAACAAATACCATGGCAATAACACAGTTACATACAGATTAGCATGGAAATAAAACACACAAATACCAATTAGCATTGAGATAAGACACACATAAAATAGCATGGAAATAAACATATAATACCCATTAGCATAAAAATAACACATATATATCAACTAGCATGGAAATAAGACACACCTATAACAAAAAGCCTGGAAATAACACGCACATACCAATTAGTAAGCAAATAACGCAGACATTTTCAAATTAATATGGGAATAAAACACAAATATACCAATTAGCATGAAAATAATACACATATACAAATTAGGAGGAAATAACATAAATATACCTTTTTACATGGAAATAACACACACATAAATAAAATAGCATGGAAATAACAGACATAACCATTAGTATTAAAATAACATAAATATATACCAACTAGCATGGAAATAAGACACACATACAATAAGCATGGAAATACACAAATATACCAATTAGTATGCAAATAACAGACACATATCAATTAAAATGGAAATATCACACATTAACAAATTAGGATGGAAATAACATATAACTCAACCAATAAACTGGGAAATAACACACAAATTTATCACTAAGCATGGAAATAACAAAAATACACCAACTGACTTAGAAATAACATAAAAATATTCTAATTAGAATAAACAAAATTATAATACAAAATATAAAAATTAACATGGATATAACACAAACATATGCTAATAAGCATACACCTATTAGCATTATGATGACACACATACATACATCAAATAGCATTGAAAAACACACATACATAATCAATAAGCATGTGAATAACACACATATACCAATTAGCATTGAAATAATAAACGTAATTACACATTTGGTATAGAGAAAACAAACGTGCATATACCAATAGCTAGCATGCAAACAACACATATATACATGGGAATCACAAACACACATACACTAAGTAACATTGAGATAGCACACATATATGAACCTATTAGCACAGAAAAAGCACACATAAATATACCAATTAGCATGGGATTAAAAACCAAACATAAACTTAATAGAATTGTCTTGGGAATAGCACATTCATAAACTGATTAGACTGGAATAAAACATTTATATCACATTTTGCATGGAACTACATAAATAATAAATATACATACACAAATTAGCATGGAAATAAACATGAATATACCAATTATTAGTAAGAAAATAATAAACAAACTTATTAACATGAAAATAAACATGAATATACCAATTATAAGCAAGAAACTAATAAACAAACTTATTAACATAGAAAAATCAAATTGCAGTTAAATATAAAACATACAAACATCAAATAGCATGGAAATAATATTTTCATTCACAAATAAGGATTATAAAAACACACATACATCTAACAATAAGCGTAAGAAAATTAATATTAATATGGAAAATAAACATCCAAACATACATACACAAATTAGCAAGGGAAATGATACATTCATACACCAATTAGCAAGGGAATTGATACATTCATACAACAATTAGCATTGAAATAATATAGATAATAACACAATTAGCATAGAGACAACAAACACGTGTATACTTATTACTAGCATGGAAATAAGATACACATATTTTCATACACTAAATAACATTGAAATCCCACACATATCTGAACCTATTAGCATGGAAATAACACAAATAAATATACCAATTAGCATGGGATTAAAAAACACATATAAACTTATTAGAATGGGCATGGGAATAAAAAATTCATAAACTAATTAGCATGGAATAACACATATTCATATTTGCATGGAATATCATACAAACATATACCAATAAACATGGAAATAATAAAATACTTACACAAATTAACATGGAAATATCAAACATACATACACAAAATTTATGGAAATAATACATACATACACCAATAAGCAATAGAAAAACACATACATGAATCAATTAGCATATGAGTAACACACACACATACCATAGCATGTGAGTAATGAACACATACCCATTAGCATTGAAATAACACACATACATACATTTTAGAATGGGAATAACACACATGCATATACCAACTGGCACATATACAAATTAATATTGAAATAAAAAACATACAAACACCAATGGTGTGAAATAAAAGTATACATACACCAAGTGGAATAGAAAAATCACACAATAATACACCAATTAACATGGTAATATCACATTTACATAAACCAATTAGCTAATAAACCAATTAGCATTGACATGGGAATACCACATTCATTTACTAATAAGCATGTAATAATACACAAATATAAAAACATGAAAATATTAATTATACATACACTAATTAGCATGGAAATAACAAATATAAATATTATTATGGGAATAACAAACACACATATATCTATTTGAAAGTGAAAAACACACAAACATATGCAAATTAACATGAAAATAATATATATACATACATTAATTAGCATGGAAATATGATACACCAATTAGATTAAGAATAATACACATAAATACACCAATAAGCATGGGAAATACACACAAACATGCACCAATTAGTGTCAAATAATACACATGCTTACACCAATTGGAATAGAAAATCACACATACTTACAAAAATTAGCATTAAAAATAATACATAGACTAACCAGTTATTATGGAAATAACACATACATATATAAATCGGTATGTAAGTAACACACTTGCATATACTAATTAGCAATGAAATAATACACAAACAAACACCTGTTAGCAAGGGAAAACACATAAATACATATCCCAATTAGCATGGGAATAACATTCATATACCATTTAGCATGGAATAACAGATGTTCATGTACCAATTAGCATGGAATAACACACAAACATATCCCAATAAACATAAAAATAATAAACAGATACACCTAAGTCCATACTGCTTCACTGTTCCTGAGCCGCTTCTCTGTTCTGATGCCTTCTTTCGCTTCAAGTGCTGCCGCCCGATGCCATAGCCATTCCTTGCTCCCTGTGCCATCATCATCTTCCAGTGCCGTAATCCCCTCACTTTGCCATCTTCATATCACATTGCCGTCATCCGCACCCAGAGCCATCATGAGTTCCCAGAGCCATCATCAGTTCTCAGTGCCATCATCCTCTCTCAGAACCATCATCCGCTCAAAGTGCCATCATCCACTCCCAATACCATCATCCACTCCCATTTCCATTGTCCACTCATTGCCATCATCCACTCCCAGTTACATTGTATGCTTCCAGTGACATTGTCCACATCCTGTAATGTCCAGGTGCCACTCCTATTAGCATTGAAATAACAAACATATATAAATCAATAAGCATGGAAATAACATATATCAATTGGCAGGTGAATACCACAAATACATACAACGAATTTTAATAAATTAATATATATACATACATCTATAAGCTTGTGAAAGACCCACAAAAAGGCACAAATAAGCAAAGAATTAGACAAAATCATACACCAATTAACATGTATAAAATATACACGTACGTCTATGCCACTGCTCTGTTCTGGTGCCGTTGCATGCTCACAGTACCGTTGTTTGCTCCCAGTGCCATCTTCCAATCCCAGTACTGTACTTCGCTTGCTGTACCATCGTAAGCTCCCACTTTCGTAATCAGCTCCAAGTAACATCATCAGCTCCAAATGCCATCATCAGCTCCAACTGTCACCATCAGCTCCCAGTGCGGTCATTTGCTCCAAGTGCCGTCATTAGCGCCAAGTGCCATCATCAGCTGCCAGTGCCGTCATCAGCTCCCAATTCCATTGTCCGCTCGCAGTGCCGTCTTCCACTGCAAATGCCATCGTCATATCACATTGCCACTGGTTCATCTGTGCTGCTTCGCTACCTGTGCCACTGGTTCATCCGTGCTGCTTCGCTGTCTGTGCTACTGGTTCATCTATAAGAATGGAAATAAAAACTATTATTATATGAAAGGCTAATGTTCCCTCCAATTATCTTCCAAAATGGGCAAATAAAAAAAGTCCCCAGCCTACCCCAACAATTTTATCACATTTTCAAAACTGTCACCACATGGCTGTTTCCTCCATGGATACCATTTTCACGATTGTAGAAAGTTGTTCCTGTCTACCTTAGCAAATCATTTTTAAATCTTAAAAGTAATCTGGTTACCAAATAGCGAAACTTCCACTCCTATATAATAGTATTATTTAGGAGTTTGGTCTAAGCTTTAAATCTACCTTACATGTGTATCATAAAATATGAAGAACAATTTGTTTAATTTTCATAACAGATTTAAGATTAATATTTGTTTAGTATTTAGATGAAAATTTGTATTTTGAAATGCTTCACACACACAAAAAATACTTTGTGTTTTATTTAATTTTAAGGCCTATTACTTTTAATGTCTCTCATATTTGCAATTTGTAGGCTAATGCTTCGCAAAAATAAAATGCAAAAGAATAAAGAATTGAAAGAAATCCCAAGACTCTACTATAATGATATAATGTGAATGATGATGGATTGTACAATTTTAATCAGATTTCGATTTTGTTCCCGGAGATATCAAATAAATTAAATATTCTAAGGGACACATGCGTTTATACTTCAATATGCTACTTATCATTTTTCATCTTTTCAATACAAACAATTTGATATACATGACCCTTTAATTGCGATAATATTGTCATGTTGTGTTCATAGTCAAATATGACATATGGAAATTTGACGGCCATTTTGAATATAAATGAGTTCATTTTGAGCGAATTTTTTTAAATGACTTCTGTTTGGGTAATGTTATGACAATTACGGTCATATATAGAATCTATATATGGTCTATATGGTTTGTAATGGTTATGTTCATTATTTCCTCAAATAACTTCAATTGACCGCTCTTTTTTTCAAGAACTTTCTGAAATCTCTCCCCAGTTTATATATTAGATTTTATTTTTATCCCGAATAATTCACAAAAATTAACATCATAACTTTATTTAGAAACGACCAACAAACACAGTATACATTTTGGCATCGATGAACTGCATTTCTCAGGCCTCATCGAACCAACGAATATCTTAAAGCTATAACTATAACTTCATTTTGACATTTTTTACCAATTACCTACATTACATACGCTGTTACTAAGTGTTAGTGTTACTAAGTGTTAGTGTTACTAAGTGTTAATGTCACTAAGTGTTAGTGTTACTAAGTGTTAGTGTTACTAAGTATTAGTGTTACTAAATGTTAGTGTTACTAAGTGTTAGTGTTACTAAGTATTAGTGTTACTAAATGTTAGTGTTACTAAATGTTAGTGTTACTAAGTGTTAGTGTTACTAAGTATTAGTGTTACTAAATGTTAGTGTTACTAAGTGTTAGTGTTACTAAGTGTTAGTGTTACTAAATGTTAGTGTTACTAAGTGTTAGTGTTACTAAGTATTAGTTAGCCCATTTAAATTTATCAACAATATAGGCTATATTATAGGCTATTATATTAATAAAGTATGAGAAACAGTTTGTCATTTCATTATACTTAACTTGATATTAACCCAAGATTTGACTTACCAGCTGGACACATACTGCCATAACGACTCGACCCGACAGCTGAGAGAACAGTCTTGAAGTGAGATCACTTAATTAACACACACCAACATGTCCACTCCAGAGCTGTAGCCCGTGATTGGGTTGGGGGGGGGGTGGTGTGTTGGGTTTGGGCTACAACTCTTGGCGAATACACTGCTCAGTCATGTTACTGTTTACGTTTTCAGTGCACACAATACAACACGACACTGGCCCGGGGGAGGCTCAGTCCAGTGGACAGTGGAAGAACACGTTTCGATTGAAATGAAAATGCTTTACTTTACTCAAACTCAAACAAAGCAGATTTCTCCAACTCCAAGCTACAAAAGTAAACGTGCACAAACTCCTTTGGGGCGATTACTCTTTTAGACATGCGATTAGCTTTTGTAAACATTATACTGAATGTTTCTTTATGTAGTATTGTGATACGTTTTTGTACAATTTTGAAATTGTGAAGTAGCCAGTTATCCCGAAACGCTATTTTATTATTTGTGAAGTTCCATGGTAACCTTGACTGCGGTACTATCATTATTTATTTCTTTTTAAAGGTAGGCAATTCGGCATACTTTGGTTAAAACTTTCTTTAATTTTATTTTTAATTTGTAGCGTCCCTTGTGTCGGACACTTAAAATACAAAAAAAAAAAAAAAAAAAAAAAAAAAAAAAAAAAAAAAAAAAAAANAACCACACCCCCACCCCTATTTCCGTGGATGTTTTCCTTGCTTTAATAAATTAATTAATTTTAGAGACTTTGACATTATTCAGCATTCTTGTTAACAAATTAATGAAACTCATGCCCACATTTATCCTTGGTTTTTTTTTTTCTGATTGTAAGGATGAGGAATATTTTATTTTAATATACTTTCTACCTTCTCTGGTTTATATGGTAATTTGTTAAAGATATGGAATGTGGTTAATGAAAATAAAAATCCGGAACAATAATCCTGGTTGCCAAAATGAAGACCGCGGGATCTTAAATGAAAATTTAAAGTGCGAAATGTAAGGAAATGTAAGGAAATGTAAGGAAATGTAAGGAAATGTAAGGAAATGTAAGGAAATGTAAGGAAATGTAAGGAAATGTACAATAATTGTAAGAGCAAAAAGGCTATCTTGAAACGTTTAATTCCGCGTTATATTGATTCATCCATTGATAAGTTACGCTCTACGGGATAGTTGGATAAAAGATGGAGGGGGGCGATGTTTTGGAGATTATGCTACAGGCCCACTGGTGCCTAGGGCGGTGGTGATCAGAAGAAAGTATCTGCATTTAATAATTATCCTGAAATTCTGACACTTTGTTTATATCTCTAATAAAGATACTTGTCAATTATCGAAAAAAAACATGACGCAAAAACTGTTGTGGCCATTTTACATTCGGCTCGGGGAGGACTTCGTTGTTTTGCGTTTGACGTCACAGTTTTCTAATAATAGAACATCTTAATCCATTATGAGAAAATGTTAAAGAATAAAGTAAAAATCTTAGTTTAGTTATGAAGAGTTTATGTATGTTTTGGATTTTAGTTGGTGTGACGTGACACTAGTTGGTGGGAAGGGAAAGAATTTGTGACACTTTGGAACAGGCGGAAAAAAAGGGGGGGGGGTGGGTCTGAAAATGTTAATTTTTCTTTTTGCATGGCGTAATTTGCGAATGACCCTTTACATGCGACACGCAGAGACGACGTGCTGGTTCCATCTTGGAGTAAATAATAGAGGATTTGATATTAAGACATACTGTTAAATGCACTTGAGACTCAGTGGCGTACATAGTAAGGTTAATGCTATCCGAAGTCTGGGACGTTTATTAGGGTTTTGTAAAGGGGTTTGGGGGTGGGGGGGCACAATTTATCGGCGTGCTGAGTTGTTTATTACTGGAGGCGCCACAGCACGTGTCAGTTTAAGTAAGAATTGTCAGGTTGCGAATGATGTTTTCGAGTGTTAATTTTAAATGAACGAAGTGTTTTTTTAATTTTTTCCCCTCATCCTCATGTCCCTTAGTCCTTGGACCGTGGGGCGCCACAGATGACATGTGAACCATCCTCCTCCATTCCTCTCTGTCTTCAGCACTATGTTTGATTTTCTGCTGTCCTGATACCAGAGACCGATCGAAAGTGATTTTCTGCTGTCCTGATACCAGCGACCGACCGAAAGTGATTTTCTGATGTCCTGATACCAGAGACCGACCGAAAGTGATTTTCTGCTGTCCTGATACCAGAGACCGACCGAAAGTGATTTTCTGCTGTTCTGATACCAGCGACCGACCGAAAGTGATTTTCTGATGTCCTGATACCAGCGACCGACCGAAAGTGATTTTCTGATGTCCTGATACCAGAGACCGACCGAAAGTGATTTTCTGCTGTCCTGATACCAGCGACTGACCGAAAGTGATTTTCTGATGTCCTGATACCAGAGACCGACCAAAAGTGATTTTCTGCTGTCCTGATACCAGAGACCGACCGAAAGTGATTTTCTGCTGTCCTGATACCAGCGACCGACCGAAAGGGATTTTCTGATGTCCTGATACCAGCGACCGACCGAAAGTGATTTTCTGCTGTCCTGATACCAGAGACCGACCGAAAGTGATTTTCTGATGTCCTGATACCAGCGACCGACCGAAAGTGATTTTCTGATGTCCTGATACCAGCGACCGACCGAAAGTGATTTTGTGATGTCCTGATACCAAGTGAAAAATTAATCTTGCGAATTCAGGGGTGGGGGTAAATAAATGCTCTCCCCGCCCTACCCAATTGACGTCTATGACCGGGGCGGGTTACGAAAAAAAGCAACTGATATAAGGTGCCCCACATATTTGTTCTTGTCATATGACATCATTGAAGTTCTGGGTAAAATTTACTTTATACCTTTGTGTACATTTTCAGAAAAGCATGTGTGTTTTTTTTTTAAAGTATTGTCATACTGTGTTATATAAATTTTACCTGTTATCAAAGTTCAACTTTCTGGTGTTAATTTCCTGTCCCTATTTTTTTCAACTTATTAAAATGTTGATACCTGTAATTAAACAACAGTAAAAAAAAGGTACGTTTATTTTCATGTTTTAATGTGTTGTTGAAATCTGGTAATGGTCTAGGTTCGCCGCGGAACTCTGGGAATGGTCTAGGTTCGCCGCGGAACTCTGGGAATGGTGTAGGTTCACCGTGGAATCTGGGAATGGTCTAGGTTCACCGCGGAAATCTGATAATGGTCTAGGTTCACCGCGGAAATCTGAGAATGGTCTAAGTTCGCCGCGGAAATCTGAGAATGGTCTAAGTTCGCCGCGGAACTCTGGGAAGGGAATGGTCTAGGTTCACCGTGGAATCTGGGAATGGTCTAGGTTCACCGCGGAAATCTGAGAATGGTCTAGGTTCACCGTGGAAATCTGGGAATGGTCTAGGTGTGAAGCGGGAATCTAGGAATGGTCTAGGTTGGCCATGTGTAAGAAAAAGGGTTGCGGAGCACTGCCAGTGTCCGTGGCCTTACCCCTTTACTGACCTTCACCTTTAAGACGGCTTGTTTCACGTTTCTGTTTGGCTTGCAATTTTGTTAGGATACAAAATTTTGCTCCACGAGTTCTACACCTAGTTGCTTGATTCAAAGACTCACACATCCATTTCAAAGACTTACACAGACAGTTCAAAGACTTACACATACAGTTAAAGGCTTACACATACAATTCAAAGACTTACACATACAGTTCAAAGGCTTACACATACAGTTCAAAGACTTACACATGCAGTTCAAAGACTTACACACACAGTTCAAAGACTCACACATACAGTTCAAAGACTTACACATACAGTTCAAAGACTTACACATGCAGTTCAAAGACTCAAACATTCAGGTCAAAGACTTACACATACAGTTCAAAGACTTACACATACAGTTCAAAGACTTACACATACAGTTCAAAGACTTACACATGCAGTTCAAAGACTCAAACATACAGCTCAAAGACTTACACATACAGTTCAAAGACTTACACATACAGTTCAAAGACTTACACATGCAGTTCAAAGACTCAAAAATACAGGTCAAAGACTTACACATACAGTTCAAAGACTTACACATACATTTCAAAGACTTACACATCCAGTTCAAAGAGTCCCACATGCAGTGCAAAGACTTACACATACAGCTCAAAGACTCACACATACCGTTCAAAGACTCACACGTACAGTCCAAAGACTCATACATATAGTTAAAAGACTCACGCATACTGTTAAACTGACACATACCATTGCTTTAAACTTTGAACCAAAATTTGCGTCAAATATTTTTCTTTCATTTATTAGTCCCTTTAATGAAGTAACCCAGCTTATGGGTAAATTGGTTTATTTATATTAATCCCCATGGGGTGCTACAGGGCGCCACCGCCAATAGTTTGTGTATCAAAGTTGTAAAAATTGTTTAAAAAAAAAAAATTATTATTATTTATTGCATTCACTATTTTTAAAACAAATTAGGAGTAAGCTAACTCAAATGAAAGGGGAAAAAATCATTAAAAAGATAAAATTATTAAAAATAAATTAGACTAAGGGGAAAAAGTATAAAAAAATCTGTTTAAAAAAAAAAACTTTGGAAAAACCCCTCCAACTAGTTGTAAGTTTGATTTATTTTGTTATCCGATTACCCCTAAGGGAAAATAATCGTAATCTAGAAAATTTTCCATTAAAGTCGCGGTTATGGTTCCTGCTACTCTAAGATCTTGATTACTTCCTTGAAAAAAAATAATTGTGTGTACATACATCTGTTTGGTTTGTGTGTGTGGGGGGGTGGGGTGGTGTAATGGCTGACGAACATTATATAATGTCACCTCAATCACCTAATGTACACAATCATCTCAGGTGTACAATTTTGTTTGACCGCGTGAGGTTTACTTATGAGAAGTCAATACCTCAATGCGACTTCCAAATGAGATAAACAAGCAGACTTGACACAATGCCTGAATGACACATGTGACAGTGATGACCACGCTGGCCTGACACGATGCCTGAATGACACATGTGACAGTGATGAGCAAGCAGGTTTGACACCATGCCTGAATGACACACATGACAGTGACGAGCCCGCAAGCCGGACACGAGTGACACTGATTGACTGACAGATGCACAGCTCAATGCTCTCTGTAATTTTGGCTTAAACCTCATTGTTTTTCCCGACCGCTGGTGATGCTACTCTCCCAAGCCTTCTGTTTAAGTCTTCACCAATATTGAGTGAGCTCAAGATGGCCACCAATATTGAGTGAGCTCAAGATGGCCACCAATAGTGAGTGAACTGAAGATGACCACCAATGGTGAGTGAGCTGAAGATGGCCACCAATAGTGAGTGAGCTGAAGATGGCCACCAATGGTGAGTGAGCTGAAGATGGCCACCAATAGTGAGTGAGCTGAAGATGGCCACCAATAGTGAGTGAGCTGAAGATGGCCACCAATGGTGAGTGAGCTGAAGATGGCCACCAATAGTGAGTGAGCTGAAGATGACCACCAATAGTGAGTGAGCTGAAGATGGCCACCAATATTGAGTGAGCTGAAGATGGCCACCAATACTGACAGAGCTGAGCAGTGGTAAGTCGAGCAGAGGTGAGGCGAGCAGTGTTGTGTAGTTTGTATAAGGATCAAGTAATTTTACACTCATCTTTTCTCAGCGAAAGACGAATGGATAAATGGATGAATGGATCGATAAAGTTATGGATTGTATGTGGATTTATGCCTATTATACTATACCTATTTAGATGCTTTTATTCATTCGTAATATTTTGATGCATCGAATATTGTTCATGGTAATTATTCCAATTTCTTCTCTTCTCGATGATGGCCTGTTTCAAATATACCCCATAGATTATATTGCCTATGATTGCCTGTTTAAAAAATATGCCATAGATTATATTTCCTGTGATGGCCTGTTTCAAATATACCCCATAGATAATATTACCTGCGATTGTCTGAACTCTGATCCATATGGACCACTTGTCTGCTATTGTCTTTGATGGTCTGATCCATATGGACCACTTGTCTGCTATTGTCTTTGATGATCTGATCCATATGGACCACTTGTCTGCTATTGTCTTTGATGGTCTGATCCATATGGACCACTTGTCTACTATTGTCATTGATGGTCTGATCCATATGGACCACTTGTCTGCTATTGTCTTTGATGATCTGATCCATATGGACCACTTGTCTGCTATTGTCTTTGATGGTCTGATCCATATGGACCACTTGTCTACTATTGTCTTTGATGGTCTGATCCATATGGACCACTTGTCTGCTATTGTCTTTGATGGTCTGATCCATATGGACCACTTGTCTACTATTGACTTTGATGGTCTGATCCATATGGACCACTTGTCTACTATTGTCTTTGATGGTCTGATCCACATTGATCTCTGAACCACCGTACACACAACTTGGTGTCAATAAAATATGTCAATATTGGAAATCCTTACATTAAGCACCATGTTTGTGTCTTCACTGCTCTGTCATAATGTCATAACAAGCTTTGACATACGGCACTGCATCTTAAACTGTTTGTGACATCGTGTTTGTGACATTGTGTTTGTGACATTGTGTTTGTGACATTGTGTTTGTGACATTGTGTTTGTGACATTGTTTTTATGACATTGTGTTTGTGACATTGTGTTTATGACATTGTGTTTGTGACATTGTGTTTATGACATTGTGTTTGTGACACTGTGTTTGTGACATTGTGTTTTTGACATTGTGTTTGTGACATTGTGTTTGGGACATTGTGTTTGTGACATTGTGTTAATGACATTGTGTTTATGACATTGTGTTCATGACATTGTGTTTATGACATTGTGTTTATGACATTGTGTTTATGACATTGTGTTTATGACATTGTGTTTATGACATTGTGTTTATGACATTGTGTTTAAGACATTGTGTTGAGACATTGTGTTTATGACATTGTGTTTGTGACACTGTTTTTATGACATTGTGTTTATGACATTGTGTTTATGACATTGTTTTTATGACATTGTGTTTGTGACACTGTGTTTGTGACATTGTGTTTGTGACATTGTGTTTGTGACATTGTGTTTGTCACATTATGTTTGTGACATTGTGTTTGTGACATTGTGTTTGTGACTTTGTGTTTGTGAATTGTGTTAGGGACATTGTGTTTGTGACATTGTGTTTGTGACATTGTGTTTGTGACATTGTGTTTGTGACATTGTGTTTAAGACATTGTGTTGAGACATTGTGTTTGTGACACTGTGTCATTGTGTTTGTGACATTGTGTTTATGACATTGTGTTTGAGACATTGTGTTTGTGACACTGTGACATTGTGTTTGTGACACTGTGTTTGTGACACTGTGTTTGTGACATTGTGTTTATGACATTGTGTTTGTGACACTGTGTTTGTGACATTGTGTTTTTGACATTGTGTTTGTGACATTGTGTTTGTGACATTGTGTTTGTGACATTATTTTTGTGACATTATGTTTGTGATATTATGTTTGTGACATTGTGTTTGTGACATTGTGTTTGTGATATTGTGTTTGTGCCATTGTGTTTGTTACATTTTGACCCGGCATTACCGAGGTAAATTAAGGGAAAAAAATAACGTACTTAAAAAACATATTCTCTATCGATAAACAATTTCAAGCTACTTGATGACACCGGGTTTTACAGTAGGGCGGCCTTATATACAGATACCGTACCGTATCAAGCAATCTCTAATAGCGGTGATTATTGTGTAGGTAAACATCTCATCATTTGCCGCATACAAGGAATCTTTTTCCAGCCGGGGGGGGTGGGGGGGGGGGGGCCGTGATAACCCGATGTTAAACGAGTGAATCGATGAATAATAAGATGTGGATGAGGATACACTCAATGTTCTGTTGTCGTGTTAATATTTGATAATTGCGTGGACGTCATGGGGGGTAATGTTTGCCGGCTGCGTCTCGGATGAGTGGGTTTCTTCGATATATAGATTCCATGTAAGGACGCTGTCGCTGCTCGCTTACCGGGTGATGTTCACTCACAAAAACCTGGGTCACCTGGCAATGTTAACCTACAGACATCTAGTTTACTTTGCAATATGCACTTACATATTGATTGATTACCTCGCAAATATTCACTCCCAAAATAATTGATTACCTCGCAATATTCACTCACATACTAATTGATTACCTTGCAAAATAATCACTTATTGATTGATCGCATACTAATTGATTAACTCGCAATATATAATTATATACTAATTGATTAACTCGCAATATATAATTATATACTAATTGATTACCTCGTAATATTTACTCCCATACAACTAGCTAAGCGAATATTCACAAACACTATCCACAACTTATCCATCATCTACCCCTAAACACACCACCCCTACGAAACTTGTCTACATACAAGAACTAGCCCCACATTAGACACTAGCATTGCTACCTACACCTACTGCCCCTAATTCACCCACCCAATACACAACTTCTTCACCCTACTTCACAGACCAAATACACACCTACTTTCCCCTAATTCACCAACCCAATACACACCTACTTTCCCCTTCTTCATCCACCCAATACACACCTACTTTCCCCTAATTCACCAACCCAATACACACCTACTTTCCCATAATTCACCAACCCAATACACACCTACTTTCCCCTAATTCACCAACCCAATACACATCTACTTTCCCCTAATTCACCAACCCAATACACACATACTTTCCCCTAATTCACCAACCCAATACACACCTACTAGCCCCATATTGCATCCCTCTCTAACCCCACCAATGAATCTCATATATATTAACAACCGGCCGAAACAGAAAAGTTAACTTTCAGTTTATTTTGGGTTTTGGCCGAAAGTGATTAAGACTTTCGGCCATCTGGCTCGACGTCTTGCAGTCATCGTATGTTCTATGACTTACCCTCTTCGAAAACTGTTCACAGCTCCACGATGACCTACTTGTCCTTTATTTCCAACAATTGAATTTCAATTATGCTGAAGCTAAAGCAAATAGTTTGTTGTGTGATACTACGGGAATGTTATTCGCTAGTTTTATATTTGATTTATAGTATATTGATTTATAGTATCATTTTGTTTTTAATTTTTTTTTTGAAAATAAAATTTGTGAACCCTGTGTGTATTCAATTCATTCATTTGTGATATTCATTTTGAGTTAGGATTATCATGCTCATAAATGTTGTCATAGGCAAAGGTGAAAAATATTGAATATTTCTAGTGGATCGTAATATTTTCATTATTATTTTTGTGTTAGTTTTAGACAACGTGTAACGGAAAATAAAAACAGGCTCCTGGGCTTAATGCAGGGGTGGGCAACCCGTGGCCCGTCACGTTAAATGTTTGTGGCCCGTGAGGTGCATCACATTGTATAGGGTTGCCATATCAAGCTGGCACCTCATCGAGACACTCTGAGATCGTGAGGTAGAAAAATGTATTAAATATAATTACATATAAGGTCCATAACGGTGGCGGTCCCAATACATCTGGACGGAGGGCAAACCTAATCACACATGAGCTTTTCTCTTCATTCAAATAGCGATTATTTTACTTATTTTTTTGTGTGTATCTGTATTCATCATTTTTGTGTTGACGTCATTCTGGAGTACCTGTCCCAATTAGGACTGATAGATTGAAATACATTATACTTTTTTTTTTTTTAAAGTATTTATTAACTACTAAAAGATGAAGGATTTACGTAAACAAAGCTAGGTAAGGGGAACCAAGTTTTCCACCAGCATTATAATAACGTTTAGAATGATGCAAAAAGTATATTCAGATATTCAGATATTCAGATATTCAGATATTCAGATATTCAGATATTCAGATATTCAGATATTCAGATATTCAGATATTCAGATATTCGCAAACTTGCATCCCTGCGTTGTGAATTTATAAAAAAAAAATTATGGGGGGGGGGAGGGGGGGCTCAACCTCCTCCACAAGCCCCACCCTCAATTTTTGTTAAGGTCACTTCGGCGGGCGTCACCGATTTCCGCTTCCCCCCCCCCGCCCCACATCTTCGTCCATCCAAGTGGCCGATTTTGGACACGATTCTATTTGCAATAATGCACTGTATATACATACATAAACGTCAGTCATATCTATCTTTGAGAAGTGACCTGAATTTGGACATGCGTTGTGAGCAGTTAGTGTACACCATTAGACTGTTGCTCAACAACATTCGTCAGGCTTTTGCCTGACCTGGGTCACTTACATAAAACCAGCGGATCACTAATCAGTGCGGACAAACGACATCTTTAAACGTCGAGCACCAATAGGGCGTGTCTTAAGACACATACAATGTATGCTTTAGCGCAGTGGTTCTNCCCTGCGTTGTAAATTTAAAAAAAAAAAATTAGGGGGGGGGGAGGGGGGGCTCAACCTCCTCCACAAGCCCCACCCTCAATTTTTGTTAAGGTCACTTCGGCGGGCGTCACCGATTTCCGCTCCCCGCCCCCCGCCCCACATCTTCGTCCATCCAAGTGGCCGATTTTGGACACGATTCTATTTGCAATAATGCACTGTATATACATACATAAACGTCAGTCATATCTATCTTTGAGAAGTGACCTGAATTTGGACATGCGTTGTGAGCAGTTAGTGTACACCATTAGACTGTTGCTCAACAACATTCGTCAGGCTTTTGCCTGACCTGGGTCACTTACATAAAACCAGCGGATCACTAATCAGTGCGGACAAACGACATCTTTAAACGTCGAGCACCAATAGGGCGTGTCTTAAGACACATACAATGTATGCTTTAGCGCAGTGGTTCTCAACCTTACCCATGCCGCGACCCTATTAATGCAGTTAGTAGTGTTGTGGCGACCCCCGACCCATAAATTATTTTCGTTCCCACTTCATAACTGTAGAGCACATGCGTTTTCAGATTGTCTTAGGCGACCCCTGGGAAAGGGTCGTGTGACCCCCCAAAGGGGTCACGACCCACAGGTTGAGAACCGCTGCTTTAGCGGAACACAACGTTCCTTCGAGGCTTATCCTCTGGATAGTGTAGTGGACCATACCAATAAAAAAAAGCCATAGGTTAAGCTTTCAATCGATACCAAAGATGGATTTTTCAAAACCGCAACAACCCCCCCCCCCCGCCCTAAAAAAAAAGCGTCAAGATTTTATCTTACCTTACTACTTTAAAGTAAATGTTTAATCAATTTAAATTACTTTCTAATTAAAATGGTCAGAGCCAAAATGTGCTTTAGATGGGTTTTAAACCAAAATTAATATTCGCTATGATCTCATTTTTTTAATAAAAGGAATGAAGTAAATATGGATACTTTAGATACTTTCCCCCATCGTTGTTCGATGTTTGTGAAGGTATGTGTGAACGAATTTCAAAATAACTCAAGCTTGAGCTTTTTTTTTCGGTTTCAGCCGAATGTCTTCTTAAGCTTTTTGTTTCGGTTTCAGCCGAATGTCTTCTTGAGCTTTTTGTTTCGGTTTCAGCCGAATGTCTTCTTGAGCTTTTTGTTTCGGTTTCAGCCGAATGTCTTCTTGGGCTTTTTGTTTCGGTTTCAGCCGAATGTCTTCTTGAGCTTTTTGTTTCGGTTTCAGCCGAATGTCTTCTTGAGCTTTTTGTTTCGGTTTCAGCCGAATGTCTTCTGAAGCTTTTTGTTTCGGTTTCAGCCGAATGTCTTCTTAAGCTTTTTTTTTCGGTTTCAGCCGAATGTCTTCTTAAGCTTTTTTTTTCGGTTTCAGCCGAATGTCTTCTTAAGCTTTTTTTTCGGTTTCAGCCGAATGTCTTCTTGAGCTTTTTGTTTCGGTTTCGGTTGAAAGTCTCGTTAAATATTTGGTTTCGGCTTTGGTTTCAGCCGGAAGCCACATTTAACTTTCGGCCTTGTTTCGGTTTCGGCCGCAATCCGAAAACCCCTTTCGGTCGGTCCCTAATGTCTATAGTCACCTCCTACATCTTATACTATAATAAGCCCTACTCCCAATGTTATAATTACCTCCAAATCCCTTTACTATAACCACCCCCTCTTGCTGACAATATAATTATCTCTAAATAATTAAACTAAAATTACGTCTTACTCATTATACTAAAATCAACCCCTTCTTCTTATACTATAATTACATTTAACTACATTTTCACCCCCTACTATTCTATTCTATGCGCCCTATACAAAACTTACCTTTAACTCCCTACATTATATTTATCCACTATACTCTTTGTAATTATTATTATTGTTCGTCCTTCGCAAGCGGATAAGACCAAGGATTGACTTAAGGTTGTATTTTTGTTTAAAGTCAGGGGGAGGCGTTCAATTCGTCAGCCTCACTCTCTCGTCCTGGCCTATTTGATCCCATGGCGAGACTTAGTTAAAACGACTGAAAAATAAACCAAGATGCAGTAGCAGACCAATTTTTGTGTGTGTGTGTGTGTGTGTGTAATCAATGTGCGTTTTATGCGTTTCGCTATGCAGGAGTTGCCGAAAAATGTCATTATGTCAATGTCATACCACATACGGGACTCCATCTCCGGGTTTGATTTCAGAGTTTGAATTCTCTTAAAAGGTAAGCCATCCAAGGTTGACGAGTCTCATCCACTCGGGGGTGCCAGGTAACGTTTTTGCTCGTCTAGGCTTTTGCTGAGGACTGAACTCCAGTCCACAAGCTTGTGATGGACTCAGTTTAGACCGCGTGGCTACCCGTAAGGACCACTCACTATCTACACTACTACAAATACCCCCAAGTTCCATATAATTACCTTTTAACTCACAGTACAAAAGTCACTCATACCTCTTAGTGCTACAGCCCTTATAAGTTCAGCTCAACCTTGGCACCTCTAGTCCCTTATACCACAGTTATCCCCTTGGCACCTCTAGTCCCTTATACCACAGTTATCCCCTTGGCACCTCTAGTCCCTTATACCACAGTTATCCCCCAGCCACCTCCAACCCATTCAACCCTCTCTGCTTTAGTTACCTCGAACGCCCTGCAACCCCCTCAATCCCACAACAGCCCCACCAGCACCACTAACACCAGCGCCGCTAACACCAGCGCCGCTAACACCAGCACCACTAACACCAGCACCACCAACACCAGCGCCGCTAACACCAGCACCACTAACACCAGCGCCGCTAACACCAGCATCACTAATACCAGCACCACTAACACCAACACCACTAACACCAGCGCCGCTAACACCAGCACCACTAAAACCAGCGCCGCTAACACCAGCACCACTAACACCAGCACCACTAACACCAGCACCACAAACACCACCCCCACTAACACCAGCA
>CAXITT010000123.1:927310-944267 GCA_964033795.1 Lymnaea stagnalis
GTGTGGGGGGGGGGGGGTTCGAGATTTATTGAGTGCCTGTTGCTAGGCTCTTTTTGTTGATGAGGTTGTTGGTTGTGACGTCTATCAGCCGTAGGACGTCACTTGTGCCAGACACTGCCCATCTTTTGTTGGTTGGAAATGTATAAATATTTATACTCTCCGGATGTTAATCAAGTTATATTTATTACAGCCCTAGACAGCGTGCCAATTAACAAAACGAGAGCCACTGGTATTGCATTCCGATTTGTAGAGAACCACTGATATAAACTACCATTTCATTGAGAACCACTGGTATAGACAACTAATTTGTAGAGAACCACTGGTACAGACTACCAGTTACTTAAATTTTGTAAGATTTTATTGATTACGACTCTTTTAGGTAAATAAAAGCATTAATCTTACGGGTTAAATAATCTTAAATAATCTCAGCCTCTTCTGCCTTGACATCGCTGACATACTACAGAGTAGGTGAAGTCTGTGTACGGTCTGGCCCCAATAACAAAAAGGTTTACTCTCAATGCATGTGACACCATGTCCTGTACTCACCAGCTGAGCTTGATGTATTACAGCTCTATTTGCAGAGCTTGATGTATTACAGCTCTATTTGCACCCCCCCCCCGATGCCCCCCCCCGCCATTTCACTACAACAATATTAGCTTTAACTATTGCAACACCAAAAAACTCTGTTCCCACACGAAAAAACTCTGTTCCCATAACAAAAAACTCTGTTCCCACACGAAAAAACTATGTTCCCATAACAAAAAACTCTGTTCCCAAAATTAAAAAAATCTGTTCCCACACCAATAAACTGTTCCCACACAAAAACTCTGTTCCTACAATAAAAAATTCTGTTCCCACACCAAAAAAGTCTGTTCCCATAACAAAAAACTCTGTTCCCAAAATAAAAAGTCTGTTCCCACACAAAAAAACTCTGTTCCCACGCCTAAAAATTCTGTTCTCACACCAAAAAAATCTGTTCCCACACCAAAAAACTCTGTTCCTACACCAAAAATCTCTGTTCCCACACCAAAAAACTCTGTTCCCACATAACTAAATCTCTGTTCCCACACAAAAATCTCTGTTCTCACACCAAAAACTCTGTTTCCACACCAAAAACTCTGTTCCCACACAAAAAATCTCTGTTCCCACACCAAAAACTCTGTTCCCACACCAAAAATCTCTATTCCCACACCAAAAAAACTCTGTTCCCACACCAAAAAATTTTGTTCCCACACCAAAAATCTCTGTTCCCACACCAAAAATCTCTGTTCCCACACCAAAAATCTCTGTTCCCACACCAAAAATCTCTGTTCCCACACCAAAAAACTCTGTTCCCACACAAAAAATCTGTTCCCACAGCCCCCTCTGATGTTGACACTTAGATCTCTACATCAGCGAACAGCCTTTTTTTCCGTGCAGAGCTACGCAACTGGTGTGCCGCGTGATCATGTCAAGTGTGCCGCGTGATCATGTCAAGTGTGCCGCACAAAACGCCTCCACGGGGGAGGAAGAGCAAATAACTTTCAGCCCTACACGCCATGATACACGCCATGATACACGATAACTACATAATGATAGAATATTTGTATGCTTATCATTTAATGGGTATATTAAAGCAGCGGTTCTCCGCTTGTGGGTCGTGACCCTTTGGAGGTGGAACGACGCTTACACAGGGATCGCCTAAGACCACCGCGAAACACATATTTATGAAGTAGCAACGAAAATAATTGTATGGTTTGCCGGGAGGGGGGGGGTTCACCACTACATGAGGAGCTGCATTAAAGGGTCACGGCATAGGAAGGTTGAGAACCACTTTTTTAAAAGAATATTTGAAGCGCAATGCATTGGTGGATGTATGTGAATCCGGGTTAGAGGAACGTGCGGCCCTCGGGTCACGTGGTCTCGTCCACCAGCGGAATTCAAAATCAAATAAATATAGGAGGGTTTTTTTTTTCCTCCGTTTAACATAAATTTATATTATGGGAAGCATAATAATAACATTAGGGTTGAGTTCACCTATTGTTTTATACACAAAGCAGTTTGTAGGCGCCAAATGTCCCACGATGCAATAATATCAAGCAGCAAATTAAACCTTGGCGTGTTTGAGAGAGTATTCAACATTTTTCTCTCGGCGTAGCTCTTACACATCTTAAAAAAATCCTATTAAGTAAAGTACACACAAGTTATCCTTTGCAGACAGTACCCAAATGTGTGTATCGTGCGACAGATAACTGTACTAGCCTTTGTTGAGTAAATGATATTGAACACTGATTCTGTAAACCGTAAAGCTGTGCACCCAATTTATGCGACTCCAATAACAATGTGGAGCTGACACAACCAATTATTTTACAAATGTTGATGTTGATAGATGTAAATCCTAAAATAGTTCATAATCGCAGCAACAACAAAAAAAATGTTGATGGGGAAGTAGTGTTTAATTATATTCATTTGCATCATTTCTTTTTTTTTTCTTTTCATTTCATGTGCTATACATAATGGATGGTTAATATGTTTAGTTGGGGGAAGGGGGGGTTTGTACACATTATATGTGACTAGGGAGATGGCCCTGACATTTTAATGGCCTGCGAATGGCACTAGAAACATCCCAATGGCTTTTGATAGAAGAGAGGTTCCCCAACCTTTATTTATAGGAAATTGTAGCACATCTCATTAGTGGATATATTGAAGGATATTTGTATCCCATATAATTAGTGGATGTTTTAAGGAAAGTTGTAGCACATCCCATAAGTGGATATATTAAAGGATATTTGTATCCCATATAATTAGTGGATGTTTTAAGGACAGTTGTAGCACATCTCATTAGTGGATATATTAAAGGATATTTGTAGCACATATCATTAGTGGATATTTAAAGGATATTTGTAGCCCATATAATTAGAGGATGTTTTAATGATATTTGTATCCCATATAATTAGTGGATGTTTTAATGATATTTGTATCCCATATAATTAGTGGATGATTTAAGGAAAGTTATAGCACATCCCATAAGTGGATATATTAAAGGATATTTGTAGCACATATCATTAGTGGATATATTAAAGGATATTTGTATCCCATATAATTAGTGGATGTTTTAAGGAAACTGTAGCACAAATCATTAGTGGATGTTTTAAGGAAACTGTAGCACATATCATTAGTGGATGTTTTAAGGAAACTGTAGCACATATCATTAGTGGATGTTTTAAGGAAACTGTAGCACATATCATTAGTGGATGTTTTAAGGAAACTGTAGCACATATCATTAGTGGATTTATTAAAGGATATTTGTAGCCCATATAATTTGTGGATGTTTTTAGGATATTTGTAGCACATCTCATCAGTGGATATATTAAAGGATATTTGTAGCACATCTCATCAGTGGATATATTAAAGGATATTTGTAGCACATCTCATCAGTGGATATATTAAAGGATATTTGTAGCACATCTCATCAGTGGATATATTAAAGGATATGTGTAGGATATACCATTAAAGCGTGTAGTAAATGATATTTGTAGACCATTTCTTTTAGTGGATGAGTGTTGTGTTAAGCAGCACACACGCGCCTGTCTCTCCCCCACGACCAGTCAAGTCCTCGTGGGAAGTCAGTCACACTTGAGTACAGAAGTCCATTTGGGGTTAAGACCCATAAGACAGGTCAGCCTCTAAGGGAGTCGCAGCCTTCGAAGCAAATGTCAACTCCTTCTCCCCCTCCCCCCCCCCTCACCCTCCCCCAGAACCTGGGTCAAATTTCCCCAATGAATCCATATTGCACTGGCATAATGAACTGACAAAATGAACTGGCATAAGGCAGTGACATACAGCAGTGACATATTGCACTGACTTTTTAGACTGATGCCAGATGGAATTCGGTAGAAAACAAACGCCAACGAAAAAAACGTACAGATGCTGACAGCAGCTGAATCAAATTCGGTCAAAGTCGGTCACAGTCGGTCACATGTCACAGTCGGTCACAATCAATCACAGTCGGTCACAATCAATCACAGTCGGTCACATGTCACAGTCGGTCACAATCAATCACAGTCGGTAATAGTCGGTCACAATCAATCACAAACGGTCACAGTGGGTGGCAATCAATCTCAGACGGTCACAGTCAGTGACAGTCGGTCACAATCAATCACAGTCAGTCACGATCAATCACAGTCAGTCACAGGTCACAGTCGGTCACAATCAATCACAGTCGGTCACGATCAATCACAGTTAGTCACAGGTCACAGTCGGTCACAATCAATCACAGTCGGTCACGATCAATCACAGTCAGTCACAGGTCACAGTCGGTCACAATCAATCACAGTCGTTCACAATCGGTAACAATCAATCACAGACGATCACAGTCGGTCACAGTCGGTCACAGTCGGCGCCTTGCGGAAACGCTACAACGAGTTTCTGTAGAAATCAAAATCTGATATTTATTTTCAATATAATTTTGTTATCTCTGAATTCAATTCAGTTGTTGATTCCATGAATTCACCGTAGAAACCTTTAACGCTATACTTATTGCTACATCTAATTATAGCTCAAAATCGTTAAAAAAAAAGTTTTATGTATGAGAAAAAAAATGGGAGCTTTTAAAAGGGGTTTTGATCAGTGGGTTTTTTTTCTGTTCGATCATAAATCAGTTCGATCATAAATCAGTTCGATCATAATCAGTTCGATCATAAATCAGTTCGATCATAAATCAGTTCGATCATCAATCAGTTCGATCATAAATCAGTACGATCATAAATCAGTTCGATCATAAATCAGTTCGATCATAAATCAGTTCGATCATAAATCAGTTCGATCATAAATCAGTACGATCATAAATCAGTTCGATCATAAATCAGTTCGATCATAAATCAGTTCGATCATAAATCAGTTCGATCATTGCTAAACCAGGGATGTTCAAACATATTTTTTTTTGAAAGCAAAATTTTTTTTGTTGTTGCTAAGAAATGTATATCCTATATATTTTTTTATGGGGAACGGGTTTGGGGGGGGGGTTGTCTGATAAAATTATATGAGCTAACGATCTGCCAAGGTGTCAATATCTATCTGTTCCGATGATTACTTCTCAATAAGTATCAATGCCCATCAGTACATATCAATACATATCAATTAAGTATCAATACCTATCAATAAGTATCAATACCCACCAATACCTATCAATACCCACCAATACCTATCAATACCCACCAATACCTATCAATACCCACCAATACCTATCAATACCCACCAATACCTATCAATACCCACCAATACCTATCAATACCCACCAATACCTATCAATACCCACCAATACCTATCAATACCCACCAATACCTATCAATACCCACCAATACCTATCAATACCCACCAATACCTATCAATACCCACCAATACCTATCAATACCCACCAATACCTATCAATACCCACCAATACCTATCAATACCCACCAATACCTATCAATACCCACCAATACCTATCAATACCCACCAATACCTATCAATACCCACCAATACCTATCAATACCCACCAATACCTATCAATACCCACCAATACCTATCAATACCCACCAATACCTATCAATACCCACCAATACCTATCAATACCCACCAATACCTATCAATACCCACCAATACCTATCAATACCCACCAATACCTATCAATACCCACCAATACCTATCAATACCCACCAATACCTATCAATACCCACCAATACCTATCAATACCCACCAATACCTATCAATACCCACCAATACCTATCAATACCCACCAATACCTATCAATACCCACCAATACCTATCAATACCCACCAATACCTATCAATACCCACCAATACCTATCAATACCCACCAATACCTATCAATACCCACCAATACCTATCAATACCCACCAATACCTATCAATACCCACCAATACCTATCAATACCCACCAATACCTATCAATACCCACCAATACCTATCAATACCCACCAATACCTATCAATACCCACCAATACCTATCAATACCCACCAATACCTATCAATACCCACCAATACCTATCAATACCCACCAATACCTATCAATACCCACCAATACCTATCAATACCCACCAATACCTATCAATACCCACCAATACCTATCAATACCCACCAATACCTATCAATACCCACCAATACCTATCAATACCCACCAATACCTATCAATACCCACCAATACCTATCAATACCCACCAATACCTATCAATACCCACCAATACCTATCAATACCCACCAATACCTATCAATACCCACCAATACCTATCAATACCCACCAATACCTATCAATACCCACCAATACCTATCAATACCCACCAATACCTATCAATACCCACCAATACCTATCAATACCCACCAATACCTATCAATACCCACCAATACCTATCAATACCCACCAATACCTATCAATACCCACCAATACCTATCAATACCCACCAATACCTATCAATACCCACCAATACCTATCAATACCCACNAGTGGTAGCCTTAGCTGGCTGACTTGTAGCCTTAGCTGGCTGACTTGTAGCCTTAAAAAGCTGACTTGTAGCCTTAGCTGGCTGACTTGTAGCCTTAGTAGGCTGACTTGTAACCTTAGTAGGCTGACTTGTAGCCTTAGTAGGCTGACTTGTAGCCTTAGTAGGCTGACTTGTAGCCTTAGTAGGCTGACTTGTAGCCTTAGTAGGCTGACTTGTAGCCTTAGTAGGCTGACGTGTAGCCTTTGTAGGCTGACTTGTAGCCTTAGTAGGCTGACTTGTAGCCTTAGCTGGCTGACTTGTAGCCTTAGCTGGCTGACTTGTAGCCTTAGTAGGCTGACTTGTAGCCTTAGCTGGCTGACTTGTAGCCTTAGCTGGCTGACTTGTAGCCTTAGTAGGCTGACTTGTAGCCTTAGCTGGCTGACTTGTAGCCTTAGTAGGCTGGCGTGTAGCCTTAGCTGGCTGACTTGTAGCCTTAGAAGGCTGACAACATTTTTAAAAAAAATCTAGTTATTATATCAACTGGCAGAACTCATTATTCCATTAAAAGGAACATCTCCACGGACCATTTCCAAGGAACATCTCCAAGGAACATCTCCAAGGAACATCTCCAAGGAACATCTCCAAAGCATAACACCTCCTTAGCGTATAATGAACTGATTAAGAAAAAGGCAATCACATTCGTAAAAAAAAAGTATGTCATAAGTATGATGTGTTAGACCGTATGTCATAAGTATGATGTGTTAGACCGTATGTCATAAGAATGAGGTGTTAGACCGTATGTCATAAGTATGATGTGTTAGACCGTATGTCATAAGTATGAGATGTTAGACCGTATGTCATAAGTATGATGTGTTAGACCGTATGTCATAAGTATGATGTGTTAGACCGTATGTCATAAGTATGATGTGTTAGACCGTATGTCATAAGTATGAGGTGTTAGACCGTATGTCATAAGTATGAGGTGTTAGACCGTATGTCATAAGTATGAGGTGTTAGACCGTATGTCATAAGTATGAGGTGTTAGACCGTATGTCATAAGTATGAGGTGTTAGACCGTATGTCATAAGTATGAGGTGTTAGACCGTATGTCATAAGTATGAGGTGTTAGACCGTATGTCATAAGTATGAGGTGTTAGACCGTATGTCATAAGTATGAGGTGTTAGACCGTATGTCATAAGTATGAGGTGTTAGACCGTATGTCATAAGTATGAGGTGTTAGACCGTATGTCATAAGTATGAGGTGTTAGACCGTATGTCATAAGTATGAGGTGTTAGACCGTATGTCATAAGTATGAGGTGTTAGACCGTATGTCATAAGTATGAGGTGTTAGACCGTATGTCATAAGTATGAGGTGTTAGACCGTATGTCATAAGTATGAGGTGTTAGACCGTATGTCATAAGTATGAGGTGTTAGACCGTATGTCATAAGTATGAGGTGTTAGACCGTATGTCATAAGTATGAGGTGTTAGACCGTATGTCATAAGTATGAGGTGTTAGACCGTATGTCATAAGTATGAGGTGTTAGACCGTATGTCATAAGTATGAGGTGTTAGACCGTATGTCATAAGTATGAGGTGTTAGACCGTATGTCATAAGTATGAGGTGTTAGACCGTATGTCATAAGTATGAGGTGTTAGACCGTATGTCATAAGTATGAGGTGTTAGACCGTATGTCATAAGTATGAGGTGTTAGACCGTATGTCATAAGTATGAGGTGTTAGACCGTATGTCATAAGTATGAGGTGTTAGACCGTATGTCATAAGTATGAGGTGTTAGACCGTATGTCATAAGTATGAGGTGTTAGACCGTATGTCATAAGTATGATGTGTTAGACCGTATGTCATAAGTATGAGGTGTTAGACCGTATGTCATAAGTATGATGTGTTAGACCGTATGTCATAAGTATGAGGTGTTAGACCGTATGTCATAAGTATGATGTGTTAGACCGTATGCCATAAGTATGAGGTGTTAGACCGTATGTCATAAGTATGATGTGTTAGACCGTATGTCATAAGTATGATGTGTTAGACCGTATGTCATAAGTATGATGTGTTGGACCGTATGTCATAAGTATGATGTGTTAGACCTTATGTCATAAGTATGAGGTGTTAGACCGTGTGCCATAAGTATGATGTGTTAGACCGTATGTCAAAAGTATGAGGTGTTAGACCGTATGTCATAAGTATGATGTGTTAGACCGTATATCATAAGTATGAGGTGTTAGACCGTATGTCATAAGTATGAGGGCTTAGACTGTACATCATAAGTATGAGGGCACAATCCGACCAAAACGAGGATGTGAAAATTTATGACTAATTATCAACAACGATTTGTCCACTTGAAGACTTCCAAGTCAACACACACATACACTGAATGTGACCAGATACAGACCACTGAAACCTTGACCACTGACTCACTACTTAAAGACCATTTGATAGACCACTAAGTGGCCAATGCCTGACCATTTGATAGACCACTAAATGGCCAATGCCTGACCATTTGATAGACCACTAAATGGTCAATACCTGACCATTTGATAGACCACTAAATGGTCAATACCTGACCATTTGATAGACAACTAAATGGTCAATACCTGACCATTTGATAGACAACTAAATGGTCAATACCTGACCATTTGATAGACAACTAAATGGTCAATACCTGACCATTTGATAGACAACTAAATGGTCAATACCTGACCATTTGATAGACAACTAAATGGTCAATACCTGACCTTTTGATAGACCACTAAATGGTCAATACCTGACCATTTGATAGACTACTAAATGGTCAATACCTGACCATTTGATAGACAACTAAATGGTCAATACCTGACCATTTGATAGACAACTAAATGGTCAATACCTGATCATTTGATAGACAACTAAATGGTCAATACCTGACCATTTGATAGACAACTAAATGGTCAATACCTGACCATTTGATAGACAACTAAATGGTCAATACCTGACCATTTGATAGACAACTTAATGGTCAATACCTGACCATTTGATAGACAACTAAATGGTCAATACCTGACCATTTGATAGACCACTAAATGGTCAATACCTGACCATTTGATAGACCACTAAATGGCCAATGCCTGACCATTTGATAGACCACTAAATGGTCAATACCTGACCATTTGATAGACCACTAAATGGTCAATACCTGACCATTTGATAGACAACTAAATGGTCAATACCTGACCATTTGATAGACAACTAAATGACCAATACCTGACCATTTGATAGACAACTAAATGGTCAATACCTGACCATTTGATAGACAACTAAATGGTCAATACCTGACCATTTGATAGACAACTAAATGGCCAATACCTGACCATTTGATAGACAACTAAATGGTCAATACCTGACCATTTGATAGACAACTAAATGGTCAATACCTGACCATTTGATAGACAACTAAATGGTCAATACCTGACCATTTGATAGACAACTAAATGGTCAATACCTGACCTTTTGATAGACCACTAAATGGTCAATACCTGACCATTTGATAGACCACTAAATGGTCAATACCTGACCATTTGATAGACAACTAAATGGTCAATACCTGACCATTTGATAGACAACTAAATGGTCAATACCTGACCATTTGATAGACAACTAAATGGTCAATACCTGACCATTTGATAGACAACTAAATGGTCAATACCTGACTATTTGATAGACAACTTAATGGTCAATACCTGACCATTTGATAGACAACTAAATGGCCAATACCTGACCATTTGATAGACCCTTACATCGCCAATGCATGACCATTTGATAGACCACTAAATGGCCAATACCTGACCATTTAATAACCACTAACTGACCATGCACCATTCACATACTTTATACTGACCAGATGCAGACTACACATTGACCGCTCATTGTACCTATCCGTTTTTGCTCGAAGCTTTTGCTCCCATGTTCACGATAAAAGTGTCAGAATGATAAAAGTGCCAGTATGATAAAAGTGCCAGTATGATAAAAGTGCCAGGATGATAAAAGTGCCAGTATGATAAAAGTGCCAGGATGATAAAAGTGCCAGTATTATAAAAGTTCCAGTTATGATAAAAATGCCAGTATGATAAAAGTACCAGTATGATAAAAGTGCCAGTATGATAAAAATGCCAGTATGATACAAATGACAGTTGATAAAAGTGCCAGTATGATAAAAGTGCCAGTATGATAAAATTGCCAGTATGATAAAAGTGACAATATGATAAAAGTTCCAGTATGATAAAAGTGACACTATGGTAAAAATGCCAGTATTATAAAAGTGCCAGTTATGATAAAAATGCCAGTATGATAAAAGTACCAGTATGATAAAAGTGCCAGTATGATAAAAATGCCAGTATGATACAAATGACAGTATGATAAAAGTGCCAGTGTGATAAAAGTGACAGTATGGGGAAAGTGCCAGTATGATGAATGAGCCAGTATATATATATATATATATATATATAAAAAAAAATAAAAATAAAAATGAGAGTGTGAGAAAAGAGAGTGAGAGGAGAGAGAGAGAGAATAAAATAAGTGAGAATATATATATATATATATATATATATATATATATATATATATATATATATATATATAGAGAGAGAGAGAGAGAGAGAGAGACAGAGAGAGAGAGAGGAATAATTTATTGCACACGCTATGCCATTAGCACGCATCATAATGTATTACACCCCGCCATGACGTACTACTCAAGCCATGACGTAGTACACAAGCCATGACGTAGTACATACGCCATGACGTAGTACATACGCCATGACGTAGTACATACGCCATGACGTACTACACACGCCATGACGTAGTACACCAGCCATGATGGACGAAAGAAAGGCCCATTTTCTAATCTGCGACCCATACCCCACCCCACCCCCCCACCCCATCTCTTTTTCACCCATAAGTAAGTACCGGTGACCGTTGCCACAAGCCAGGCAAGCATATCTTGAGCACGGCCGGCCGTCAAGGACCAGGAAATGCTCCAAAGGTCATCCGTCACGTGGCATCATGCTAATCCCGATGAATGACACGTGACTAATGGACCGTAAGACGACAAACGACACTCGGTCACGACACACGGCAGCTGCGGTAATTATTACGCCGTGGACTTAAAGTCAGACCGCTGCAACGTGTTTTAGCAGACGGCGCTCGTGTACACACACACATAAACACACATACACACACACAAACATACACGAACACACACACAGGCGTACAAACACACGCACAAATGTCTCTTGATGTTGGTCTTAAGTAATTAATAGGCCTCGGTCGATGACGTCATCAGTTGTCGTGCATCATGTTGCACTCTGTGTCGATTGCTGGAGGTTTGACAGTTTGTAATTGGTTTCATTATTGAAGAGCTCGGTGACTCGGTTTGTTCGTGTCATCGCCGGTGTTGTTATGTGGCTGTGTGGGGGTTGATGTGTGGCTGGGTGGGTGTTTCCGAATCATAATGTTTGACTTGGCTACATGGCATCCCTTAAGTTGTACGGCTTGATGTAACTCAGACTCGGGGGTCATCAGGTAAGATGTGGCTGAGACACCGATGTTAAGGTTAGATGTCGGTGAGACCCCGGTGTTAAGGTTAGATGTGGCTGAGACACCGGTGTTAAGTTTAGATGTGGCCGAGACCCCGGTTTTAAGGTTAGATGTGGCTGAGACACCGGTGTTAAGGTTAGATGTGGCTGACACACCGATGTTAAGGTTAGATGTGGCTGAGACCCCGGTATTAAGGTTAGGTGTGGCTGAGACCCCGGTGTTAAAGTTAGATGGGGCTGAGACCCCGTGTTAAGGTTAGATGTGGCTGAGACACTGGTGTTAAGGTTAGATGTGGCTGAGACCACGGTGTTAAGGTTTGATGTGGCTGAGACACCGGTGTTAAGGTTAGATGTAGCTGAGACACCGATTAAAGTTTAGGTGTGGCATAGACACCGGTATTAAGGTTAGGTGTGGATGAAACCCTAGCCACAAGGTTAGAAGCAGTTAAAGCTCGAGACATAAGGTTTAAGTGGCTGGGGCCTCTAGCTCACGGGGTAGGATGGTCCAAGCTAGGATCTGTGTGACTGTGCCCTTTGGGGCACACTCCCCTACCCTAGAGTACTATTCACCACTCTTCTGACCCTATTTTTTTCCACTCCCTAACCCCTAGCGTACTATTCACCACTCGTCTGACCCCATTGTTCTACACCGGCTATATGTACTTTTTCGGCTGTGACGCATAGCGTCTTAACAACGTGGTAATCTAATCTGGGAGTCCTTTTGCTGGCAAAATTCAGAAACGGTACATCTGCCCTGTAAACGCTCTGAAAAGATATGCGGTTTTTGCACTCAAAAAATTTATTCCACTGCTATCCATAATATTGTGACAAATGTGTTTCATTAGTTTTAATTACCAGGGCCGTGTCAAACTAACATCTCACACAGCGGTGCTGTTGATTAGAATAATATTGCCTTATCCCTCTCTTCCTTTCTGTTTCTCTCCATCTCTGCTTCTTTCTTTCTCTCTCTTTATCTCTATTTGTCCCTCTTTCTCTCTATCTCTACCTCTTTCTCTCTATCTCTTTCTCTCCCTCTTTTTCCGTATCTCTCCATTTTGCTCTCTATATCTTCCTCTTTCTCTATGTTTCTCTCTATGCCTCACTCCATCTCTCCCTTTAACTCTATCCCCTTTTCTCTCTCTCCCTGTTTGAAGAGAGAGTTAGGGGGAGGGATTGTATTTTGCCAACCACCGCTGAGGGCGTGGACAAAGACCCTAAAGGAGATCCACCATGTTAACAAAGGGCTTCAGGTGACTTATGGTGGGACTGACTCATGACTGAGATCCAGCATGTTATCAAAGGGCGTCAGTTGACTTATGGTGGGACTGACTCATGACTGGTAGAAAAAAAATGGGTAAAAGGCAATATCACATATGACTGAAATGTGACTGAAATGTAACTGAAATACCCTTTAAGAAACGATTGGAAAACAATTTAACGTGTGAATGTCTAATTACTCCCCTTGGCTGATCTCAAATACAAGGGCTTTAACTTCAGACACGCCTCACGTCTTGGGCTGAGTTATGCGCCCTGGGATTATTACATTGAATGACATTCTCATGGCACCATGACTCCACAAAAATGTATAATTTTTTTTTTTTTCTTTTAAAGGTCCAATATATCCTCACCAAAGATGGACTTAGATAAGCCAGAATGCTCAGTACGTCGAAAGCTCATAAGGCTAGCGGTATCACTCTAAACAACAATCTCGTCACCTGGCCACTGGCCCGGCCAAACAATGGCGGTCACCGTGGGTTGGCGTCCCTACTACTCAAGTAACTGGACACAATTTGGCATTCACGTAACGCACGTAAAAGGAGCCCAAATTAGCGCTAAATATTCTGAGTTTTGTGTTTCCACGCCAATGGAAAGCAGCGTTAGTGCCATACATACATACCTGATAATTATTATTTGTTATAAAGAATAGCTTTTCTAAGTGACGAATTCCTTAAGACCGTTTTAAAATCTGTGAAGCGCCTTTCAAATCAGCGAAGCACCTATTAAAACATATGAATCATCCGATGACATCTGTGAAGCCCCCATGTTAAAATCTGTGAAGCACCAGTATTAAAATCTGTGAAGCACCCATATTAAAATCTGTGGAGCACCCATATTAAAAGCTGTGAATCACCCATATTAAAATCTGTGAGGCACCCATATTAAAATATGTGAATTTCCCATATTAAATCTTTGAAGCACTCGTATTAAAATATGTGAATTTCCCATATTAAATCTTTGAATCACTCATATTAAAATCTGTGAAGCACCCATATTAAAATCTGTGAATTTCCCATATTAAATCTTTGAATCACTCATATTAAACTCTGTGAAGCACCCATATTAAAATCTGTGAATTCCCCATATTAAATCTTTGAAGCACCCATATTAAAATCTGTGAGGCACCCACATTAAAATCTGTGAAGCGACCACACAACTTTACTGACGCCAATATTATGACCTTCCATTCAAGTTGAGCCAGCCTACGACCCCGATTTTTCAAAGAAATGATTGTTTCATGAGAGCTTTTCCACACTTCACAAGCTAGCCCTTTGGCGCCCCTCCCCGCCACCAGCACCCCTTTTCACAGCTTACGTGGGGCGTCTACCAATGTTATGGCCACTCATCCCGTCCCCCAGTTTCACATTACCAGAAAGTCAAATCAGGGGAGGGAATTGGGGTAAAAAATCAATTTAAACAAAGCAGCCCCTCTTCATTCCTATCCGGTACAATTAGTCCTCATCAGTTTTCTCCCTTGATTTTTGTATATATTTTTTTTTCAAGTTTTTTTGCTTTCTTTCCCCTTGTGGGTTGTCTGCTCCTGTAGTCCATAACCAGGACACCGGAAGCTGGTCTCTGAACGCCCCTGTGACGTCATGTGTCGTCAAGATATGCTTCTGATACAATGAAGTATGTCTGATTTGGTAGTAAGCCGCGCATGCTCTATGAGGTAACACAGTGATTGAGTGAACGTGTCTTCACAACAAAGAGTGTCTGACCATAGGCGAGATTCACACGGGGTAGGGGGTGTTTGGTGGGGGGGGAGTAGTTCATTTGGTGGGGTAACTGGTGCATTTGGTGAAGGAACGGGTGTATTGGTGAGGAAAGTGGTGTTTTTGAATAGGGGCGTGATTTAGGCGGTGGGGTAACTGGTACAGGTGTATTTTCTGGGGTATTGGTGTATTTTGGTGAGGTACGTGATGTAGTTGGTGGGGTAATTGGTGTATTTTGGTGAGGTAGGTGATGTAGTTGGTGGGGTAACTGGTGTATTTTCTGGGGTATTGTTGTATTTTGGTGAGGTACGGGATGTAGTTGGTTGGGTGACTAGTACAGGTGTATTTGCTGGGGTAATTGGTGTATTTTGGTGAGATACGTGATGTAGTTGGTGGGGTAACTGGTGTATTTTCTGGGGTATTGTTGTATTTTGGTGAGGGACGTGATGTAGTTGATGGGGTAACTGGTGTGTTTGCTGGAGTATTGTTGTATTTTGGTGAGAGACGTGATATAGTTGGTGGGGTAAATGTTGTGTTTGCTGAGGTAATTGGTGTATTTTGGTGAGGTACGTGATGTAGTTGCTGAGGTAATTGGTGTATTTTGGTGAGGGAAGCAGTATGGTGGAGTACTGTATTTGAATGAGGTAATTATTATAATGATATTACCTCCTTATGGTTTAAAAAAAATGTAGCAACACAAATTGAAGAGCAAAGACAGAAAAATATATATTTTAAAAAAAAATCTTGATTGCATTGTAATGGTAGACGAGACAGGACGGTACAACCGTACGCCTCTTTATGTACAATTGTACACCTCTTCTAATAGGTTTGTACGCCCCCCCCCCACATTTTTCCCCCATATCCTGCTTCCTAACAAAATTATAAGAAAATATAATTTTAACAAGTTTTATTCATCTAGGTCAAGGCTTCTGTCCAAAGAGACCAATTCAGTAAGGCGTTTCCAAGACTTCACATCAAATAACAAACCAAAAACTCCCAAGGAGACATCACAGACTGAAGAATTGTGTTACCACCCCTCCGTCACAATATAAATGTCTCAACACATTTCTCCCCCACCCCACACCCAACCCCCCCCCCCCCCAAAAAAAAATGTTTCCAAAATATTCTAAAAAATTAAAGTTGACAATTACTGGAAACTGACGTCACAGTCCTCCCCCAACGACAAAGGACTGTGATGATATTATTCCACTTGAGGACCTGGTCTTGCGTTCACGCCTTGTCAAAACTGTCGTTTGGTGTGTTGACATTCCGTATCGGGGGGGGGGGTCGCGCTGGGGCGGGAATTGCATTAGTCTCATGTGAGGTGTGGGGTGGCGGGGGGTGGGGGGGGGGGGGTACTTTCGGGGTGTGGTGTCTTAGGTGTCGGCGTTCAGGTGTGAGGTGCAGGTAGCGGTTTTGGTGTGTGGGGCTGGGGTGTAAAAACGTGGGGATGTTAGGTATGGGGGTGTTAGGTGATTGGTGTTAGGTGTTGGTGTTTAGGTGATTAGTGTTAGGTGTTGGTGTTTAGGTGATTGGTGTTAGGTGTTGGTGTTTAGGTGATTGGTGTTAGGTGTTGATGTTTAGGTGTTAGGTGATTGGTGTTAGTTGATTGGTGTTAGGTGTTTAGGTGTTAGGTGATTGGTGTTAGGATGTTAGTTGCCGGTTTTAATGTGGGATGTTAGTTGCCGGTTTTGTGGTGTGGGATGTTAGTTGCCGGTTTTGGTGTGGGATGTTAGTTGTCGGTTTTAATGTGGGATGTTAGTTGCCGGTTTTGGTGTGGGATGTTAGTTGCCGGTTTTAATGTGGGATGTTAGTTTCCGGTTTTAATGTGGGATGTTAGTTGCCGGTTTTAATGTGGGATGTTAGTTGCCGGTTTTAATGTGGGATGTTAGTTGCTGGTTTTAATGTGGGATGTTAGTT